>OZ005654.1:82910653-83233153 GCA_963930645.1 Salticus scenicus | reverse complement strand
AATTTAAATTTTTCTATCTTTCGAAATTTCTTCTTTTTGGGATATTTTCTTTAGAATACGCCTAAAAGAAAGTCACAAGCTTATAAACAGATATTAATTTTCCCTCAGAAACACGTAAACTGATATATTTGTTGATTTTTTCTATATCGATCCATTTTTAGCTAACATTTGTTCATCCGTGCGAAGCCTGAGGGGTCAGCTAGTATATGATAATAAAACAAATGCTACAACAAGCAATAGTAATTTTAAAACTTTTTAGATTTTCAAAAACTTTTCTTAAAATTCTATTTCATTTTTAAATATGTCTTACAATTTTATTTTTAAAGACAATGACTCAAATGCAATAAATATCAAATTAATTAAAATGTATGTACTCCAAATATATCCTAAGTTAAATATTTTATCTTGATTATCCCACATGCCATATGACTTTAATTTATTAAAAATCAGATTTTTTTTTATTTATTTATTTTTTTTTTTGTCGAAATCTCTCAAACGTATTTAAAAATTTACGAGACATTAATAAAAAAAAGTTTCTCTTAGAATATTTTATGCTCCTCTGGCAGATTTAATTGCTGGTAGAATTAATTAATTCAGTACATGGATCATACAAATACAGAATTTTTCTTCATTTAATTTAGAGTTATTTCTATTAATTAGTTTAAATTTGTAAAGGGAATTAAAAAAAATAATTTCTTCTTCGCTTAGTATTTTTTTTTTTAATTAGCATACTTTAAAAACATTACAGATGTCGTTTAAATAAGTTAATTCTCGTTTATTTTTCTTTATTTAATCAACGATTAAAAATAAATAATCGTAAAAACTGTGGAATACACTATCTGCCAATAAGTATTTGGACAATTTCGAATTGTCAAATATATAGACGTTCTGTCAAATATCTAGAAAAATAATTTAGGAATCATTTCGAAACTTTGGTAGTGTAAAGAATATGTCATACTTCATGTATTTCTGTAAAAGGTGTTTTTTGAAGAGTAAAAAGGGACATTTAATAATTTAAAAAAAAAATCAAAATATTTTGGAACACCCCGTGAAAAGTAATGCATGAAATGCGTTCTGGCTGTAGTATGTGATTAAGACTTTTTTTTCTCAGAATCTGTATACATTATTATGAGACTACCACATACATTCACGGAAATATAATGGTTTAAAAAATGAAAAAAAATATATATATATGTATCTAATTTTTTAATTAAAACACGGAAAGCACTTAATCCAACGCAAAGATAGTCTCAGAAAATTTAGCACATGATATTAGATACAACATACTGGAATCTGAATGCAAAAGTGGTAAATATCTTACGAAATATTAGCATATTTTCTAAAAAATTCTGAATTACGCATGAACTAGCATTTAAAAAAATTCATTTGTATAATTTAATAGTCAAAAGTACTGAGCAATTTAAATAAATACAACAAACAAATATCGTGTAAATTCAGAGTTATGAGAGAAAGAATGAACAGAATGTCAGTTCTTCTAATAAATAAATAAAGAAAGAAAGA
This sequence comes from Salticus scenicus, assembly GCA_963930645.1. Lineage (NCBI taxonomy): Eukaryota > Metazoa > Arthropoda > Arachnida > Araneae > Salticidae > Salticus > Salticus scenicus. Next base: position 83,231,632 of record OZ005654.1, on the reverse strand, counting down.
AAAGAAAGAAAATAAAAGAAAGAAAAAGAAAGAAAGAAAGAAGATGATAAGAGTTTTATCAATATTTATATACAATTAGTGAACATTGGGCATTGATCGAACCAAAATAAACATGTGAGTAAAACCCCTTATAGTTTAGCTTTTATTTTGATAGAACTGAAATTCAGTTCATTTCGTCTGCCATATTTTTGCTAAATTATATGAGGTATAACATGTTCTTTTCACTTCCAAAGTTTCATAATGATTCCTTAACAACTTTTGTAGATATTTGACAAAATGTCTAAATTGGAAAGTGTCTTTCTTTCCCTAACAAAGGATCGAGATTTTTTTCCCACCAAAACATATTTCGTGAGTTTTATTAAAATTTACGGTGTTTATTTAAAGTTTTAACTTACCAAATTCTTTTAAATGCACATGAAGTGTTAAATGTAAATGCTGCCTATTAATACAAATTTCTCCCTTTCATAAGCACGAAAAAAGCTGATGCTGCAATTGCCACACAACAGTATTTCTTCAGTTTACAGTGCTTTTAACTTTATACTTTAAAAATATCTGGTTCAATTTTATTCTCCAAGTATTCTAAAACTATTTTCGAATTATGAACTTATTTTTAAGTAAGTACACATGCTAATTTTTTTGACATAAATTACTGTATTTACCCCAAATATGCATTTTCGCAAAATTTACCATTTTTATAAATTTAATAAATAATTATTTTTTAATACTATAATACATTTTGATTAAATTCTCTTTTAGAGAATAATAATAATAATAATAATAATAATAATAATAATAATAATAAAGAACTTGCAATACGTGCACACATATGAAAAAAATATACCGGGTGATCCAAAAGTCAGGACAAACTTTAAAAATGAATGATTCGAAAACGAATCAAGATACAACGATACGGTTTGCACCAAACGGATGGAAAAGAAGCCGGGTTTTGTGTGGCAAAGAAAAAAAATTAGTTCTGCTGGCGACCAACAGATGGCGCTGTCGTATTTCTGATGTAGGATTATGCAAAGCAGCAAACGATATAAAAAGGAACAACTACAGCAGGTAATGATAGTCGAAGCTTATATGCATCGAAATATCGCATTCTCTGTCGCTACTTTAATCACCCAAGGCCTCCAAGATCTCCCGATCTGACACCCTGTGACTTTTGGCTGTGGGGATTACTGGAAGTCAAAAGTGTACCGCGACCAACCGGCTTTACTAGCAGCACTGAAAGATGCCATCCGCCAAAATGTGTCTGCCATAACGCAAGAAATGCTACTAAATGCTGTGAACGATGTGGTGAATCATCTCACAGCTGTACTTCTGAATGATGGACATTGAACAGTTACTGTAGTAGTACTAATTAACTGTAATTAAGCTGAATTGTAAGTTGTCAAAATTTTTTTTCATTTGTAAATCATCTTTTGGTGAAATAAAATACTATAGCGCCATCTGTTGGTCGCCAACAGAACTAATTTGTTTACTTTGCCAAACAAAACCCGGTTTCTTTTTCATCCGTTTGGTGCAAACCGTACCTTTGTATCTTGATTCGTTTTCGAATTATTCGTTTTTAAAGTTTGTCCTGACTTTGGATCACCCGGTATATATATTAATAATAATAATTCTGAAGTAAGTAAAATTAAAAATAAAAATAGTCTTTTTGTACAGTTCCAAAGGTACACAGCAAAAACTATTTTGTAATTTTACAAGAAAATTTTAAATTTCTAATTTATTAATCGCAAGTAATGCATACTTTTTTTCCAAATATTCATTAACCAAGATTTACTGAAAAATAATTGCATTACAATCCCTCGATATTTTTTTATTAAACTCTTTCTTACACATTTATAGGGTTAAACATTAAAACCTTCCTATTTAAATAATTTTAAAATATGTACGAAAATAATCTTTTTCCTTTTTATTTAATACAGTATTAAACGAGTAAAAATTGTTAGCAATTAAAATGCATATATATATATATATTCTTTTGAAACATTTTTTTTCTTCAAAATCTCAAATAACAATCGTGTGATCTGAATTTCAGTTTAAAATTTTAGGAGGTCTTATTTAAATAATTTATAAAGTGCCTTAAATTAAATCATTTTAAATATTCTTATTCCTGTAAATTATATATTCTGTAAATTATATATGTATTCCATAAATTATTCCTGTAATCTTTTAATGAATCCAGCATATCTGATAGCATTAATTAATTACTGCTGCGATTTTTCGTTGTTAGCTGGGTGTGAAAAAAGAAATATCCAAAACAGAAAAATATTCTTTTTTCAGTACGAAACTTTTCACGCATCCATGATGAATTCAATTAATTTTTTACCAAGTACTTTAAATGATTAAAAAAAATAATAATTTTTTTATGCTAGCGTAAAATACATATTCTCTAGAATAAATCTAGCGTGTATATATTTTTACTTTATAATTGTACACGAAAAATTTAGCGGGTATCAAATATAAATTTACTTTTTAATATTCATGAATTATTTTCGTAAAAACAAACTAACTCTAAAATATTTTATCAAGCCTCAGCGAATTAAATAATATTCTTTGAAGGAAATGAGATTTTAAAAGAGTTTGTTAATTTAATATAATTATGAAAAAAAATAAAGGATGGCTAGATAAAAGAAAAGCATATTTAAATATTTTTTGATTTAAGTTTCTAAAAGTAACGAAAATAATAAATTGTGAAGAAAATTAAGAAGTAATATAATGTGAAGTCTTTTTTTTTTTTTTTTAAACTTTTAAATCTTTGTTTCTTTATTCAAATATATATATGTATATATATATATATATAAATGATAAATAACTTAATAAAATTTAACCTTAAAATTTTAGCACTTAATAGATACATGCCAATACATACACAACAAAAATAATACTGATTGTAACACTTTGCTAAAACAAGCACTAAAATGTTTCGATACATGTTAAGATCCAGTGAGAGACAAAAAAAGTTGAAATTACTTACGCCCACTTGAGTAAAAAAAGAAATGAAAAAGAAAATTATAGTTATACTTAAATACGGAGAAAGTAAAATAATGGGCCAAAGAAAAAATAATTGGAATAAGATATGGATTAATTTTTGGAAGAATAAATGCTTAAAATTAGAAGTATTAGCTCATCAGGGGCAAGTACTTGATAAAGCTGTGAAATCTGCAACAATTTAGTATAACAATATAGCTAAACATAGCAAATATTATATTGTTCGAGCCCCGATCGAGCAGCTAAACCATTTTTAATGAGAAATGTAATAAAATATTAAATCAAATAATAGAGAAAAACAGAGAGAAAATAGAAAAACTTACAGTAACTACATGTAAACTTTCATGACAACATGGCAAATAATATATATTAAGCAAATAGTTAGATCATGTGCACTGTTATAAAAAAAGGATAACGTTTTGCACAAAATTTGGTTCCAGTTTAGGCTACTTTATCTTGAAATAGAAGAAATTTTATATTAAGTTTCACGCTTCATAATTTTAGTACTGATAATAGAGTATTAAAACTTTTCAAAATTTTTTTTTCTAAAGTAAAGTTACCTAAATTAACCATAAAAGGCTATTATAATTTTTAGTGACACTTTAAAGTTCATTTTTACAAATTTAGCTTAAATTGACAAAAACAAACAAACATAAATAAACAAAATACTGAAAATAAAATTTGTGGGGATGCACATTATCTGTACTATCATATAACGAAGAGAAGTTTGTTTGTATGAGGAGGATAATCTCTTGAACTAATGAACCGATTTATTTATTTATCTTTTTTTTTTTTTTTTTTCTCTCTAATCAAAAGCTACACTATCGCTGAGTGCTATAGTGTAAAATTAATTTTGATTAAAAAATTCTTTAGTTCGTCATTTCAATATTTTGATTAATATCCCCATAAACATCGTGAAAAAATGAAATATCTGTACTAATATATAAAGAGGAAAAGTTGTTAGTATGCAGAGGGTAATCTCTGAAAGTAAAGAACCGAATTAAAATAAATAAATAAATAAATAAATAATAGCTAATCAAAAGCTACAATGTACTTGAGTGCTATAGGCTATAATTAATTTTGATAATATATATATATATATATATATATATATATATATACATCAAGTTCGAAATTTTAATATTTTGATTAAAATTCCCATATACTCCATAATGAAGTATTAAAAGTCTAGCTGATGCGACTAGAAAACAATTTTTACACGTTCATTTTCTTTTTAAATTTGTTGGCGGTGTAATTGGCGTCATTATAGCTTTAAAAGGATTGATTTTTTCTAATTATATAATTTATTTTAAAGCATTTGCGTATATCCTAAAAATTTACGTTTGAACATTATTCTATAATATATTTCACAGTTAGTATTTAATATTGAAAAAACATTTAACGCTTTAGATAAGTAATTTGCTTAATTTCTTTCATATTACTTTTAATATATTTTTAAATAGCTAAATCACTAAAAAGCATCATTTTTTTGTGTTTGTTTTCTCGACACTAATTTACAGTTAAGTGATTGCTCTGTAGTACGTCCATGTATTAGTCATAGCTTTAACTACAGTACGCACTCATACGGGCAAACACTGGGACACACAGGCATTTTGTATCTAATTATGTAGAGGATGCAGATTTCAAGCCATCAGTTCTAGAATGAGATAAATTTTATTCGAACACTGGGAATTTTTGTCATTGTACATCAATTTTTTGATTGGTTTGTTGGGTTTAATGTCTCACTAGTACTACGCAATAGATAATTAGCGACGGTGTCGGATGTCACAATTTTGATCCTCAACGGAGGATACTTTTTCGCTTCGGTTACCGCCAGATGTATAAATTGGATGGGAACATGGACATTAATTTCTAGGTTGGTTGGTTGGTTGGGTTTTACGTCGCACAAGTGCTGCGCAGATGGACAATTGACGACGGTCTGGGACACACCCTTAGAGGTGGTCCGGAGACATGCCATAACATTGCCATCAATGATCCTCCTCGGAAGGGATGGCTGTCCCGCTTCGGTGACCCCCAGAGGTATAATATTTGATGGGAACATGCAGGACATTGCGGCCACGACAAAGTTTACGTGCACCAGCAACCATTAGTGTACACGACGGTCTTTGGCCGGCTCGAGTACCGAACCCGCAATCTTCCAATTACGAGGCCGTCTCTCTACCAGCTGTGTTACCGCGGCCCCATTAATTTCTAGGAGTTTCGATAAAGGGAACGAATTTTTGCTTGTTGGTCATGTGCTTTTTTTACAGTTGGCAACAAAATTATTGAAGCACACATCCACATCCACATCCACATTTTTCAGTTTTTTTTTTTTTTTTCTTTAGATTGATCGTTAGTTTTTATCATCAACTAACTTATCGTTAGTTTTTATCATCAACTAACTTTTTTATAAACAGCATAAGGACTAAGATCATGTTTCCAGAAATATTTACTTAACAAATCCGTACTAGGTGCATGCCTTTTAAATTTGAATTACTGCTAGCGCTTCAATAATTTTGCTGCCGACTGTAAGCTAATTTTTTTCTAATCCCTGCTTCAAATGTTTAAAATATATGAGTAGGATTTATTTATAATTAAAAATCTTTATTTTTTTTTTTAATTAAATAACGTAATTTATATATGTTTGCTGAAGATATCAAACTATGTTCTCATTACCAGTAGTAGACTGTCCTGTTCATCAAAAAGCGAGCACGTGGCAGTCTTCCCCAAATTCAGAAATCAGAATGGAATGGGGATTCAGTTAAATGGTGAACAAATATACTTTCTAATAATTTCAGCATTCATACCATGCCTTTTCCCCGATCTTTTGCGGGAGATATAGATATACATTCCTCTTGATCGGAGAGAGCAATCGCTACTTTCTGTACGAGATTTTGTTTCCTAGATTAAAATTCGGCCTAAAATTAATTGCTTCTCCATAATGTCGTTTTTGTTAACGTTGAAATTGAGTAGGAATAACTTTATACTACACCTGCGCAGTGAGATATGATGAACAGGTCTTGGTGTCACTACTTGGCGTCACCCAATTTCGATACTTAACGCAGGAGATAATCCATTTTGGAAGTGCTGTATACATGCGATCAGATAAATATTATATTAAATGCTCTTATATTCTCTAACCACCAAAAGAAATATTTTTTCTGGTTATTTAATCATTATAACTTTATGAAGTTTGAATAATTCATAAGATTAGCCAATTAAAAGAAAACGATTCAGAACTTCATTTTAAGGTCTCCTTATAAAACTTTTATACCGCCACTCATGATTCCTCTCTAGATAGTCAATTTTATAATTTTCATAATGTTACAGCATAATTAGGTACATTAGTCACATGGCTTTGTAGTAGTGTAATTCAGATTTTGGTTTTTGCATATGTCGTCTAACATATTTTCCACCTTGTGCTAATATTCTGCCGTATACGGGAAGGCTATTTTACAGTAACTCTAGAGTATAAGTGTACCAAGAGTGAGAGGATTATTATACGCGTAGCGTATGTGATAAGTTTATTATGAAACTCCTTAGAAAACTTTTAAAAGCATAATTAGGTATACTAGTGTAATTAAGATTTTTGATTTTTGTTTATTTCGTCTACCATGTTTTCCGCTTTGTGCTAATATTCCCCGTATACGGGAAGGCTTTTTTACAGTAATTACAGAGTGTAAGTGCACCAAGAGTGAGAGGGTTATTATACGCTTATGTGAGAAGTTTATTATAACACGTATTTAATTGAATTCACACCAATCAAAAGGTGGCATTACAATGCTACTTTTACATAAAACTTTTACTTCTGATTTTATGACACATAAATGCAAAGACAGAAATATGTAAGACGAATAATATAGAAATAATATGCTTGTTTAATTTGGATGAGTAAGTTCTGCCATTACTCACTTTTCTTGACTTTCTAGAGGGTCATTTTAGCATTTATTGGTTAAGCATCCTCAAACTGGATATGATAAATCTCTTTTGCGAAAACTATACTGAGTAAATCTTTGTATATGTCAACTGATACGTGACTCTTTTATAATAATTAATATCTAAGAACGTCTTGTAATGGAAACTGCATACTAGCTTTTAGAGATAAACATGCTGTTTGTAGATGGAAGTCTGTAAAGGCTGGTTTATAGCCTGCTGATTATCTCCCATTTTAATTACAAAAAAAAAAAAAAGGTCCATATGATGCAAATTAACACAAGTCATGTGAAAACAACCACTTCACCATCCACCGTGTTTTGTGAGAGTTTGATTTCCCCGAATTATCTCAGGATGGCTGGTGGTGTTGTAAAAATCTCTCCAAATTATTGTATAGTGATGCGCGGCCTCAATCTGTCCAGCAAGTCTAACGAGTCTATTTTTATGTTAAACTTAAACGGCGGAGAATATTTAAATTTTAACAGAGAGCTTAATTCAACATACATAGATTTTAAATTTCAAGAAGTTATAATATAATGAAATCACTAGATTTGGAGTTAACTCTAGCACTTAAAATTAGCCTAAGAATTGAGCTTGCACAAAATCTCGTGTGTAAATATTAACTCCTGAAGTTTTCGGTATCACTTATTAACATCTAAAATCTTTGATATTGACATCCTCAGATTACTTCATCCCCAAAACCATAAACTTCCTTAATTCTAAAGTATCAATTTAAGAAATATAAGATATAGTACGATTTACTTCATTTTGTGTAAAACATCCATCGAAAAATATCTATATTTAGTTGAAAAGGAAGAACTTCGAAATTTCCTTTAAACTCCTTCGGCATCTCTTCTGGAACCATGTCACAAGGTAAATTTGAACACCTATTAACCTTCTTTCACACCACCCCAACACCACTATGCTGAACCTAACACTTTAACCAAGACTATCGTCATCTCACTCTAGATCCGGCAAAATACTTTAATTCTTTCATCTAAATACTCCATGGAAAAGCAGAAGCAATTTCGATCACTTGAACTAAAGATATTGTGTTAGGTCTCACAGCTTAAAGTCTACTTTTAGAATATTTTATGTTTGTTACTAACAGTATTCCTTATCTATTCATATAATAAAAGAAGATATGTGTATATGTGTGTGTGTTTGACAATTTTGTGGAAAATGGCCCAATGTAGAGCTACACAAACTTGCACTTAGGTTTGTATTGGCATCTCCTGATACATCTCGAAGCCCAATTTCCGAATATTTTATTATTATTATTATGGTTATTATTATTATTGTTTTAATTTATTAAAATATCATAAGACTAAACTTATAATAGCTTCAAAATTAGCTATTTAAATATTAGCTTTTATTTTAAGTATTGCCAAAAAAGTTTACGAGTTCATTTTTTCAACATAAAAAGAAATATAACTCGAATAATTTAAATATATATATATTATATATATATATATATATATGTGTGTGTATCAAAATAAAATTTTCTTATGCATATGACAAAATGACGTCATTATAAATTAAAAATTAAAGAATATTATTGATAATCCTTTTTTTTTTGGCGTTGAAGTATATTCACGTTGAAATAATTATAAGATATCGAAAAAAAAGAAAGAAAGAAACAGAAACAATAATCGCATATATTATCTATTTTTGTCTGTGTATATTATATCAAAAACCATAATGGCGAAAATAATTTAATGTCGAGAAAGAGATATATAATAAAGCTGTACCATGACCAGGTTTAGAAATTTATTTAACTGTTTTTTCTGTATAGTTAAAAACTATTAACTAATCATAGAATATTTAAGTAGGAAAACATATATAACCATAAAAAATGAGTTGTCTCATATGGTAGACGAAGCGTTCATAGCATATTTTAATGTTATAATTGACATGAAATTGCTGTCATTTTATAGTCGACCGGATAAATCAAATAAAATATAGGAAATACCGTGTAAGTAAATATTATGTATATTACGTATAGTGTTGTTCATATGTAATTAGTATTCAGTTATTAAAATGCTATTTTAATTTTTTGATATTGTCTTTTTCGAAACTGTCATTCGATAAGCAACCAAACTGAAGCCCACGGAGAGAGCATTTTCGTAGACAGTAGGCTTCCGAAGGGAGTTTTTAAGCAATTTCAATGTATTTTCTTTTCAATTCTTGTTCATAAATCGATATAAAAAAGAGTGTTTTTTTTTTTTTTTTTTTTTTTTTTTTTTTTATTATTATTATTCCTTTAAATTTAGTGACAAGCAAAGCGGGCAAAGCCTACTACCAACTAAGAAAATATATTATTATTATTATTATTTTATATTTAACTGATATTTTTGTCGTCAGGAAAAAAGAAAGTTTAGTATAGATTATTATTTTTATATAAATATGGAAGACTATTTTTTTTATCACTATTGGGTTGTTTTGTGCTGCTGACAGTGAAGAAGGGGAACTCGTAAGAGTAAGTAAATGTAAAACTTTGTAAAAATAAACTTTTTTTTTTTTTTTTTTTTTTTTTATTTAAGCATAAAATATCCACAAAAGAAATGAAGTTTAATTTTCTTATGTAATGCAGTTAAACGATTTTCGCCTGCAGTACCAGTAAAGAAGTTCATAAAAAAATGTTTTAGCTCCATTATATGGTAGAAAACATTTGTCCTAAGGCATAGATGCTAATTAAATTTATCACTGAATTTATTCGACTAATCAGAAAAGCGCATGCGATGCTTTGTAATTATGTTGTTGATAAATCTTAAATAAGTAATGATTTTGTAGCTGCATGTTATTATTATAATAAAACATTGTTTTTTTAATGCGTAAAGACTTAAAGTAAAAGTTCTGTTTTTATTTTAAATAGGAAGAAATATAATATAATTACAAATATAATACCTTTTATATTGTACCTATATAACTATTTATACCGATTAGTTACTTGTGCTAAAAATGTATTAATTCCCTAAAAGACTAATTCCTGTTTATAGAACTTTTCCTTTGTACCATATAAAAATTACAGAGATAGTTTTTTTTTTTTTTTTTTCTTGCTTATTTTGGTTTGTTTCAATAACTGTTAAGCGTCTTTTCTTTATTTAAAATCGCATGAAATTAACAGAGAAATATGTACAAATTTCCTGAAAAACATTTTTTTTTTTTTAAATTTAATATTAGATTGTAACATATGAAATGTCCGATTTTCATGGTCTACTTAAAGAAAGAATATATTTTTACAGAACAAATTTTATTAATCAAAATAGGAACCATTAGCTTCAATACACTTTATCCAACGAGAAACAATTTTTTTTATGCCGGTATCATAAAATATAGTCGTCCTAGAGGCAACAAATTCATTGAATGCCGCTTCAGCATCCTTTGGATTTCTGAAGCATTACTCTTCCAAGAAGTTATCGATATGTTTGAAAAAGTTAAAATCTGTCGGTGAGAGGTCAGGTGAATATGGTGGATGGTCTAAAACTTCATAGTTTAACATATGCAGCTTCTGAAGGGTGATCATTGAAACATGCGGTCTAGCGTTATCATGGAGAAGAATAGGGCCCTTCCTATTGACCAATGCCTGTTTACGTGTCAGTACCTGGTGCTACAATATTTCTCCGCTGTGATGGTTTCGCCTGGTTTTAGAAAGCTATGGTGAATTAAACCAGCTGAGGACCACCAAACAGTCACCATAACCTTCTTTTGATTGAGTTTCGGCTTTGCGAAGTGTTGTGGAGCCTTGTCAGCATCCAGCCACTGCGCTGAACGTTTACGATTGTCGTACAGAATCCATTTTTCGTCACAAGTTACAATTCGATTGAGAAAAGGATCATTTTGGTTGCGAAGAAGAAGGGCAGACGAGATTTCAAAACGTTTGCGCTTCTGATTCTCATTCAATTCATGCGGTGCCCATTTATCCAATTTTTTGACTTTGCTAATCAATTTTAGATGACGTGAAATGGTTGTAGGAGATACACCTAGTTCTTCTGCATAATCTCTAACAGTATTGCCTGGATTTTTTTCAACTATTGCTCGTAAAACTTCATTGTCCACAACATTCTCTGGTCTGCCCCGGTCTTCGTTTTTGAGACTCTCATCCCCCGTTTCGAACTTTGCATACCAACGTCGAATGGTACCTTCATTTACAGAACCGTTTCCAAATGCATCATTAATGTTTCGGGCAGCTGCTGCAGCATTAAGCTTACTTTTCCACTCATACAAAAATAGCACTCTAAAATCTCTAAAATTCATCCTACGACTAAAGCTATAAACTTACCACCAAATCACAATATTTTTATTTGAAACACATAAAATTAAAAAGACAAGGTTTTAGCTTCAAAATTACACATAATTAACGACTGTATGAAAAAAGTTTATAAGGAACCAAATCTCAAAACTTTTACTGGTGAGAATCGGACATTTCATATGTTACAACCTGATATATTTTAAAATTGTTTTATTGTTAGTTTTTTTTTACTTTGAGTTAGCATTACTAGATTTTTATTATAGTTATAATTGCAAATAGTAATGAAGAATTAAGGGGAAAAAAACAGCATTTTAGAAGAAATCTCTAAAATTTTTCTGAAAAGAAATCACTTTACTTAACAATGAAAGATGTTCAATGAGTCCAAGTGAAACACGGTGAACCAGGTACTTATTATAATAAGCTTAAACATACAATTATTCACTTACGAAATCTAAACCATGCTGCATAAAATGTTTAACATTTATATATGTCTACTGCATTATATTATATATTGATGTACATCTAATTAAGAGTAATTTACCTCATATATATATGGTATATTTAACATCTAAAAATTCTATCAAAATTAAAAGAAGCTAAAAAAAAACGATGCTTTTGGAAATGATATATGTATATATATATATCGTCATCCGTATCATCATCACGTACGCTTCTGCCTTTATATAAGACTTAGAAATTTTCTGTTTCATCTGTTTAAGCGGGAAGGACGTGTTTTTATACATAATAATTCAAGATATAAGCATATATACAAATGTTTTTCTGTTATTATTATTATTATTATTATTATTATTTGGGGGGGGGGAGTAACTTTTGGGAATGTTTGTTATATTGTTCTATACTAGTTTTAGAATAGTTATTAATTTAAAAGAAATTATTTATAAATAATCATATATATATATTCTCTTCTTTTTGCCATTAGAACCTACTTTAACTTCATACATCAACGTTTATTTTCAGGACAGAAGTGAATTGTAACAAATAACGCCAGTAAAATTTTATATATTGAGAGTGTATAAAATTTAATAATCCAAGAAATAAGTTATAATAGTGTTAAAAAAAAAAAAAAAAAACCTTACACACATTTTATTTTTATTTTATCTTAAAAAATTGATTTTTCTTTTTACTCGTCTCTTTCGCTTTAAAATAACCTTATTTTATATAATATATAATACGTTAAACAATACTTTTTCTTGCACTAATGTAAATTTATAGCCATGTATATTTCATTTAAAACGTGCTTGGAATATAAACATCATGATATTCCAACGCAGATCCATAACGCGTTCAAAAAGTTACATTCAAATGATAATTTATTGCATGTGAGATACAGTATAATTCTCTGTTTGGAATGCAAGGGAAAAAACAATTGATATATACACAAGGATTAGGAGTATTCACAGAAGATTACTTTAAGAACAGCAGATTTAAAAGACCTATCTGCTAGAGTGACAGACTGAACTGATTTAATTTAGCCTTGTTTTGACGTACTATTTATAGTTAAATTGTGATATATTATAGTCTAAGAATTACAGGAACAACAGAATAAATTATAGCAGAATATCTGTTCTATAAACAATTCCTATTGTTTTGTGTTATGATCTATGAAAAATTACTACGTATTAAGGAAGAAATAGAAACGCTTTTTACAAGCAAAGATTTCATAAATTTGAAAAATGTTCCAGAAAACAACTGATCAAAAATGGGAAACAGTCAAGGATGGAAGACAAAAGGCACATACATACACTAAATAAATAAATAAATAAATAATCGCACTATTACAAGTGTAAAATAATTAAGAGTGTAGAAAGCAACCACGGATATTTATAAAGACCGGGGAAAAACAATTAAAAAAAAATGAAAGAAAGAAAGAAAGAAAAGGAAAGGAAAGAAAACACCGTGAAAAAAGCACGACCACGGGAAATTAAAAAACTGTTCAAATAAATAATTTAGAAAATGCAGTTATTTAAGAAAAATACCACAAAAAGCGGAAGGGTGGACTTGGTGCCCTGTCGCTAATGACCGGGTTTGCTGCATCACGCTTACTACCACTTTTAGCAGTGGTAAGGATAGACAGAAAATCCTTTAAAAATAATGAAAAAAGAAGCGATTGCTAGTGAGAAAAAACATTTATCACGAGAAACAAAATGCGAGAAAAAGACTCAAGAAAAATTTCTTAAAAAACAGAAATTTTTCGCCCGGGACCTGGCGCTATGAATAGGGTTTTCTACATTTTGTTCAATATTATGATATATATTATAAAAAGTATGCTAATTACGACAATAATTTTAAAATAAAACAATAGTTTTTATTTTACTTTATCATATTAGTTATTTCCTCAATAATTATATATATATATATATTTATTTATTTATTTATTTATTTACATTTTGAATTCTGATTGCTGTATGTTGTGTCCAATATAGTATGCCATATTTCCTAAAAACAGCTTTGCATTTTGTATAATACCCTCTGTAATATAACGAAAAAAATGGATTTTTTCTTTTTTTATTTTTTTTAAAGAACCACTATTTCTCCAAGAACGTATGTGGTAGCCTTATAAAAAATTAGACAGATAATCAAACATCCTTCTAATCGCATGCTTCAACCAAAACGCATTTAAAGCATTCCTTTTTACAGAGTGATCCAAAATATTTTGATTTTTGTTTAATTTTTTACTGTTCCCCTTTTCTCTTTGGGACACATCTTTTACTAGTATATGTGATGTGTAACATGTTTTTTTACACTACTAAAGTTCCAAGATGACTGCTAAAAAAATTTTCTAGATATTTGAGAAATGTCGAAATTCGAAAATGTTCAAATCCTTATTGGTAGATAGTATATTACATTCGTGGAAATTCTGGATTCTAGTTTTCGACAGATTCACACATGTTGAAATGCCCTGAATACGCTATGACTCTTTTTTTGAAAATATCTGTCTATGTGCCTTATTGTGTGTATGTTACAAATTTTGTGGATGCTGCACCACACAAACCAACGAACGAAATTTGTCCAAACTTAGTATTTAGCTGGATTTTGAACTAAATATTTGCTGATTACATTATGTATCAATTGCTCAAATTGAGGGGGGGGGGGGTCGCTGTGACCCAACTTTTTCATTATTTAAATATATCAGTAAGAGAACAAAATTGCGTAAAAATGTAATTTATCGTAGTTATTTTTAATGAATGACTGTAAAATTAATTTGACTTATTCATGGTAGTAGTAGTAAGCTAAGAAATAAATTGTATGCAAGTACGACCATCGCTTCTCCCACGAGGCAAGTACCCTTACGGCAAAAATTAATTTTCTATATGGGTATTATTAAAAAAAAAAAAAAAAAAAAAAAAAAAAAAAAAAACTCGTCAATAATTTTAAAATGAATGGTTCAACTATAGATTCATAATAATTTAAAGCAAAATGCAAAACTAATGCCGTTTTATTAAAAAAAAAAAACGCATTTGATGTCGGCACAGAATTAACTTTCTTTGCACACTAAGTATTATAATATATTAGTTTATTTGAAATATTGAAATTATGTTTGTTCAAAATGGAATTTATCGTAAAAGTAGCATAGCGGTTAGTTTTAATCAATGAAAAAATAAAACGATTCATATATGTAATATTATTTAAATAACACACTCATATTATAAATAAATAAAAATAAATAAATAAATGCGATAACGAATTATTTATTTATTAATTGTCAATTTAGAGACTCTATTTGTGATTATACTAATACAAAAATAATTATATTTTATTATAGCATTCATTTACAAAAAATAATCATCTAGATTTATACTCTGAGAGTTCTGGTATCTATTGTCAAGGCATGCGTCAGCTTCTATTCTTCGTTTTATTTCCTAATATTTCAATGGCTATTATCTAGTTGTTAGTACTCAAAATTTCCATGATACTCTTACACTTTCTATCTACTGTCTGTCATGCAATAGGGGAGACTGGGACACAGTGGACTATTTTACACTCTTAATTTTTTTTCACAAAAAAGCAGAAAAGCAATGTACTTGAAAAAAATAGAAAACAATCTCGAAACTCTTCTTGGCAAGTCTTATTTTTTTTATAACAATCTTCCTAATACATTGGGAATGAAAAAATAAATTGTGAGGCTCACAAAGTGGACCACTGTGCTCGTCACCGGGGTACAGTGGACCAGCCTCTTTTGTTTGTATTAAACTAATATAAATTACTTTATTTTTTCTCTCTAAAATTAGTTTCTTATACTATTCTAGTCTAAAGAACATAATTCAAGCATTTTCATGAAATGAAATAATCAAAATTAAATTAAAATAAACAAATAAGAAATCAAATCTCAGTAAGAAAATCTATTAAGTTAAAATATATATCATTTTTTATTCTTTTATAAATATTATATAAATCAAATATTTTTTTTAATTCAGATATTAATAAATATTATACTATTTTTCAAATATTTAATATTTTTTTTATTTATTTTGAGCTATAATTAATTTTCATTATATTTGTAGGATACATTTACCTAAATTTTATTAAGCTACTTCTTTTGCTTTTCACATATGATCTCTAAAAATAATAAATTATTCCTAATAATAAATTATTCCTACTGTTTATTAAATTAGATATTTTTTTTGTTTTATTAATGCTATATAAATCAAATAGTTAATACATTTAGATACTATTAATAAGTTTTATATTACTATTCAAATATTTATTATCACTATTAATTATTTTATTATAACATTAAGATATTTATTATTTTGAGATATTAATACTTTACATTATATTTGTATCTATAAGTTTAACAACAAATATAAATATTAAATCTAATTTGTACTTTTAGGCACATTGGTAGGCGGTTCACTGTGCCCCATACAGAGGCGGTCCATTGTGCCCCGGGCCAGAGTAAAACAAATAATAACAATAAAATAATATATAGACTACAAATATTCTAATAATATTTCGGTATTTAAAAACAGCAATATTTTGCCTTCCTTTAACAGCTATATAGTATTTATAGTAACAAGTTCAGTCTCTATAAAATAAAAAAAAACTTCAGTGTGGAAAAATTACTTTGAACAGCTCAGAACATAAAAACTGCTCAAAATGGTTACCTTACTATTTCCCATGTGGTTTTTTTTTTTGTCTGCATACAGCTGGTACTATACGGCCACATATGAGTATCCATATGAAATAAAAGAGTTGAATATTAATAGATTCAAATAGGGATGGTCCACTGTGCCCCGCCCTGCCCTATATATCTTTAAAAAATATTGTGCATGGGATATTGTGTAAAAATCATGCTGAACAGTATTTTTAAAAACTACACTGCAAAAAATAAACTCTTAAAAGTACGGGGGAAAAATTGCAGCTGGGTTGTCAGTAAAATATACGGAACAAAAGTGTTACAAGCTTTTATATACAGGATGATTCTGTTCGATTTACAGGATTTCCTCCGTAAAATATATGTCAGTGATACAACGGTTTTAAACTGTACTTTCGATTTACAGTTTCTTCCCGTTGAAATTTACATGATTTCTCAGTAAAGTCTACGGATAATTTTTGCAGTAAAATCTACAAGTGATTTTATTATTATTATTATTATTATTATTATAGTTTTCTGGAATTTTTGACAAATTAAGTCAAAGATTTAACTTAAAAAATGACTGTTAAGACAAAGAAATAATTTTGAATAATTTAAATACATTTCTGAAACATTTCATTCTAAGCTATCACCGCATCATACATGTCACATTCGATGTGGTTCATTTATATGCATTAATCAATAAATAAATATATATATGCAGTTTATTTACTTAGCCTCAGCAATTTATTTCATTTTTTTTTCCTGGTGAATAATGATTAATAACAGATTGAAAGATTAATAAATTCCATTGAAATATGCCTTTAATACTTCATACATAGATTGTTTCTTTTGTCCTTACGCTTTTTAAAAGAAGTTTTTTTTTTTTTTTTTTTTTTTTTTTTTTTTTTTCGTTTGTTTGTTTCGTTTGCTGGAATTATCATTTCTAATTTTAACAATAGTTATGAGTATATTAATTTTTGAAGGTACAGGTAACTAAAAGGTACTATTTCATTATTTAAGTAACATAATATATATATATATATATATATAAAACTGTTAATATATGTATAAAACTGTTATAAGATTTAATTTTATAAAATACCTAAAGTTTGAAAAGAATTTTCTTCGTTTTGTAGAAAAATTAGTGCTACAAAGCTTTTCTTTCGTATCATTTAAACATTACAAAGATAGATACTTTTTCCTAGCTAATGGAAACTTTGTATTGTATATTTTCTTCATCCTGTAAATTTGTTTCAATAAATACTAAACTCTTCCGTTTTATTTGAAATTGCATCCATTGAACGGAATATTGTGCATATTTTCTTTAAGAGAAATTCAAATAAGGAAAAGCATTATTTTCTTTCTTTCTTTTTTCTTTTTCTTTTTTCTTTTTATTTAAATTTAATATATTTTGAAACTGATTTAATTTTATAATTTCTGCTCTCGAATCTCAGATAGTAATAAAGATTTATTATATATATATAAATAAATAAACAGCATTTTAGAATTGATTTATTTGTTTTTTCAGAGAAATCATTTAATTTAATTCTGAAATACAGAGTTGTAATATCAGCGAGTTCAATATATCATTAATATTTAACTTCATATTACTTTTTTTCTTGTAAGTAATACATTAGTAGCTTGTTATTACGAGTGATATTAATTTATACATGAAATGAGTTTGAAACTGCGAGAGAAATATATATGCAACAATTGTGATCTTAGTTATAATGCAATATCAAAAATGTGTCATAACAAATTATGGTTTATTGTTTGCATAAATACAATTTTATAAAATATATTTTACTAGCCGAGCTTTGCCCGCCTAGCTGGGCAGACCCTCTACAACAAATAGAAGAGAAAACTTCGCTGCTTTTTACAGTGTAGATCATGTGACAAAGCAACACGTGAATTACTACACACTGTCATCCAGTACCCATTTTGTATTGGCATTTGCAATACATAGTACATTTGCTACATTTGCAATAAATAATAATACATATATCATTGCAATAAATAAATTATAATATATATACAATACATTGTATGATATGATATACAATACAAAAATGATATGTGCAAAACATGTATGTACAATATATAAATATGGTATGTACATTTGCAATAAATAATAATATATATATAATGCGTAGTAGGATATGATATACAACACAAAAAAATATGTGCAATACATATATATACAATATATAAATATAGTATCAAATGTATGTATGCGTAAAAACCATATTTACATTGAAAAATAAAAGTTGAAGTTATATAATAAATAAACACTTTTGATTAAAAAAAAAATCAAGCACAATTTCAAAAGGTATTTACCTTTCATAATATTTGTCCTTGGAGAGCCTCTGGGTATACAATATTGATGGTCTTTCTGTTCGGAGCTAAAATATAAAGATTTTCCTTATTTCCAACTCGAGAGCATCCAACATACAACTGTCCATGCGAGAAACATGGATTTTGTAAATTAAGTCCAACAGTTTTTAGAGACTGTCCTTGTGCTTTATTTATTGTCATTGCAAAACACAAACGAATGGACAACTGAATGCGTTTAAAGTTAAATGGTACATCTGAAGGTATAATGGGTATTTTCGGTATGAAGACGTCTTGACCAGCACATAATCCTGTCGTAACAGTGGCTTTAATAACATTTGGCAATAATTCCTTAATAATTAATCTAGTTCCGTTACACAATGAAGGTGGATCTAAATTTCTTAGAAGCATGATGGGGGCGCCAACTTTGAGTTGTAATATATGTGATGGTACTCCAGGTATTTCAAGCGAGTTCAAGAACTCAGTTGGATAATGGACAACTTGATCTCTATCGCATGTTGTGTCAATAGGTTTGTAAATATGC
Organism: Salticus scenicus; assembly: GCA_963930645.1. NCBI lineage: Eukaryota > Metazoa > Arthropoda > Arachnida > Araneae > Salticidae > Salticus > Salticus scenicus. The sequence goes on along the minus strand of OZ005654.1, from coordinate 83,212,477 downwards.
ATTTTACCTGGTAATTGTGATAACAGTTGCTGGTTGGTGGAATTTACAGCACCGTTGGTTGCAGCAAGTATGGCTCGTTCACCCAGCCAAGTAGGGTTTGCAAAGTACTGAGCTAAATTTGGAAAAACTGCTCGTTTCAGTTCTTCTTGGGTCTGTACAGCTCTTCCAATATTTTCAACTGATATGAAACCGTCTTCATTGCAAATAATAGTGCCATTACCAATCTTTAGAAGTATATCAGAAAAGTCTCGCAACGAAGGATCTGTATTAAGATAAACTCTCATATTCGTTGTTAATTTTAGCCTTTTTATGCTATCCCAAATATAAGAAGATTTTATACATGCCTTTATATCATCAGCTCTTGTTCCTCGGAGAATAACTGGCAATGTTTGTCGAAAATCACCAGATAATACAAATACGATACCTCCCATTATTATGTTGCTGCGTCTGTTATCTCTTAAAGTGATATCTAAGGCTTCAAATGCAGCTTTATGAGACATGGTACACTCATCCCATATAATAAGCTTGCATTGCTGAAGAATTTTCGCCTTATTTGATCCCCTCGATATATTGCAAGTGGGTATCTCTGAAATTGCTAGATTCAGAGGTAATTTAAAGGCAGAATGAGCTGTTGTACCTCCTGTCAAGAGCGTAGCTGCAATACCGGATGAAGCAACAGCCAAAGCAATTTCATTTCTGAAACGTACTTTGGCCAAAAGTAGGTTAATGAGAAACGTTTTTCATGTACCACCAGGAGCATCCAAGAAAAATATACCGCCATTCTGTGTACAAACTGCTGTCATAATTTTTTCATATGCTTCTTTTTGATCCGGAACTAGTTTTGATTCATTTTGTTCCAAATATCGTGCAAGCTGTTCTCTGTCGTACTTTGACTCTCCGTGCAGTTCATTATGTAATACTGAGAATTGGTCTCGTGTACATTCTGGCAAGCCATAAGTTTCTAAACTACATCCACCTAAAAATATCATCTTGTCCTCAATCATGATTAGGATTTTATTGAAGATAGAATCAGTATAATTAAGATTTGTATTGTCTTGTTGAAGTCGAATTGCATGAAGTACATCTTCAGCCATACTTTCTTTATGGTTATTCCATAACTATAGAGGATTAGACATTGAGCATGTTAACAACATAATAGTAAAAAGGTTACGTAACATTTTTGGTGATCGAGTTAAAGCTGCTTCTTGTAGAGTTATATTCCAGTGGTCATCATTTTGAAGAAGCCCTCTAAGTTGGCAAGCTTCTTTGTAGGTTGCGCAAACCGTGTCACCAACCGTTCTTAGATTTTGAAAAGAAGTTGGACCCTGAACTTCATGCAATAACAATCGCAGGTGAAAACACTCAGAATTGTTCGGGTGAACAGTATACACTCGTCCAAGAGCATCGCTGGAATGAATTCCTGGATGACCTGCCACTATTTGTCCTATTCTACGACGACTCCATTTTTTGTTTGTGCTGTTCCATGTATAATATCTTGGCACTTGATGGTACAATAGTGTTCGTGCAAACTCGTCTTCTGAACACAACCCCAAAAAAGCTGTTAGTGTTGTTTGTGGAGGTATTCTTGCACGTTCAGCTGCATTTTCTGTATTAAAAAGGACTCTCTGTCCGTTTTCGAGATGGACACATAAGTGCATAACTGCTGGTTGGTGCTTCTGTATTGGAAAATCAAGTATTCTCCAAACAGCCTCATTACTACTTATATATCTCCCTATTTCATATTGACGAACCTCATCTTGATCATTTTCATTATTGGCTACTTCGTAAACAGTCCGTTGGCTACTTCGTACCATGTCCGCTCCTTTGTGCACATATTTGCAAATATACTTAATGGATTTAACAGAATTGCAGAATTCGACATTGATATGGGCATTGAAAATTTTTGATAACAGTGGACAATATGGAACCATCCATGTATTATCAACCACAACGGATGTGCCTCGAATAGTCATGTTGGTTGTAAAACCACCGTCTTCTATACTTCGGCGTCAATACAATGGGTATCCATCTTGACACGTTTGTGTTTCTTTTAAGAACTGACGTGGATATCTCTTCGTGCATTTTCCATTTTTCATGCAAGGAGAACGTGGATTAATATTTCCGCATGGACCATGTACCATCTGCGTTGTTACAACACTAAATAAGCTGGGGTCTTCATCCGGATTTGGAATTTCTGCACTGATAAAGCTATCAACTTTGTCAGCATGTAAAATATTTTCTAGACATATTAAAATGTGAGCATGAGGAAGTCCCCGCTTTTGCCATTCTATGGTATATATAAAACACCTAACTTTACCAAAATTTTTTGCTTTTGTGATTAGATTCATCAAAACTTTTAGTTTTAAATGAAACACTCTAGCTAATAAATCGTGACGGTCGTGAGGCTTCTGTCCAGAAAATAGTTCATCACTAATTTCTGACCAACATGGATTGCATGTAAAAGTTATGAAAAGGTCAGGACGACCATAATTCCTAACATATGCCATAGCATCCTGTGTACGTTCATGCATATACCGGGAACTACCAGTAAAGCTTGAAGGCAATATGACCAGTTGTCCAATTTCAGCAGTATTGCCATCATTGAGAATAGCATCCCTCAAATGAACATAATTGTCTACCCTCAGAGATTTCTGATTCATTCGAATATACCTGAGTCTTTCAGACTCAATTTTAGCAAACATGTCCACTACGAACTGTTGAAAAAGTTGTTTTCCTCGCAAGAGTAAATTGAAATTTGAAGAACGGACCAACATTCTGAATGCATAAAAATCCATCGCTGAATTTTTTTTTCCAGTGAGCGTTCGTGTAGCTCGGTTAGTCTGAAATAGTGCAAAATGATATCCATCTTCTCCTCTTGGAAACAATATTGGATATTGTAATGCATCGTAGGATCTGTGAGTTTCAGCAATCTTCTGAATAGTATGACTTCTAGTTTCTAGTTTTATATCTCTGCTTCCACTTTGTTCTCCTGACATAATTATTGCAACTTCTGATGTCATTGGCGTGTTGAAACGTTTATCGTGCTCACCAGGTGGAGTTTTATCTGCTAAAATACGCAAAGATATTGTTGGTGTAATATTTTCCATAGCTAATTTAGAACTGTTGATATAGATGTTTTCTCCATGAAACATTTCTTGCAGTTGCAACACCAATTCAAATTTTGTATTTTGATTCTTTACGCAACGTTTTTCAGCTTGTAGAATGCTGTCTTCGACAAAATAAATCTGTAGAAACTTTGGTTGTTCTTTCCCTAAAGGTTGAAGGATTCCAATTTTATGATATACCTGTCCTTGTATCTTGAATGTAGGCATGTATCCTGGTTCTCGTATTTGCTTTGTTGTTCCAAAAGATGTCATTTGGAAACATGAATTATCTTATACTATTAAGTAAGCAATATGTGTATATTTCACTGATCTCGAAAACGGTAGCTCGGACAGTCACGAGATTTAACACAAAGGTGGCCCCCGAAGTGTCATTGTGCACATCGAAGTCAGATTTTCGAATTTTCGATTAGTTTTTTCTTAATTAATTAAAATGTAAAAATAATAACCTTCTAATTTCTGATAAAAAAGCCATTTAAATTTTAACATTTTATCCATAATTTAATTGTTGCCAATTTTTTTTTCCAGCACAATAATACTACTTTAAAAAAAAAAAAAAAAAAAAAAAAAAACGTACATTTATTTAAAATGAGGAAAATAAATAAGAAAGCTTAGAAAATAAATTAGAAATATCAGTCGCATCGTTACAAATAAGATAGCAAATGAAAGGGAAAATTTTTGTAAATCCGATGCATTAAACAGCTTATCAATCGGATGATTAGTTTTTTCTTAATTAATTAAAATGTGAAAATAATAAGTCATTTAAATTTTAAAATTTTATCCATAATTTAATTGTTGCCAATTTCTTTTTTCGACAAAATAATAATAATTAAAAAGGGAAAAAAAAAAAAAAAAACGTACATTTATTTAAAATGAGGAAAATAAATAAGAAAGCTTAGAAAATAAATTAGAAATATCAGTCGCATCGTTACAAATAAGATAGCAAATGAAAGGGAAAATTTTTGTAAATCCGATGCATTAAACAGCTTATCAATCGGATGATTAGTTTTTTCTTAATTAATTAAAATGTGAAAATAATAAGTCATTTAAATTTTAAAATTTTATCCATAATTTAATTGTTTCCAATTTTTTTTTTCGACAAAATAATAATAATTTAAAAAAAAAAAAAAAAAAAAAAAAAAAAAAAAAAAACGTACATTTATTTAAAATGAGGAAAATAAATCAGAAAGATAAGAAAATAAATTAGAAATATCAGTCGCATCGTTACAAATAAGATAGCAAATGAAAAGGAAAATTTTTGGAAATCCGATGCATTAAACAGCTTATCAATCGGACAATTAGATTTTTTAAAATTAACTAAAGTATGAATTTTAGGTGGCAACAGCAGAAGATTGTATGGAAACCGTTAGGAGAAAAAAAATGAAAAATCTGCTTCACATTAAGTCACATGATTTTTAAGTGGGATTAAAAATTGCAGTTTTCAAATTCTTTTAAATTTTCTCTCACGAACACAAAAATATAATATACAGCCTGTACCCCACAAGACCAACTTGCATTTCAAATTTCATCAATTATTTTGGTTAATAAACAAAAGTTATTATTATTTTTTTTTTTTTTCAAATTAAGCTTTATTCTATCTTCGAAAAGAATTATGTGATCATAGATATAATAATATATATAGATCTATCATCCTCATATTATCGTGCAAAGATTTTTGATGCCGAAAAAAAAGCTTTGGAATCAGCCATTAAGTGGTATTGAAGGAAAAAAGGAAAAAAAGAAGAATGAATTTGAAACTATATCTGGAGCTTTTCATTCACCTTTAGTAAATAAATTATTCATGAATTTTATTTACTAAAACATTCGTGTGTATTCCCGTGTGTATTCACTCGGGGAAAGACTGCCATATTTTGGTAGAATCGCCGTCTTTTCCCGAGTGAAAAGGAATCACTTTTTTCTCCCCAATGATCAATCTATATATTATTACTATATCTATGTATGGGATACAATACATTAATAATTTGGGTTTTAAAAGTTTTTTTAAATAGATTATTTAAACTCTATGAACCATATTTTTATTTTATCAGTTTCATCAACAGATCCTGCTGGGCGATTTTTTAAATTTTGGTGTTGAAGTACACCGAACGTTTTTCGACAAGAAATTTAATATAGCAACAGCCATTTTAATCTAAGTAGCGCATCGAATATATAAAAACATAAATGATTTATTTTTACACAAAATTTACAGAACAAATGCAGTTTTAAAGATAGGAAATTTATTTCAACAAGCACTATTTCAAACCTAAAAACCATTAAAAATATAAGCAGAATATAAAGGATTCTTATGTATAAACAAAAAACAGTCTGGTAAAATTATTAGCAAAATAGTCCTCCCCTTTTCATACAAAAAAAAAAAAAAAAAAAAAAAAAAAAAAAAAAAAAATCCATCGCTAATATGGCGACAAAAATTCAAAAGCCGCCAGTGGGGCAACATAATAAAGTTGTGCAACACGATAATGTTTACCTATTTATTTATTTTTTTATATAATAATCATTATGCTAATTTATCATACAAATAAATGAGCGTCTGTGTGTCACTGCACTTGCACGCTGTCGAACAGAAATATTTGAAAAATTCAAATTAATATTTAAATAAATAAATAAAAATATGTTTAATGGAAAATATATATAACCATAAAAAGATTAGTTGTCTAAAATATGGCAGAAATAGCGCTCATAGCATATTGTTACAAGGTATTAAGTCTTATTGTTACAATGAATTAAGTCTAAAATGGTGACAAAAATTCAAAAGCCGCCAAAGAGAACTATATTAAGGCTGTACTATCAGGTTTACAACCCATGAATTATATATAAACACAAAAAATTAATTATCTCATGCGACAGACGTAGCCGGTCACAGCATATTGTAATATTTGGCGTGAAATTGCTGTCATTTAATGATTGATTGGATAAACAAAATAAACATATGAAATAACGTAAAAGCAAATATTATGTTGTCTAAACCCAGTTACATTTGAGTCCAGTCCGAGTTACATGTGAACAACACGTATAGTGTTGTTCACATGTAACTGGGATTCAAATATAAAAGTGAAACTCCAATTTTTTTTATACTATCTATTTCGAAACTGTTATATAATAAGCACCTAAATGGAAGCTCATTGGTAAACTATTGTCGCAGGTAATAGGGACCAGCGACCGAGTTGCAGTGGATGACCAAATCGCTGCCGAATGCAGCAGGGACCTGGAGCGAACTTTTGAACAATTTCAGTAATTTATTTTATTTTATTTTTATAAAGCTATATAGAAAAGTGTTCCCTTTAAATTTAGTGGCCAGCGAAGCGGACAAAGCCTGCTAGTAAGCTCTTATGTTACACTGAAAATGCTTTGCATCTGAGGAATCTGTAGATAACAAAGTATGAAGCGGTTCTGGAGGGTCAGAGAGTGGTGGCAGTTGGATTTTACCTCCACTGCAACACATACCTGGACATTCATCTTTCCATTTGAAAGCTTGACAAAATGTGCAATCTGTAGTCATAGTACCAATTGTGCATAATGAGTCTGAGGTGTAATCTATTAATGGATTATAAGAAAATGCTGCATTTTCTTTATCTCCCCAATCAGTCCACCTAAATTTCACTCTTGAAATCCTACCACGCTCTAGTCTTCCTTGTCTCTGTTCATCTGTCTCCATTTCTCTTGACTGGAATGTTGAAATTCTATTACGCTGTAATCTTCCTTGTCTCTGTTCATCTGTCTCCTTTTCTCTTGACTGTAATGTTGAAATTCTATTACGCTGTAATCTTCCTTGTCTCTGTTCACCTGTCTCCATTTCTCTTGACTGGAATGTTGAAATTCTATTACGTTCTAATCTTTCTTGTCTCTGTTCATCTGTCTCCTTTTCTCTTGACTGTAATGTTGAAATTCTATTACGCTGTAATCTTCCTTGTCTCTGTTCACCTGTCTCCATTTCTCTTGACTGGAATGTTGAAATTCTATTACGTTCTAATCTTTCTTGTCTCTGTTCATCTGTCTCAATTTCTCTTGATCGAAACGTTGAAATTCTATCACGATCCAATCTTCCTTGTCTCTGTTCATCTGTCTCTATTTCTCTTGACTGTAATGTTGAAATTCTATTACGCTGTAATCTTCCTTTTCTCTGTTCATCTGTCTCTATTTCTCTTGACTGGAATGTTGAAATTCTATTACGTTCTAATCTTTCTTGTCTCTGTTCATCTGTCTCTACTTCTCTTATCCTTCGATGTCTTTCTTGATCTTCAGTTCTTTTATTTCTCAGACCTTTTTTACTTTCCGAACACTATAGTGGGGAAAGTATTGTAATCATGTCAAAAATCCGAATTCGAGATTTTGATGTTTCTATACGTTTTGAGGTCCCCTGAGTCCGTTTTCACTATTTTTACGATGATGTATGTATGTGTGTGTGTATGTGTGTATGTGTGTATGTCTGTGGGTGAACACGCTAGCGTCTAAACGCTTCGTTCGATTAACCTGAAAGTTGGTACGCATATTGTAAGTCACCATAGTACGAACCCTATAGATTTTGGTGAATCTAGCATTTATAGTTTTTTTACAGGGACACAAAGAAAAATTATTTATCATTATGGCCTATGGGAGCAAAATCTTAAAAGTGCGATAGCATCTAAACGCCTTATTCAATTGAGCAAAAATTTTATACACATATTATAGATCACAAATACTCAATCTGTATAGATTTTGGAGAATCTAGCTCTTATAGTTTTTTTACAGGGACACAAAGAAAAATTCTTTATCATTATGCCTATGGGGCCAAATTTTTAAAAATGTGATAGTGTCTAAACGCTTTATTAATCCGAGCAAAAAAATTGTACACATGTTATAGATCACAGTTGAACTAACTGTATAGATTTTGGTGAATCTAGCACTTACAGTTTTTTTACAGGGACACAAAGAAAAATTCTTTATCATTATGGCCTATGGGACTAAATTTTTAAAAGTACGATAGCAGCTAAACGCCTTATTGAATTCAGCTGAAAATTTATATGAGTATTATAAATCACTGTTGCGCTAACTATAAGCATTTTGGTGAATCTAACATTTATAGGTTTTTACAGGGACACAACGAAAATTTCTTTGTCATTATGATCTATGGGCTCAAAGTTCAGTAGCGTTAAATAAAACAACGTGTAATAGATGGAGAAAAATACTGAAACACTCTATTATGGTTTTCTCTCTTTTGTTTGTTTAACAACTACTCTTTCTTTACTTTATCTACAAAACTGTTAATTACTCAACGTTCGGAAAGTCGAGTGGAGTCACTCCAGATTTTTTTCTCCGGGGGAAGCATTTTAGTAATTTAAATTAAATTATAAACGATAAAATCGGAGTATTTATAAGAAGTGCTTATGAAAACGACATGCAGTCAATTAGAATGAAAGAACGTTTGTAAATTGAACACCGAGTTAAAAACGCAAAAAGAAAAATATATATCTATAGTAACCGTTGCTATGGGAGCAAACGATATTTCCCTTTGTAACGAATTTTTATTGTTCACATATACAGCTGTCTTAAAAAATATATTCATTGCATTAATTAAATAAATAAAAAGTGAATAATATATAGAAAAACTACACTGTCATAAATTTTAACTAAATTAAATATTTAAAAGGTTAATCCATAATTATTTTAACTAAATTTAAAAATAAATAAGTTTAATTTAATTAATTAATCATAACTAACAAAAAAGTTATATAGCCGTTTCTTAGATACGCAGATGATTAAAAGAAAATAATAAGTGTCGAAAAAGAAGCAGAAAAATCAACGGATAAATTCTAAAAAGATTTAAAAACTTAAATTCCACAATTCAAAAAATAATAAAAAGTATAATCCGCGATTGTAATGATCGATAGATGGCGCTTTTTCAGTTTCTGTTGTTAGTAAATATAATGGCCACGTGTATTAATTTTTGTTCTATATGTGTTACTACTTAATATTCGTGCTATAATATAATTTCTCCGCCATTACATCATGGGAAATTTATTGCTTTTGGAAGAAAATATTTCAGTTTATTCAACGTTCGATCGGAAGTAGATTTTTAACTGAAGCTGAACAAATATTAGTTTCAAATCATCTGATTAATTTTTTACTTCCATTAGCCGAAGCAACTGAAATTTTAAATTTGTCATTTGGAAATAAATGGAAGCTTAGTTCTGGATTTTTTTATTCTTGGAGTTGCACTGTAGCACACAACAGTAAGTGTTATCTTTTTTACCGGATTTATTCTTTTTTATTCAATAAATATATGTGAAACTAAATATCGGCCAGCAACGTCCAGATGAATTCGAAAGCTATGCATGTTAATTGTAATTTCACCTTAGCCCACCAGAGGGAGAGCATTTCATTACAATCGCGGATAACTGTTGCTAGAGAAATTAATGGACAAAATCTAAAAATTTAATATGTTTAATTTTTTTCTATTGTATGCATACTACTATTTGATTTCAATAAATAAAATGAATTAAAAAAAATAAAAAAAAATCTAAATAAAATAAAATAAAAGATTTCGCTTTTAAACGAATTTAAATAAATAATTAGTGTAATAGCCGCTGCTAAGATACGCAGACGATTGTAAGTTTAGGAAAATGAAACAAAATAATATCAAAGAATAAAATCTAAAATAATATTAATAATAATAATAAAAATTTAAAAAAAATAAATTCGAAGACCCAAAAATAATAAAAAATATAATAGCTGTTGCTAGGGGGATCAATGGATAAAAAACTAAAACTTTAATATGTTAAATTTTTTCTACTGTATGTGTATCCGCGTTTGTAATGATCGATAGATGGCGCTTTCTCAACTGCAGTTGTTAGTAAATATTGCCACGTGTAATAATTGCCACGTGTATTTATTATCGTGCTTTCTTGTTGTTCTATCATTGTTTCAGCGTGAAAGCTATCAGTGGTACGATAATTTCACCTTAGCCCACCAGAGGGCGAGCATTTCATTACAATCGCGGATAACTATTTGATTTCAATAAATATAATAAAAAAGATTTCTTCCTGAAATGAATTTAAATAAATAAATAGTTTAATAGCCGTTGCTAAGATACGCAGACTTTTGAAACGAAACAAATTTCTGAAAAATGAAACATTGAAGCCAATATTTAAATTCGAAAAAACATAATTTTAAAAAATTCAAATTCGAAATTCGAAAAAATCTCGATGCGGTGCACACCTGCAGGGTCCCAGGTACCTATATGCCAAATTTGGAGGCTCTGTGATTAGTAGTGTGAGCACCAGAGCGCAGATACACACACAGACACACAGACACTTATCTTTATTTATATAGATTATGAAGTAACATATTATTTTTTCTTTATTTTTACTGACGTAACTCTTCTACAAATATGGATGTAAGTTGCTGTATCGATATATATATATATATATTTCATGATTTAAAATGCATTTAATTTCCGTTTTCTTTCTAATGTAATGTTTTAAAAAAAAAAAAAAAAAAAAAAAAAAAAAGACATTTACATTTTTATCATTAAAACATCAATTCGTTTGTAGTACTTGTGAAGGTGTTCACATATATTTGGTTAAATTTTAAATGAATTTTTAAATAAAATAAAATCTAATGATAAATGAATGCATTATTCTAATAAAAAAAAATAATTAAATTTTAAGTGAAATATTATATTTGCGTAATTTGTTCTTAAGCATTAAAAAAAAAAGAATTATTTTTAAATGTAATCTTGATGCTTACGACCAGTTTCCGAGAATGCATCGATGGAGAGAGAAGGGGGGGGGGGCGACTGAATCATGCTGTTGGATTTTCCCTTCTCTCGAACTCTGTAGAGCGGGGTCGACGAAATTCTATTGACACTCACTAGTTCGAACTTTCAGTGAATAGAAAGAGGGACGATGCGAACATTTTTTTTAAAATGAATCTTTCACATATCAACTAAAAGAACTTTATGATTAATGTGAATCGCTTTGAATAGAGAAAATCGAGAAGATTATCCTGAAATCAGTGACATTTTTATGCTTATCTCATTTGCTCGGAGCTGTCGGCTATGCAAAACAAGAACTTTCATTTGCCTATATTCCTGCACTTAGAATCCCATTCGGCTACTATTCTCGTTGAGATTTTATGGCTTTGCTTGCAGTTCCTCGTATTTCTTTGAATCCCGAAGACCTTTACGGCTGTCATCAAAACGTTTAGCTGGCGTTTTAGAAACTAGCTGGGTATCCAGGAAGTGTAAAAAAAGAAAACAGATCGGCGCCTGGTTTAGGAAATCTTTGGAAATGCTGTGACTATTATCGTCCCATTCTGAGATCATATGATTTGACATCTTTCAATGATGGACCGTTCTTTTTCATCATTATTCACATGAAGGAAAGCGAATATATTATAGAATGTATCATAAAGAATTCATAAATAATTTCTACGCATTCATACAGGAGAAAAACCAAACGTATGTGAAATTTTTATATAAAATGGTTATTTCAAATGTTTAGTGATTTCGTACAGAGGAAAAGCCATGCACGTATCAAATACCTAAGTTTTCTGCGTAACTCTTATTATAAAAAAAACAGTTTTGTGAGATAATATCGTAGTCTTAGAACTATTGATAAACGATATAAACATTGCTACTCTGGTAAATTTTTAATAAAATATCTTTCAAAAGTAAGGTCATAATGAATATTGAATAATAATAATAATAAAAAAAAAAAAAAAAAAAAAAGTAAGTAATTTTTTTATTTGAAAGTTTCATAATTTGGAGACTGATAAATTAGTTATTCAATAAATGACTATGAAGTTATTTCAATTTTAATATTTTTAACTGCATAATACTTTATATATATATTTAAATATACATTTAGCTAAGTAGTTTTGCCGATTATTTTGGGTAATTGTTTGAATCTATCGATTTAAAATAATAACAATAATAATTATGATATTAATTGCGAATTGAAATAAATTGGGCAAAACTGCTTGCTATGTTTGAAACTTTATTTATTCATATGTTTATTTTTCATAAACACAATTTTTCTCATTTATAGTGCATAATTATCACTACATTTTTACACAAATATTTATTTTATAATTCATGGCATGAACACAAATATTTATTTTATTATTGCATATATATAGAGAGACTAAGTATTTTTGCTGAGATTTGTCATGCAATATTTTTATTGCTTTTAATATCAACTAAAAATTTAATTAAAACAAATAAATAAATAAATCAGAGCAGCAGAAATGCTTGGTACAAATTCTAACATTTTTCATTCATAATATTGGTTTATTTCATTCATAATATTTCATTTTCAATACATTCTATTTGAGTTCACAATATTTTTTATATTTTTACACTATATTTATCATATGTATGCTCATATACTTTTCTTTTTGGATAATAATATATGAGCATATAAAACTAAGTATTCTTGTTTTAAAAATGGCATACAATAGTATAAAATTATATGCCAAAGTAATTAATTAACAAAGTAAATAATAATTTAAAAAAAAAAAAAAAAAAAAAAAAAAAAAACAAGAATGCTTGGCATTAACAATTTTTTGTTTTGTGTCACATACAATATTTATTATATAATTTATTTACAATATTTTAAGTTGGTTAGGCAAAAGTATTAATTATGGCGAAAGCCAAAACAGTCAATATTCAGTTAATGAATTTTGATGGGGAACCATCTTTAGTAGATTTTTTTTTCGACCAAGTGTCCACATATGCCAAAATTAATAGGCTATCAGCTGAAGAAGCAGTTGCCGTTATGAAAGGAAAATTATCTGGGGCGGCATTAAAGTATTTAACACAATCCCCCCAGTTATATAAATCAAACGATTTAGACTTCCTTAAGGAAGAATTTAAAACCTTTTTTACTCCCATGAGTTCCACTCAAGCACTTGTAGAATTTAACAACCTGAATTTGCTCCCTCAAGAATCCATAAAAAATTTCGCACACAGATTGAACATTCTCGCAAACATTATTTACGAAAAGATCACGGACACTAGCGCACTTGATAATATTAAATTTACAAGGTTTATCTCCTCCATTCCATCTAACATACGTATAAAAATAATGGAAGAGGGAATTTCGGATTATAAATTAGCTGTAAATCGCGCTCAAAAATTACAAGAGATTAACATGAATGAAAGTATTCTCCTCAAACAAAATGATAGTGTATTTGTCAACACTTTATCCGAAAAATTAATTGAACTAACGGAAAAAGTAGATGCTTTGTCGTTTGGACAAAAAGAAAAAAAAGAGGAAGTAAACAGTTTATCAGATTCACAAAATCTTCATGTTGCACGAAGTCGACACAATGATTATAAAAAAAATTTTAAAACACATAAGGCTAGGGGATCACAACAACAGGGTTTTCATAGTGTTTGTCAGCTTTGCAACCGTAAAGGCCATGTAGCTAATAAATGTTATAAATGGCAAAGAAGCGAAACCCAAAACAATAATTTTTCGAGAGGAAGATTTTTCAAGAGAAATGACAATAGGCATTTAAACTACAATCGACATGTAGAATAGCTGATGGCCTTGCATCTCAACTACACCAGACAACATCAGCACCTAATCCTAATTTTGATTTGTCAAATCTAAGTGACACTATGAAACTATCTAGTACAAGAAAAGTAAATTCAATTGCCTCACAAACTGTGAATAAAATAAATATTGCTGATAACAAATACACACAAACTACAGAAATTCAAAATGAATATATTTTTAATGTAAATAAAATTTCACCTACACTACCCTTAATTGAAATTAACTTAGCTAAAAATGCTATCACCGGTTTAATCGACACAGGGAGTTCGATATCATTGCTTTCTGAAAGCACTTTTAAATCTTTAAAAGAGAAATTAACTTATAAACACTTGTCTTCACCAGTAACGATTAAGACTGTAAATTCGAACGTACAATTCTCTTCATGTATTCAAACTTCTTTAAAAATAAATAACACATTTTTCTCACAGAAGTTTTTTATAGTTGACATTCCTAATGAATCAACGTTTCAGGCCATACTTGGATGGGACTTTATTCAACAAAATAATGTAATAATAGACTTGTATAAAAACAGTATCAAACTTAAAGATATAATTATTCCCATTGCAAATACACTTGTAGAAGATGAAAACTTAAACAATTGTAGTGTTGCGAAAAATACTGAAACTCAGAAAAAAAATCAAAATCTTTCCCAAAAATGTAAACAAATGACAGTTAGGGCTTCTGAGAAAATATTTTTAGAACCTGAAGAGGAAACATTTATAGATGTGAATACAATTTTTTTGTCTGACAGGGACTATTTGTTTGAAAATACAGAAAATAATGCAAATATATTGTGTATTGATTCAGTAATAAATAGTAGTACTTCAAAAATGCTTGATAATGATAATAATTGTAATAGAGGCCAATTTCAAATTTATGTTAAAAATCTAACTAAAGAAAGTATACACATAAATAAAGGTACAAAAATGGGCACCCTAACAGAAATTGATGAAATTATTCCACAGGAAACAGAAATTGATAACAACAATAAAATTGTTACTGATTCAACTACACAAATTTTGAATTACATTCAAGCTTCTGGTGAAATATTAAATTTAAGAAGAAAGGAACTCTCTACTTTGGATTTTGATGTCAAACATCTCCAAGGAGACCAAGAAAAGAAATTAAAGAATATTTTGTTAACAAATTTTGCAGCCTTTTCTAAATCTATGAAAACTTTAGGGCATACAGACAAAGTTATACCAAATTTAAAATTCATCACTGAATTCCCAATCAAAACATTACCTTTTCCAATACCACAATCATTACAACAAGAAGCTAAAAGTCAAATAAATGAACTTGTAGAAGCTGGAATTATTGAAAGAAATTGTTCAGAATGGGCTTGCCCCATTCTTTTAGTTAAAAAAAAAACTTGACGCAGAAGGTAAACAAAAATATAGAATTGCAATGGACCTTAGAATGCTTAATTCAATAATTCAAGGATCTTCATACCCTTTACCCAAAATACAAACAATTATTGCTGACTTATCAGCCTACAAGTACTTCACATGTTTAGATTTTCAACAGGCTTACCATCAGATTGCACTTCCTGAAGATTTACAAGATAAATTAACATTTACTTCTATGTTTGGTAGTTTTAAATACAAAAGACTATGCTTTGGATTGAAAAATGCTGCTTCTCAATATCAAGCTTTAATGGACACAATTATTGATGAAATTGATTTAGAGGGAATACATGCCTATCAAGATGACCTCATTTTTGGCTCGAATAGCTTTGAGGAAACATGCACTAAATTAAGTAGAATTTTAGAAATTTTGATAAAGTACAACTTAACCCTTGCACCTAACAAGTGCACTTTTCACAAAACTGATGTAAATTATCTTGGATTTCATATTCAAAATCATTGTATTTCCCCAATACAATCAAATATTGTCAAAATTAATTCTTTTCCTACACCGTCAACTAAAAGGCAATTAAAAAAATTTATTGGTGTTGTAACATTTTATAAATCCCTTGTACCCAACTTTTCTAAACTAATACAACCTTTAATTGATCTGACTAAACCAAAATCAAAATTTCATTGGACTACTGAACATCAACAGATTTTTCACAAAATTCAAAAAATTTTCTTTGAATCACCAGTGGTCAGACTACCGGATTGGGATAGAGATTTCTACCTTAATACAGATGCTTCAAATATTTCCATTGCTGGGGTACTAATGCAGAAACATGATAATAAATTACTTCCAATAGCCTTCTTTTCTAAATCATTGAAGCCATCTGAAAAACGCTACCCTGCACTAAAACTGGAATTAATGGCTATCTACAAATCAATAATTGCATTTAAATACTATTTGTACAACAGAAAATTCACAATTTTATCTGACAGTGCTCCATTAAAAAGATACAAAAAAACAACTAATCCTACAGACCTTACCACAAAATGGTTAATGGAAATTTCAGAATATTCGTTTGATTTTGAACACATCCCTGGTTCATCAAATATTTTAGCAGACTATTTTTCGAGATGTGACTTCACTCACAATCAACAAGATTTGAACTCTAATCCTGAATTAATTTTTGAAAAACAACCTCTACCTGTAGTACATGATAATAGTAATGTTGTTAATCATTTTAATGATAACAATTGTAACAAAATCAAACAACAATACACTAATTGCTTAATTTCTGGAGATTCGAACAATAAAGACCCACTTTTAGAAATCTCTAATAATACTTTTGTAAATGAACAAATAAAGGATCCTGTATTGTCAAAAATTTACACAGATATTCTAAAGAAAGGTTTTTCAAGAAAATACCCAAACTATTTTATTCATCCAGACACAAAGGTACTGATGTATAAAAAGCAATGTCCCAATAGCTCAACATTCTCATATCTTATTATTGTTCCTAATTCACTAAAAGCTAAGACATTAACAATTTCACATTTATCTCATTTTGGATTAAATAAAACATATAATTTCCTATCAAGCAAATACTTTTGGAAAGGAATCTACACAGATACATTAAACTTTGTCGCTTCATGTACACGATGCCTACAGGCTAAACATCATAACACTCTTCCAGCTCCATTACAACCTACATACACACCCACACATCCTGGACATACCATCAGTGTTGATTTAGTAGTACCATTTAATAATGGTCACTCAGTACTCACAGTGTTGGACATTTTCTCACGCCATATGGAACTTTATCCATTAAAGGATACATCAGCAGAAAAAATAGTTAAATGTTTGTTTAGTTATATTACCACCTTTGGTAGACCTTCAGTTATCCTCTCGGATCTTGGTCCTCAATTTACATCCAATGTTTACAACACTTTTAATGATACTCTTGGTATAAAAATTACACATTCTTCTGTAGCACATCCACAATCAAACGCTTTGTCCGAAAGGGTCAATAAATGCATTAAATATTCAGTAAACATTTTAATGTCTGAAGGCCATACATTTGAAAACTCTTTGTTTATACATAAATCATTGTATAATGGCTCTAAACATTCATCTACTTTGTACTCACCTAACTTATTACATTTTGGAAGAGAAATTTCATTAATTTTTGACACTTTTGAGCAACAGATGAATCAACCTTTTCTCGACAAAAATGTTGATACACATAAATTATTAGAAGATTTAAATAAAATTTACCTTAAAGCTTACTCTAACATAAAAGATAATCAAAATAAGAGATATCAACACTTTCACAGACATGCTAAATTAAGACCTGTTGCTGTACATGACATTGTTTATTTAAAATCCGTTGATAAGTTTAAACCAAAATATACAGGACCTTTTGTCGTTCTACAAAAACACTCACCGGTTTCATTTACAATTAAAAGACTACAAGCGCCTGATAGATTGTCATTTAGAGTCCATATTGACAGACTTATTATTGCACCACCTAGATACAGCCACTTACTTGATGAAGCAAGTCCTAATAGAAATGCTAATTATAATTACAGACAAAGCCACAATTATAATTTAAGAAACAGGAATTAAATTTTAATATCACATTATGTAATGTTTTGCAAGGGCTTGTGCATTATATGAAAGGATCCTGATGCATAGGTTTCTTTTTATGTTTATTTATTTTTTTGTTATGTCATTCATTGTATGCAGGCAATTGGCTGGACCAATATACTCTGCATTTTTTTTTCTCTTTCTTTTTTTAATTACAATGGATGACACAACACTATGTGAAATATTACATAATTTTTTTTTCTCTTTTCTAGTTCTTATTATTACAGTTTTCTTAACAACAAATTTAATAAAATTTATTATAATTCAGTTAAAAAAAAAAAAAAAAAAAAAAAAAAAAAATGTTTAACAATATTTACATTTTGATAAATATTAATATATCATAAGTTTAAAAGATAATTACAATACTGTTTATTGACATACTATACACAAAACTTTTCAATAGTGCAATGACTTAAAGTTAAAATCTCAAAATTCGAATATGTGGCAATTACCTTATTATTATTGTTATTATGCTATATTATTTTTAAATGCTTCATTGGGTTTGGTGAGTTGTTTTGGTGGTCTTTATCTCATCACACTAAATTTTGTTAGTACTAAGAATTTTAATTAAATATATATATATATTTTTTTTTCATTTTTAATTTTACCCTCTATGATAATGCTAACTCGTTCAAAATTTATCCGGGAGAGTAGCATTTCATTGTGATGAGACCCCCCACACTTCTTTTGAAAATTGTTTAATACAATTCAATTGACATATATATACCCAGTTTTGCGAGGTGTCCCTACAGAAGTCTTGGACTTTGATGGGGGACGGAGGCCTGTCCCTAACAGGTCAGGTCTTTCTACAAGCCCTATACCGCTAGGACAATGGCCATAAGCCAAAGTCGATATACTTGTTGCTACATACAAGATTAAGGGGAGATATTTTTTTTTGACTGTCCAATGGGCGTCGTTTTTGAATCTCTCCTGTGTGGAATTGCACGAACAAATTTTTTTCTCACTTTTGTGATATTTTCTATTATTTGTATATACATTTATATATTATTTTTTTTCCTCTCATTTTATGTTCATTTTTTTAATTTACTTGTACTCATGTGTTGTTTTTTTTTTCTATGTTTAACATTGATGTTATTTGATAGGTTGCAGTATTATATGCACATTCAGTATTGTTTACAGTGTAATATGAAATAACTTTAAAGTATAACATCATATTTCTATACACATATAAGAACATTGAAAAGAAAATTTTTTTATAAAAAAAAAAATGAACAGTATTATTTTGAAAGCTTTCTTGACGATTAAATCTGGATCCAGACTCTAAAAGAAAACAGAACTCTTCAAATGTGGTGCCCACAATGATATTTAGAATGATGCAAATTCGTCATATGCCAATATGTTTCATGATGAAACAAATTTATAATGTGCATACGTATATTTACAATTGAATATTGCATTGATATACATTTTTTTTTTGGACTTATGCAGGTTTCTTGTATTATTTGTTTTTCATTGTGATTATGTGACATACTAGGGAGTGAGAGAGATTTTTTTCTTTTTCTGGGTCGCCGGGAGAAATATGTGAAGGTGTTCACATATATTTGGTTAAATTTTAATTGAATTTTTAAATAAAATAAAATCTAATGATAAATGAATGCATTATTCTAATAAAAAAAAATAATTAAATTTTAAGTGAAATATTATATTTGCGTAATTTGTTCTTAAGCATTTAAAAAAAAAGAATTATTTTTAAATGTCGTTAAAAATTACACAATTTTAGTTATACATACGACCTACACTATTTATTAACATAAAACAATAACACACATCATTCAGAAATCTAAATTGTATATCTTTTATATCTAAATCATAAATAAGTGTTTATCTTTTTAAATAGAAAAGTACTTTATTTTATGGGATAAAAAGAAAATAAAAGAAATAATATCTAACGGAAATTCTGACATTAAACGTAATTATAAAAAAAAGTGTTCTCAAATAGTCATATAAAAAAAGAAAACTCATTGTCAGAATTTATATTATTGCAACACCGGATATAATTTATTTTAAATTACCCAATATTAATGATTTCAGTTCATAACGGTCATTTTCTCTAGTCGAAAGGTCGCTTGGCATAAAAATTGGCGATTAAAAGGTTAATACAATTATAAACCGTCATTACAAATTCAAAAATTAACATTAGTATAATATCTAAAACAAAGAACTGAAGTTGGCTTTCATTTTGGCGAAAATAATGATAATGCAGTCATATGACTCCCCTTCCAGATGGTTCTCCCGTGCGATCGAAAAGAGTAGACCCTGAGTTTTTGCTTTTTAACGGTTTAGAGTAGACATAAGTTTTTTTCGCTGCCCTCGCTCTCTCTCCGTCGCTTCCCGAAAATTACTTGGGTCATTGTTATTATATTATTATTTTTATTACAACTTATATTTTATATGTGAACGTCTTTGTATGACTTCTTAAGGATATATTAAATAAAGACAATTTAAAAATTATCAAGTTTTTCAATGGATCCTATTTGTTCTCAAACGCAGTGTATATTTTACGGCCAAAGAATAAACTTTTATTTCAGAAACGGATAATCCACGTTATAGTACTCGTACTTTTTTATTATATTCTTAATATTTCTATAATTAAAAATTTCAATAATTTATATAACATGCACAGAAAAGTTAATAATAATAATAGAAACTACCATTGCCGTAGAAAAATTAGAAATACAGTCAAAGCATTATAGTTATTTATCTACTATTATTTAATCTTTAAACAGCAAAACTTTCCCGATGGCTAAATTACCTATTCGATTGTAACTTTATCCTTTAAAAATGTGTTGCTTCAAATTGGGCTTAAGACGTCTACAATTAACGTAATGGAAACGTAATGAAATCAAATTATCTTCAGTATTTTACCACGTTATATTTTTTCCATTTAAAATATATTAATGAATGTGATGATTATCTTCGTTTTTAACGAGCGTTTTAACGTATATAAAATTACCCTAAAAATCATTTTCATTATATATATATATATAATCACATATTTCTTTCAAATAATTATAATGATATTACATTAGTTAAATTTTTATCCTCATGCCCTTTTTTTCAATGATATTTATCAAATTACGTTTATCACTTTACATTTAGGACATTATTCTAAATGGCATTTAGTGTTACAAGATAAATGTATTACAATTTCATTAACATTTAAGTATATGATATATATCTATGTTATATAGGTACCAACTTGTGCGGTTTTAACACCACTAATTAATTACAGCAAAAATCATTATGTTTAATCGAAGAAAAGTGATAAAAAGATTACTAAAATTTTCGATTAAAATTTTCCTGTGGCAGAAAAATGTACATGTTGGCAGCTGTGATATTAAGTGATATCTATATATATCTATTTATCTATATCTCTTTATATATTTATATGTATATCGTTTGCGGATATCAATTTAATATTTATTAATTATTATTAATAATATTATTATTATTTTGCTAAAGAATTTTTTTTATCAGTAAATTAGAGTAAAACGAGAACTTTGAAGAAACATTTTTTTTCTGTATGACAATTTTAACCAGATTAAGAAAAAACTTTTATTTTTCTAACTAACTTAATGTAATTCACTTCGCTACATTTGTATTCATCAAGAAGGAAAATTAGCTGATGTTAAACTTCATTTTGTTTTACTGATTGAAAAAGAAGAAGAAAAAAATGTTTTTAAAGAATCATTTGAAAGAAGTTTATTCTTCTTTGGATTAATCAACATCCTTTTGTGAACTGAATCTTTCATGTGTAAATTGCCTATTTTTGCTTAATTGTAAAACATGCAGTAAAATACTTTTGTTACACTCATGGAAAAAAAAATAACCTTTAAGAAAATTTTCACTCCTATTTTTAAATAGCATGGACTTTAAAAGCTGGCTTTTAAATATTTGCATTCGTTACTATTAAAAGTAAGGAATTTATAGTTTTGTTTGACTTTAATTTGAAGTTAGAAAGTTTATTTAGAAACGTATTTTCTACTCCCCCCTCAACGGTCTTTATATACTTGTATTCGTTACAATTAAAGAATAGAAGGTAGGGATATTTGGCATTTTGGAATAGTTTTTCTTTGATATGAGAAGGAGTACACGGAAAAGAAAAATGGGTTTTATGTGTTCTTATTTGTTATATTTTAACGAATCTTATTATCGTTTAGATAAGGATATGTGAATAAAATGAAGTCTCTTTCGTCCATTCAAAGCTAATTGCTGAATTATGTAATATTATTTATTAATTCTGAAGGACACAGAATCGTGGGATTACATGGCAATGATACGGATCAAGAATTGATCTCTTATTGTTCACAGGTGCTGCCATATTTTGTCAAATTGTTGAGCTAAGTCGTTCTTCCACCATTTATGGTGTTCTTCTAAAAAACAGAAGACGCTCCTTTCTACTTTAAATTTCCGAAAAATATAAGAAAAAGCAACAATAACATCATATCTTAAAGCAAAAATGATATTTTGGGTTCCTCCTCTCTATAGAAAGACGAAAATTGTGTAAAATTGTTTCTGAGTGGAAACCTACTTCGTAAAAGGAATATTTTTACGAATTTTCCTGTTTCTAAGTGATAGAGATTGGGTTAGGCGTTAATGAATGGGCAGGGCAAACGATTTCATATATATTGATAAATGACCTTGTTGACAGAATTTATTAAAATTAACACTGTTCAACATTAAATACTATAATAAGAGAACCATGAGTTTAAGTAGAAACATAAATTTAATACTGCAAGTCACTTACAATTCAGACTAAATATTTCTTGTACCTTAGGATAGTATTATTAAATGATTTCTCAGGATAAGTTTAAAATTATTAACACTTTCTCCGTTATTATTCCCTAAAATTAAAACAAATGAACTCATATTCTTTTCAAAACCATTATTCATTATTATTACAAAATTTTACAATTTTTAACAAACAGGTCTGTTTTGTCCTACAGGCAATATATATATATATATTTCTATTATTGTCAAGCTTTTTGTTATATAAAGTGTCCATTTGAATTATAGAAGTAAGATTTTTTTTTTTTATGAATTTCATAGCAAATAGTAAAATATATTTTATAGTATAAATGATTCAACAACATATTGTAAAATATGTTTCATGAAAGGATTATAAAATGCAGAAAGGAAGATTAAAACTCTTTCTGTCAGTATACGTGTATACAAAGATTTAACATTGCCCTGCGTGAAAATCGGCCGAAATACCATTTCTACAATTTCTTATGTAAAAGGACCTATTTTTTTTTTTTTTTTTTTTTTTTTTTTTTTTTGGGGGGGGGGGGGGACGCCCTCCTATTTTTAGCATTGATCGGTAGTTTTATAAGTTTGAATTTTATTTGGAGGATTGGAAAGGATAGATCATTTTCATTGTTAAATATCATCTGAGGATCTGTAGAGGTAAAAAATTCTAATACATGGACATTTGCAGGAAGAGGAAAATTTAAGAAAGGATCACTGAGAGAAAAAAAAAAAAAAAAAAAAATATATATATATATACCGCCTTCCTCTAGAATGAATAAGTGGCCATTTTCTAAATCCCTTAACTAGAAATATAGATTTTCGAGCTATGCTCGAAAGGCACGCCAATAAACTGAATAGACGAAATTATCGAGAATTTCTAGTGTACACATTTCTAGATGGTGAAAAAATATTCTAAATACTTTAAGTATTCTGAACCATTTGTATTGCCAGAAATTTTCTCTTGATTTTCTAGATTTTTGGTAATAAACCAAGATTATAGTTGCTGAAACCCGCCTCTTGTAGTCTCATTTATTTGCAGCGATTTTAAAATAACTTTGCCCTCGAGAATATAGGCAAACGCTCTACAATTCTAATACGGACTTCTAGAACTCGTTTTCCAATGGGACTAGAATTTATAAGGATGACATGGAACTATTTTTTCTAGAGCCACAACTTAGATTCTAGATGTCAGTTACAGAATTTTTTCTCCGTGATTTGCCTCTGAAATTTAAATTATATTTATTACATTTTATTAATCTATTTTTATTATCATTTATTATACATTATATTTTCTGTTTTTAAGTGTTAAAATAATCTTTTACCACCCTCCAAATCAAATTCATGGCTAAAATTACCGAACGGAGATAAAAATTTGGGGAGGGGATGACATCCTCATAAAAAGTGGGGTGATTGAGCAAAGTGAGGGTCATATTTGGATTCAGGAGACAATTTGAGATAAAAATCAGCAAAAACAGTACCAGGAGTCGATTTTTTTTTTCTTTCAGCGCACTATTATAGAAAAAAAAAATGTTTTTCTAAATTTAAAATATATTTCACAGTAACTCTTATGGAAAAATTTTACATATGTATTAATTATTTTTAAGACGTCTCGTTTCGTTTAGTTCTAAAACTGCATCCCTGTTTCTATTTCGTAAATTTTATTGTTTTATTGTAAGTAAAAGGAAAAATTGTAATATGAACTTATTTTGTTTAAATTGTAATAAAGAATTAAAAAAAAAAAAAGATTTGAGTATTTTTTTTTTTTTTTTTTTATTTATTTATTTTTTTTAACACTTTTTTTTTTCCACTCTTTTATTAATAAAACGTTTGGTCTGTTACTAAAAAATTAAACCAGCAAAAGAAGATTTTTCTCGTTTTTTGACACCAGTATACGCGTATCTTGGGATTTAAGCAGATTTATTCGTCGCGAAAAAGAGAATTGCATGTAAATGTAGAGAGTCAGGAAAATAATATTTTTTTCTGCTTTGCAACCACTGGTAAAATAGAAAACAAGGCCACGTGCAAAGGTATAAAATCATTTAAGCAATTCTGAAATTGCCTTAGTTGGCAAGGGTATTTAATATTACAGTAAGGATTATCCCATGACTATGAGCTGATTCACTTTCAATAATTTTTGAAAAATATATCAAACAATTGCCTCATTCATAGTTACAAAAAAGAAAATTTTCAATTTATTTAATAATTATTAAAAAATTGAGGGAAAAAAATAATATGCTTAAGTAACGAATGTCTTGCAATTAAAATTAATAACAAGGTTTTATTTATGGATTATTACAATGAAAGTTTAAATATAGAAGAGATAGTATAGTCTTCATTTAATTTTGAATGATTTTTATTAATTAGATTAAATTTCGTAAAAGAAAATATTTTAATAGAATATTTTTCGAAACTAGTATATTTTTTAAAAACCTTACAGATGTTCGTTGAATGCGTTAGATATTGATTTTTTTTTTTTTTTTTTTTTTTTTTTTTTTTTAGCGTTCAAGCAACGTTTAAAAATAAATTTTCAAGTCTAGAGAGAACTTTAAAATGTTTAAAATTTGTTTTTCAAAGAGAGGGTTTCAAAGAAAATAAAAATTGTAGGTTAACAATACTGTATTTTATAGTGAATGAAATAAAATTTGTATACTATTTCTGAATTTAAGGATTTTTGTTTGTGATAATATCATTTTGTATATGGGTTTGCAGAACTAAATAAAATAAAATCGGTTTTCTTTGTTCTAAAGTTGTCGTTCTTCGGTATTTCATTTCTATAGTAAGGGCGATCAGACCTAGACTCTATTCTCAATATAATTCCAAAACAATACTAACATCCAGGCCTACTATCGGGATTGAATCTGGAGCCGGGCAAATAAAAAATAAAAACTAAGAAGAACGGTAAAATACTTATTAATGTTATTTTTAACAGTTTTTCTATTCTAGATATAGAAAAAAAAAAAAAAAAAAAAAAAAAAAGTCGAAATAATTTTAATAGCGGAATGTCAAGCATCAGAATATTCATTGAATAATATGTCTGAAAAAAAAAAGTTATATTGTAGATAATTTAAAAGTAAAATTCGAATTAATTTTAACAGCAGAATGTGAAGAGATAAATAGTGGAAATATTTATTGAATAGTATGCTAGGAGTTTAATGGATAATGTTACTGGTCAATCTTTCACTGGCACTATTCAATAGTTAAAAAAAATTTTTATATTGCAGATATTTTAAAAGTAAAAGTCAAATTAATTTAAACGGCGGAATGTCAATAAAGCGAGAATTGAAACGTTTATTGCACACAATAGCAGCTTACTTACTCGTCAAGGAATGATCTGCAATAAATCAATTTGAAAAAACAAAAAAAAAAAAATGAAATTAATAATTTATCTAGTACCCACGGAGTTTTATTTGGATTTCTTATGTATAATTATACACGTAATTTTATAACATTGAAAATGTGTGTATGTTTTATATGTTATATGTGTAATTTTTATATGTGTGCATTTATATATATATATATATATATATATATATATATATATATATATATATATATATATATATATATATATATATATATATATATATATATAATTTTATCATAGCGGCCTAAACTAGAAACAGTATGATTTTTCGTTCTTGTATCTTTTTATATTATTTTCACCAGCATTTTATCTAGTATCCGATTAAAAAAAAAAAAAAAAAAAAAAAGCAAATGTTAGAGGGTTTTTACCTTTATACAGCTCTAAATGAAAATATATTTTCTCATGCATTCGTGTATATAAATAATAGTTAAATTAATGTATTTGTATATGCATAAAAGCTTGTTTATTCTAAAATATTGGATGGAATACATTCAACAATTATTTGCAGTACCGAACAAAGCGATTCGTACATTTTGAAGTTTATGGATTAAAACTCTCCAAAATAAATTTAAAGTTGACATTTCCATTTAATTTCATTAAATTAAAGTGCGCTATGTTCTGCGTATGTAATTTGTAGACGAAATACAGGGCTACAAAAAGTAGATGGTTGCAGTCTTTCGTATTAAATGTAATTAATGAAAATGGTTTACTAATTTAAATCATATCCAGAAAAAACATCAACAGAAATACTTCCACATGCTGCAATCTACATGCATGTAGCAGGCATGTTGTGTGTAATTATTCTACATGCATGCTACCATGGTTTAAATATAAATGAAGGCTATATGAATTTGCCCAATGGATATGTACGGTAAAAGACAGTAGTACAATTATCGCACTGTTCTATTTCTTCCGTTTATTAGGCTTTTAAAAGCATTTATTATAAGAAATTAGAGTTCATAAAGACTCGCCTTTATTACCAGAGTATTGCACCAATATTCTCGAACTAAAAACATATTTTTAAATTCACAGATTTACTTTTCGACAAAATTTATTCATTGATTTTACTGATGGTAAAAATGAGAACTGTGTTATCTCTGTATACACACATATATATATGGCAGGTCCACCATTTCTCTAAATTCAACAAATGCTTTGTTTGTAGCTTTTTACATTTTCTATTTTTAAAAAAATGTCATTTTGAAATAATTTGAAAAAAAATAATAATAATAATGTGATACATCCACACACAAAAAAGGAATCCTGAAGAAAGCATGAATAACTTGTTATAAAGATAATTTTTGTAAAGATCTAATTTTTAGAATTTTAAAGAAAATTTTTATATTTTGAATTTATTATTCTTGAAAAATATATATTTTTTCAAAAAAAAAAAAAAAAATCTTAAACCGAGATTTACTGAAAATAATTGCATTTAAAATTTGCTATATTTCATAATAAATTATTTTTTCATTTTTAATTTTCTGTACGATTAAAAATGAAGAATTTCCTACACAATATTTTAAAAAAGTCTGAAAATATTTTATTTTTACATATTTTACAGCATTAAATGAGTAAAAAAATTTCGCATTTGAAAAGGAATAAATAAAAATCATGCTTTTTATTTTTTCCCCACACATAACAGATGTGAGATCAGAATTTTATGTTAAAATTTAAGAGTTCAGATTTAAATAATTAATAAAATGTCTTAAATTAAATAAACTGAAAAATTCTTATTGCATAAATTATTTCTGCAATATTTTTAATGAACGAAGCATATCAGATCAGGCTAATGAATTACTGATGCAAATTTGCTGTTGGCGAAGTGTGAAAAAAATATTCAAGACACAAAATATTTTTTTCTGTACGACTCTTTTCACGCATCCTTAGTGAATTCAATTAAATTTTTTAACGAACATTTAAAATAGTTAGACTCAAATATTTAAAAGCAATTTATTTTGGAATGATAAAGAAAATACACATTCTCTTGACTAAATCTAGCATAGATACATATTTTTTATTTTTGTATCATACAGAAAAATAAAAAGTAGTAGGGTATTAAATACAACCATATAAATATTCTTTATTTGACTTTATGAATTATTTTGATAGAAAAAAAAAATACACTAAAAAAATTCATTAAATCGCGTAAAATTAGACTTTTTTATTTTTTTTTGAGAAATTGACTGTAAAAAGTTTGTTAATTTAATATAATTAGGGAGAAATAAAGAGATATACCGTTTGGAAAAGCATATTTAAATACATTTTCTAGTGCAATCTAAAAGAAACGAAATTGGCAATTCGTGAAGAATATTAAGAAGTGATCTAAAATGCTTTATTGTATTCTGTTAGTAACTAATTTATTTTCATTTCTTGTTTATGTTTTATAATTCTTTTTAAAATACGCATGTTTTATTTTATTTTATTTTATTTTTTAAGAATATACATACATATATATATATATATATATATATTAAGAGTAGCGTGTTCCTTGCCCCCAGGTCCCCACAAATTGTTACAATGAATTACTGGAACATATTGAAATGGCAACCTATATAAGGATAAGTGTGGCTGCAAATATTCAATAACGACTATTTCACAGATAGTTATATCTCAGCAACTATTTAGCATTTCACATACGACATCATTATGTAGTAACACGGCTATTTCTCGCTCAGTGATAATTAAATTATAAATGCAATAAATCTGTAATTTTATTAACAATATTATGAAAATTATGCTTAAAATATTCATAAGCTATAAATGGTGTGTGATGTACAGGCCAATCCTAAAAGACTATCAGAGAATTTTGGCTGGTAAAAATGCTGTCCTTGATAATCTTTCTAAAGGTATTAGCCGTATTTACCCAAGATTCTGAGAAAGTCGGGGGAAACTGTTAACGTTTATGACTACAATCTTGACTTGTGTTTGAACTGGTAACTACCAAATTCATAAGTTGTAATACATTAGATATATTTTGGGCGACTATGAACGCACATTTTATATATATTGCTTTACATACACTTTTATATAAAAATAAGATCAAAGAAAACATTGCTTTTTATGGAACTTAGCGTAATATTAATGATTACATTGACATTTATGGAATAATTCTGGTGTGCAGAAGCTTTTTCTCTTTCATTGTGTGCATCGTACCAAAAGATAACAATATTTATTTTAGACCGTACTCCAACATTAATTGTTACACTTATATTATTGGGAAAATTAAACTGTACAGTTCTTTTTCTTTTAAGCTGCATGCATTGTACTCGGCTCTTTCGTCGAATGTTTCGTATAAAAGTAATATGCTCTAAATTGCTTTAAATAAAAATATAATTTATTTATTTGTATTTGCATGTTTAAAAATTATTTAAGGATAATTATTATTCACAAAATTTTAGTTGTTTCGACGGATACTTAAACAAAAATGAAAGATAATTTTGAATTCCTTCTATAATCACTCTTAATCTTAATCCGTATCAGCTTAATTTATTTTATATACAATGGTGTTTCTTTATTATTAGGACCTTCAATAAGTACTCGCTGTTTTTTGTACGGCGCCCAATGTCGTTGCTTCTGAATCATTCCTAATGCTTTAAAATGTTTCGAAACTCGTAATAATTCAAATAGCTTCTGACATGGCCCAATACAATATATAAATATATACAATACGGTCAATAAAATATATAGTTATTAATACAATAAATCTATAATTTTATAAACAATATTATAAAAATTATGCCTGAAATATTCATAGTCTATAAATGGTGCATGGTGTATAGGCCAATCCTAAAGGACTATCCAAGAGAATTTTGGCAGGAAAAAATTCTATCCGTGATAGTCTTTCTAAAAGTATTAGCCGTATTTACCCGAGATTCTGAGAAAGTCATCATTAAGTAATTCATCCAATTCTTCGTCTTCAAACGTTTTTGTTGCACCAGAGCGTTGTTCATCTCAAAGATCGAAACCATTATTTTCGAAGCGTCGAAACAAGTCTCTGCATATTTCCATTGTTAATTTCGACAACGGCTGATTATACTAGGAAATATTTTAGAATATTTTAAAGGCACATTTTCAGTAGTATTCGTTGCAGTATATTTTTTATGAAACATTCAAATTTATTTATATTCATACTAGCAGACCCGGCCACGCGTTGCTGTGACTAAGTTATACGTTGAATTATACGGCTGTAAACTATTTAGTACAGTCAAATTATTATTTACGAACAAAGACGAAAACGTTGTAGCCGATGTAAAAACCCACAGGATTGAGATTTGAAACTTAGGTCAAAATTTGGAATAGTAAATTCAAGTTAATAAAGATGGGAAACATTGAGGATTAAGATAAGAATAATTATAAGATTAAAAAAAAAAAAAAAAAAAACTTTTTATATACCATGCTTTTAAATTTTAATATACTAATAATATACTAATTAAAAGAAAAATGATAAATATTCTATCATAGTTTGAAGTCAAATTTGTTTTCAAATGTCTAAATAAAATATCTGATGTAAGATACTAATATTTTGAAGCGGAATAGATTTCATTTCTGTCATCCTTGGCGAAAAAAAAAAGAATATCGCCAAATTATCTGGCGAAAATATTTAATTCCTTTCAAAAATCATGGTTATTTTAACAACTTATATTAAAAGAGTAATAAATAATATGAAACAATATTTCGTACAATACATATTACATGTCATACATACGTACAATGAATAATACATATTACATTTCGTACAATGCATACATCTGGCATGTATATTTTCGTGTTACGCTTTTGATCGCCAAATAATAATAATAATAATTAAAAAAGCCAAGGGCGACAGAGTTTTGAAATTTAAAATTAAAATTTTGTCAATTTGACAGCAAAATAATTCAATCTCACACCCGCGATAACTAATACATATCTATACCCAAGTATAAGGATTAAAATCGGGAAATAAATTTCCTCGATTTTTAATAATTTCTTACAAAAAATTCAGTGGGCAATTAACATAGGAAATCTTTTAGTTTAGGAGTTTACCCCGGACAAACATCGTGACTCGTAATTTATATATATATATACAGATGTGTGTGTGTGTGTGTGTTCATATTCTTACCTTATGTATTTTATAATTATTTCCTAATATAAAATAATCAATAATTAAACATTAATTAAATTTTATTAAAACAATTGTCTTTAATACTTCATACATAGATTGTTTCTTTTGTCCTTCTGCTCTTTTAAAATGATACTCTTTTTTTTTTTTTCATGTTAAGATTATACTTTCTAATATTAAGAGTAATTTTGGATACACTGAGAAATAACCCCTTCAATATACCACCTTCATCTAGAATGAATAAATAGCCATTTTCTAAATCCCTTAACTAGAAATATAGATTTCCGAACTATGCTCATAAGGCACGCCGATAAACTGAATAGACGAAATGATCAAGAATTTCTAGTCTACACCTTCCTAGATGGTGAAACAATATTATGAATATTTTGAATATTCTGAATCTTTTGTATTGCGAGAAAATCTCGCCTGATTTTCTAGAATTTGGTAATAAACCAAGATTATACTTGTTGAAACCCGCCTCTTGTGTTCGCATTCGTTTGCAGAGATTTTTAAATAACTTTGCCCTCGATAATATAGGTAAACGTTCTAGAATTCTAACAGGCGTTTCTAGAACTAGCTTTCAAAGGGGACTAGAATTTATAGGAATGACATGGAACTATCTTTTCTAGAGCCACAATTTAGATTCTGAATGTCAGTTACAGAATTTTTTGTCAGTGTATTATTCATTTTTCGATACTAATTTAAAAAAAACAAAACATTCTTTTATCTTTTTAAAAATCTGAATTTAAAAACTGTGAACAGATCTAATTATTTAGTTTTAACTTTCAAAGAGAAATAAAAACACCGCATTGAGATAAAGTGTTTAAATTCCCGTAATTTATTTAAAGCTCTTTTGACATATTTCCGAACTATATTTATTAAAGTTCTATTTTTATGTTATCCTTCTACAATTTTTTATAATTTACACTTTTCTTCCAGAATTAATATATGTTGGTAACATATTACGCGTAATAAAACATAAGTTAATAAAAAAAAATTCTTGAAAAAAAAAAAACCTGCAAGTACCTTTCACAAATCTTTTGGTTTACATCCTAAATCTCTCGGAATAGATAAAACTTTAAAAGAATTTATTTAGTTTTTGTAGAAAAAATACCTGTTACAAAGCTTTTCTGTCGTAACAGATAAACATTACACAGATAGCTGCTGTTTTTTAGCTGTAGAAAACATTTTATTGTTCGTTCGATACTTTCAGACTGTTAGTTTCATTTTCTGTTAAGCTATTTTGCTTTATTTGAATTTGTATCGAGAGAGCAGAAACATAAACATGTTACTTTTTTTAAATGTATATATATATATAGATATATATAGAGAGAGATATATAGATAAATAGATAGATAGATAGATAGATAATCAGAACGTACAGTAGAAATATAATATTATCAGTATATACAGTTGGAATATAATGATGATTTAATATCAGTATTCAAACAGTTAATATGATCAAAAACAAAGACCACCAAAATCAAACCAAAAAAGAAATAAAGTCAAATCTAAATGAATTAAAGCAAGTTGGAATAAGAAAACAGCATTATTTGCATTCTAACTTTATCAAGGGCCTAGTACAATGCAAACATGCTATATATATATAAACAAGCTAAACCTTTTATTTATTTTTATTTTTTTATTTTTTCAGTTAAACATTTTTAGACTTTCTATTTCAAAATTTCAATTAATATTAAAGAAAAAAATAAATAAAATGTCTTTTTCTAATAATTTACGTTTGTTTAATCGCAGAAATTATTCATTTTGTACTTAATTCTCTAATATTGTTTTTTCTCAATATTAGAGAATGCAATGTAATGCTAATATCGCTTGTTTAATTTAAGTTTAGGTTCTTGTAAGTTATGCATTGATAGTTTGTTATAATGGGTGACATAATTTCCCACATCCTATATATTGGGTTGTTTGGAAAATAATTTCGTTTTTTCCTTTGAAAACGAAAGACGATTTACTTATATTGTATAAAGATTTTATTGAATTATATATTCTCCACTTTGATCAGTATATTAGCGATCTCACGAGTTGTTATTTGGCAATTTTCATAAAACAATATTTTATTTTGCCTTCATTAGCATTAAACTGGTTTTCCAGAACGTAATGCATCTTCAACGTCAAAATTGCCGAAGCAAAATTTGTTAAACCAGTTTTGACACTGGCGTTCTTTAAATAAATATTTTGTATACACATCGTATATTTTTTTCCTTATTTGAACAGTATTTTCGCCTTTTTGATAGCAAGAAGAAAATATGCCGAAAATGTCGCTTCCGATTTTCTTTATTTGATAGAACACCAATCAAAACCAAATGAGCAGAATAAAACGAACTTTTTCACAAGCAAGCCTTCCTATATCAGCTGCCATAATATCTAATGGTAATGCAGCTTAATTGGGAAGATGGTGAGAAAAAAATACAATTAAGTCCTCTGCTGATAAAAACGAAATTACATTCCGAGCAACACCATAATATTAAGCAATAAGTTTCAAACATGTTCTGGACCGGAATTTCTTTATAATAAGATGGATACCATGATATATCAAGAGTGAGCAGCCGTCCTTGAATCTCGTAGAGAGTCCTAGAAAATTACCTTCGCCACCAAAATATTCGAACAGATTTGGGGGTGCCGATTATAAAGTTATTAATTTCTCCTTATAATGATTTATTATATGTATAATAAGTAAGTTCAAATAAGTTGTATTACATACAGATTAATTACTAAATTTTTACAATTTAAGGTGATTTATTTGTTTTGTCTTTGAAATTCGGGGACATCCTCCTCCACATTTGCTTATGACAAAATCTATCGAGCTCCATAACTTTTAATTCAATCAGATAATTTGTTAAAAATATATTAAATAAAAGCGCCAATATAAAATAAATTTAAAAAAAAAAAAGGCAATGCTGAAAAAAAAAAAAAAATTCATTAGTTTTTTACTTTCCGAACACTATAGTGAGGAAAGTATTGTAATCATGTCAAAAATCCGAAATCGAGATTTTGATGTTTTTATAAGTTTCAAGGTCCAATGAGTCCGTTTTCACTATTTTTGCGATGATGTATGTATGTGTGTGTGTATGTATGTGTGTCTGTATGTGTGTATGTATGTGTGTATGTCTGTGTGTATGTATGTGTGTATGTCTGTGAGTGAACACGCTAGCGTCTAAACGCTTTGTTCGAATAAGCTGAAAGTTGGTACGTATATTGTAAATCACCATAGTACGAACCCTATAGATTTTGGTGAATCTAGCACTTATAGTTTTTTTACAGGGACACAAAGAAAAATTCTTTATCATTACGGCCTATGGGACCAAAATCTTAAAAGTGCGATAGCATCTAAACGCCTTATTCAATTCAGCAAAAAATTTATACACATAATATAGGTCACAGATACTCAATTTGTATATATTTTGGAGAATCTAGCACTTATAGTTTTCTTACAGGGACATAAAGAAAAATTCTTTATCATTATGGCCAATGGGGCCAAATTTTTAAAAGTGTGATAGCGTCTAAACGCCTTATTAATAAAAACAAAAAATTTGTACACATGTTATAGGTCACAGTTGCACACACTGTATAGATTTTAGTGAATCTAGCACTTACAGTTTTTTTACAGGGACACAAAGAAAAAATCTTTATCATTATGGCCTATGGGACCAAATTTTTAAAAGTGCGATAGCATCTATATAAACGCCTTATTCAATTGAGCTGAAAATTTGTATGAATATTATAAATCACTGTTGCACTAACTATAAGCATTTTGGTGAATCTAGCATTTATAGGTTTTTACAGGGACACAACGAAAAATTCTTTATCATTATGATCTATGGGCTCAAAGATCAGTAGCGTTAAATAAAACATGGTGTAACATATGGAGAAAAATACTCAAACACTCTATTATGGTTTTCTCCCTTTTGTTTGTTTAACAACTCTTCTTTCTTTACTTTATCTACAAAACTGTTAATTACTCAATGTTCGGAAAGTCGAGTGGAGTCACTCCAGATTTTTTTTTTTTTTTTTTCGACTTAGAAAGATATATATTTATTTTTATGAAACCTGTATCATTAAAAATTTTTGATAAAACTGCCGTCATAATAGCTTTAATTTTTTTTATACTTATTTATTTATTTTTCAAATACTAATCTCAGTTAACAGTATACTCATATGTTTTTTTACTCTCCGAACATACATGCGTACAATGTTTTGCTAACATGACATAAAATCGACTGTTAGATTTCTGTCTATCTATAAGTTTTGAAGTTTCATTTTTGCTAATCTTACAATAATGTATGTCCGTGTGTTTGCGTGTGTATATGTGTGTGTATATGTGTGTGTTTGTGTGTGTGTGCACATGCGTGTAAGGGAACACGATAAAGTCAGCTATTTTCAAACGAGCTTAAAATTGATACGCATGTCAGGTCACCGTTAGAAGCACTGTATAGGTTACGATGAACCTAACTCTTTCAGTTTTTTTTTTTTTTTTTTTTTTCAGTGAAACAAACAATTCTTTATAATTATGACAAAGGCTCAAATCCTATCAAGTGTGATAGCATCTAAACACCTTACTCGAATTAAATAAAATATATATATATATACATGTATAGATCCCGTAAAATAAATTTACAGGTTTTGGACAATCTAGTACGTACAGTTTCTTTTACAGAGACGAGGCGGAAAATTTCTTATGATTATGGACTGTGAGCTTAAATTATTTAAATTGTGACAGAGCCTAAAATCCCATGCTTTATTCGATTAAGCTTTAAATTTATATACATATTATAAGTAATAGTCGCACGAATTCAATACATGTATGAATTTTGGTGAATCTCGAACTCATAGTTCTTTTACAATGACACACACACACACACACACACACACACAAAGGATGCATTACCTTCCATTAAACAATATACTATTAGGTATAAATAAAACTTTATGTACGATGTGAATTCTTGATTCTTAAAGGAGGGAGGGATAAAAATTGTTTTTCGGGGAGAAATTTCAGAAATTTCGGATTTTTGAATAGAGCTCTACTGAGAACAGCCATTTGTCTTCTTTAAGATATTTTCAGAAACATGTTTTCGTTTATTTGTGATTTATTTTTTCGGTTCGGTTATGAAGGAGCAAATTCAAGACTACATTTTAGCACTAAAATTGTCTTGGGATCTGTGATCACGAAATATGGTGCGTAAATGTGTATCTTACTCTTATTGTAACGAAATTTCCCCCGTTACCCCCCTGGGGTCAGTGGTCAATGAACACGTGTAAAAACACATTTTTCCATTTAAATTCGCTTTAAATTATCTTAAAATGGCGAATTTTGGTGTGTGGATGTTGCTTCAGTGTATGCATTATGCACTTTGGTGTGATTTCGCAAAACTTTGAAGTTACCCGCTGGGGAAGGGGAACTAAGAAGCCGTTAAGATGATGCCGAAGCCCACTAGTATGTCGTATATTTCAGTAAAAGTTTGTTCTGAAGAAGAACAGGGGGAACAGTAAAAAATTAAACAAAAATCGAAATGTTTGCGATCGCCTTGTAAAATGTAATGCTTGAAATTTGTTTTTAAATTGGCATGTGATTATGAGTATTTTTATATTTATATGTATAACTTGTTGTGGAGCTAGCACATATATTTATTGAGATATAATGGTTTTTCCAACAAATGGGGAAAAAAAATCACTTTTTTATTTATAACACATAGGCTATTAGACCCGCTGCAAAACCATTTTAAGGAATATTGGCATACCACATTAGATAAAGAATACTGGATTCAGAATGAAAAAATGTGAAATATCTTACGATATATGAGCACGTTTTCTATATTTTTTTTAATTATACATGCAGAAGCTATTAAAAAGCTTCATTTGCAGTAAAAACTCCATTATCAGTAAAAAATTAAACTTAAAAATCGAAATGTTTTGAATCACCCTGTAAAAAGTAATACTTGAAATGCGTTTTTGCTGTGGCATGTGATTATGAGTATTTTTCTAACTTTATGTAAAACATTTTATGAGGCTGGCACATATATTCATTGAGATATAACGATTTTTCTAAATAATTTAAAAAATATAAAAAATCAGTTTTTAAATTATAAAACGCAGGGTATTAGACACAGCAAAAAGCCATATTTTATGAAAATTGGCAAACTGCATTAGACAAAGCATACTGCAATCAGAATGAAAAAATATTAAACGTCCCTAACAACACACATGTACACAGAACATCCTGATTAGGTCCATAGGATTTCCCTTTTATCCACAGGACATCCTGAGGATGCCTTTCGGAGAAGATGTGTTGTTAGGGGTCTTACTAAATATCAGCATGTTTACTTAACAATTTTAACTACGCATGCGCGAGCTTTTATAAACTTTATTTGCATAATTTAATAGCTAAAAGTATTGAGCTGCTTATATAAAAATGTCAAAAATTTTTTTTTCAAAAATAAAAACGTTATGAAAGATATAATGAACAGGATTTCAGTCCCTCCCACACACCGTCCAAAAAAAAAAAAAAAAAAAAAGATCTAGTAATGGGTTTTATCATTTTTTTTTTTTTTTTTTTTTTTTTTTTTTTGTATCAGTGAACACTGTATTGCTAATGGGCATTAATTGAATCAAAATAAACGTGAGTAAAACCCCCTTATGGCTTAGCGTTTTCTTTCAGAGGAACTGAAATTTTATCCATTGCATCTCTCATAACTTTTTTAATTGACATGATATTTGTTTCGGGTTTTCATAAACGTAGATCTATGTTTTTTGCTATTAAATTATACAGATTATTTTTTCAAAGCTTGTGCACGCATATTTAAAATTATTTAGCAAAAATCCTCATATTTCGTACGATATTTAAAACTTTTCCATTCCGACTGCAGTATGCGGTGCCTTGTATGCCAAGTTTCCTAAAAATGGCCTTGCGTTGGGTCGTTTTATACTTTAAAAAGTTCTTTTTTTTTTTTTTTTAGCAAAACGTTATATCTCCATGAATATAGGTGATAGTCTCATAAAAATTTATGCGGGTAAATAAATATACTGTACGAAAACAATTCAGCGAATATTCTGTTTTTCACCCGTCAGCAAATGTTCCGGTCAAATACCCATTAATTTGTGTTTCTCCCGTAATTACTCTATTTTGAATACTACTTTTTGCACAAACCAATTTTTGTGTTATTCTTTTGAATGTAAGAACTACAAACGGATTATTAAGATTACTTATTTAATAATAATAATAATAATAATAATAAAAGTAGGACTGCTGAGAATCTCGTGTTATAGCAACAAAATAGCAAGTCATATTACAAAATACGGGTTTGCCCACTTTATAGGTAAGAAAGGGTCTTGATCATAAAAGTTAAACCGGCGGAGACACGTAAATTTGCGTGTTTTTTTTAACAGTGTAGAAGAATCCTCTTATGCTACTGCCAAAACACTTTTCAAGCATTACTTTTTACATGGTGATCCACAATATTTTGACATTTGTTGATTTCTAACTGGTCTTCTTTTTCTCTTCAGGACAAAACCTTTGGTGAAATAAATAAGGCATAACATGTTCTTTGTATTCACGAAGTTTCAAGATAATTGCAAAAGAATTTTTCCAGATATTTGACAAAACGTCTAAATTTGAAAGTGTCCAAATACTTATTGGTAGATAGTGCGTATACATACGTAGAGATAGATGAGATAGATAAATCATTTAATCCTCAATGACGCTTTTTTTATTCAATTTAATAAAAAATTCATAATAGTCTTTAATTGCTAATTTATTTTACGTTATTTTATACATAATGAAATTCTTGCATGTGCAACTGAAGGGGAAAAAAAAAAAAAAAAAAAAAGAAGGAAGAAAAAGAAGAAAAGGCACACCGCAACAAACGTTTTAGAGATAATTACAGAACTACAAATATGCTGAAAGAGACTACATGTGTCTTTATATTACTTAGATTTAAAATGTCTGATTATTTTTTATTCCAGTAAAAAATTTAATTCCAATATGTTAACTTAAAGTAAACCACAGTGAAATGTGTGGCTTAAGTGTTGTGAAGGAAAAAAAAAAGTATATTTATTTCAGCTGCGTTAAAGACGATTTAACAATTTAAATTTAACTTGGGAAAACTTCAGTTCTTCTCCTTGAATTCATGCGTAAATTCATGCAATGTTTTCTATGTTTAGGATATGAAAAAACATTTTGGCGCAGCAGATGTTGAATGTTCTGAAATTAGAAGGGGGGCATATATATATATATATATATATATATATATATATATATATATATATATATATATATATATATATATATAAATATATCGAAATTTATTGAGGGAATATTAAGATATTTTTCTTCTCGTGGAAAAATATTTTTTAAATAGTATTTAAGCTTTAACTAACAATTACTATAAATAATTGTCAACGTTATTTGTACTTTTTTGTTTCTTCTGTTAGACTTGAAAGCGTGTCATTAGGTATGCGTGAGGTTTGCTGCGATTTTATGAAAATAAATGTGAAAGAATATAAAATGAAGGAATGTTTATATATATATATATATATATATATATATACATATATATATATGTTTTTTTTTTTTTTCGCTTTTTGAGGAAAAAAAAGACCTAAATTTTGAAAAACAGTTTTATTTCTCTGTTTGTTTCTTTCAACGAAAAAGCTCAAGACGGTTTTGTTAGAAATTTTTATCATCAACGCAACGTTTACTTTTTTTCTTTTTAAATACAAGGCAGTGAACTGCCTTTAACAATTTCCGACAAGTCTAAAACTATTCATGAATTTAGATTGTTAGTTCTCCTGTGCTTATGTTCAAATATATTTTTCTCATTTTTAATAATATACTGAAATTAATAAATAATATTAAAGTTCGAAGTGGCCTTTTTTTTTTTTTTTTTTTTTTTTTTTTTTATTATTATTAAAAATGCTGTAACTAACCATAGTGATTTGTATACAGTGTCAAAAATAATAATAATAATTTAAGTTATTAAAAAATAAGTAAATAAAAAAATTAAATTGAAGAAAATCAAAAATAAATGTTTTTCCTATAAATAGATGCAGATATTCAGTTGAACATATTAAATATTGCATTATTATTATTATTATTACTATTATAATTAATATTTTAGTAGGATAAACTAAAAAATTTTCTTTTCAGTTGTGTATACGAAAAATACGTTGAAGGCTAAACACTACCGTATAAAAAATTTATATTGTATGCGCAAAAACTGGATTCTTCTTCTTCTTCTTCTTATTTTTTTTTTAATAAAATTAATATACTTTTCATTTCATTCATCATTCTCACAATTTACGAAGGGGTGCGTGGAAAATAATTTTAATAGAAGCCAGAGGATATGTCCTTTCAAATACTCTTAAAACTTATTTTATCGATCATGTAGGTGATAGGAACAAGCGCCCCCCCCTCCCCCCTACCAATGACAGAGGCCAAAAATAAGCTAAAGGTTTACGTAAGATAAATGCAAGTAAGTTAATGTAATGTTTATATAAAATGAATTCCTGATAAATTAAACTTATCTTTAAATAATGTTTAAATCCTGAAATAGTAGCTTACCTATTCACATCACAGTAGCATCACTATAAATTTTCAGTCTCCGTTTCATCGTTTTTTTTTTTTTTTTTTTTCCTTCAAAATTTACCAGTATTTACACATTTTTCTAACAATATTATGTTATTCTTAATATTTGAATTCAAGTTTTTTGCACTAATTACAAACAAATTGACACCTACTATATTTTATTTACTATCCATTCTGTTTTTTCGAGTAATTTATTCATGTCCATTTCACCTGACCGGTTTATAGTTCAAATTTCTTATTTCATATCAAACCAAATGTACTGAATGGTATTAGAGCCACAATGGTAAGAACGAAAGCAGAATACTTCAAAACTCCGTTTATTTTTTCCCCTAAAAATTGGTCAAATATGTAAATTTTAATTAGAAGGAGGGAAAAAAAAAACATTTAATTTTAAGAATTAGTATAATTCAACTTTTAACGCATCGACTGAATGAGCAATGGATTTTGTTGAAAAATGATTTAGTATTTTATGTTTTATCTCTTCACATTTGGTATTTTACGTATTTATACATTGTTATAGGGTGAGTTTTTAGTGACGAGCATTGTATTTTTCTGTATTTTAAGTATTAATTTTCTACTGTTCTTTTGCCCATCGTAATCACTTTGCGTTGTATTGGATTCTTATATTAAATTTACGTTCGACAAAAATCTCAACTTCCTGTGCACAACTTGTTTCGTCGTGAATTATTTTCAGATTGAAGAAACGACTTATTCATCTTTTTTTTTTCTCTCTCCGTATTATAAAAGTTATGTACAATTTTTCTAATAACGCTACAGCCAAATTTACCCTTAACTGATCTAGCATTCTTCCCTTTTATATGTGTGTGTGTGGATTAAAGCGTATATTCAATAAAATTCAGGAATAAAATCATATTCGGATTCACGCCGGCTGGGCGAATTTTTTTAAATGTTTTAGTAGAATCTTCGGAAATCCACAGTTGAAGTTCTGGGCGTACTTGGCTTTTTCCTGGCACTAATAAGCGCAGTTGGCATAAATCCTTTAAAATCAGTTAATAAGATAGTTAAAAGAATAACATTTGTAAATTGTATGAATATTTGATTTTTAATTAAAGTTGTAGTCTTTAATCTATAATAATAAAAGAAAAGGTTTGTATGTCTGTCTGTTTGACTATCTATCTCTCTGTCTGTCTCTCTCTCCGTCTGTCTGTCTGTTTGTTCTTTTATACGTTCACCCCTATTGAACGTAGAAGTACAAAAATTGGCATACGGTTGCTCAGGAGCATTCCCGAAGGGCGCCTGGAAAAAGAATTTTAAAATTTTATTTAGTTCTGGAGATATTAATTAATATGTCCACTCATTTCTAATCTAAAAGCGATCTCAATGACTGAAAATTCACCGCCATTGCATAAAAAAAAGATATTTTAACGGAGTTAAAAGCAGAAAAAGTGGAAAATAAATTAGAAATATTTGTCCGATCGTTACGGTTTCGATACCAAATGAAAGGGACATTTTTTTCTGAATCTAAGTGTGCAAGTGGCTCATCAGTACAACAATTAGATTGTTTAAAATTAACTAAAGTATGAATTTTTTGTGGCAACATCATTTCAAATGACAGATGACCGTCTGCAATGAAAAAGTAATTGATTGTAACCGATCAAGATATCACGTGTTTTATAGCGGGGCGGGGCAATTGCGATTTTTTTTTTTATTTATTTTTTATTTTTTTTTATTCACGTTACATTTGAATTAATATTCGGCCTAGACAGCATATTATAAAGCAACTGTTCAATTTTCATGAAAATATGTGGATAAACAAAAAAATTAGATTAAATTTTGTTTTATATTTTGTAGTATTTTAAATTGAGATATGTCGTTGAAATTTCGTAATATTTGGTTTTAACGCCCAATAATTCGATTCTGAATATTTTTGAAAGCGTAGTATTATTAGGAAAGGCTTCAGGGGGAGGGGGACCAAAGGGAAAAAAAAAAGATTACAGCGTTTGAATTTGGTATTATTAGGCTTTAAGGAAATATAAATCGATTGCAGATATTTTCATGTGTAAAATTATTAGAAGGGACGGAAAGAGAGGGGAGGGGCAAAAACGTAGAAAAGGAACGGTTGTTTCGGAGAAAACAACGAAAAAGTCAGACATAAATCGTTTTATAATAGTGCTTATATCATTTTTGTATCTCAGCTTCTAATTAGCATAATTTCAAAAGTAATATTTCATTTTGAAATTTATTAGAATTGAATTTCAAGAGTAGACGCCACAAATTTCTGCACCTTCCATTAACCGACTACCGTAAGTAATGGAATTCGAAATTTCACGTGATTTACACGTTTTAAGGTGTCCTGATTAGGTTTTCTTTTGTATCTCAGCTACTAATTAAAATAATTTTATAAGTAATACATTATTTGAAAGCTTTGTTGATTTGGAATTGAACAGTAGATTACAGAATTTTCTACAGCCAGATGGCACTGTAATATTTTTAAATTTCAATATTTCGAATTCTGAATATGATTAAATTATTTTTAATACATCATTCGAAAGACATTTTAAAGTACTTCAATATTATCGAAAATGGAATTCGAGATTTCACCAGATTTACACGTTTTAAGGTGCCCTGATTAGGT
Organism: Salticus scenicus; assembly: GCA_963930645.1. Taxonomy (NCBI): domain Eukaryota; kingdom Metazoa; phylum Arthropoda; class Arachnida; order Araneae; family Salticidae; genus Salticus; species Salticus scenicus. The sequence goes on along the minus strand of OZ005654.1, from coordinate 83,169,362 downwards.
TTTCTTTTGTATCTCAGCTACTAATTAAAATAATTTCATAAGTAATACATCATTTTAAAGCTTTGTTGATTTGAAATTGAACAGAATATTACAGAAATTTCTACCGCCAGATAGCGCTGCAATATTTTAAAATTTCAATATTTCGAATTCTAAATATGATTGAATTATTTTTAATACGTCATTCGAAAGATATTTTAAAGTCCTTTTATATTATCGAATAACATACATTAAATTTATCCAATAGGGGGCGCTAATCGCAATTATTCGAGATTTCACCTGATTTATATTTTAAGGAGTCCTAAAGGGGGGCAAAAAATTAGAAATTGAGTTAGACCGTTCAAAATTGGTATATATAGGTTTTGGGTGCCTACGAGTCGAATGAGGATATTTTCGAAAGTGTAAAATTAAGGAGGGACAGGAAGGGTGGTAGAGGAATACGCGCGCGCAGCGAGCGTATATATGAATTCGTGCTCACTGCGCGCCCACGGGTCTACGCTGACGAAGGCAGAGGGGACCCCGTGTGAGTATTTACCAGATCAGAAATGATTTTTTTAAAAATTCCTTTCCTTAAGAATAAAAGTTTATGAGTAATAACGTGGAATTTTGAGAAATGATAAGGGTGGTGAAGGAATACGTGCGCGCAGTGCTCATATATATGCATCCGTGCGTGCGCATAGCGCACGGGTCTACACTGCCGAAGGCAGTGGGGACCCGGTGCGACATTTTTCCCGATCAGAGCTTTTTTTTTTTTTTTTTTTTTTTTTCACATGATACAAATTAATGCAATTTTCAGAATCCATTAATTATAATGATTCGTTTAAAAATAGTGACCAGCGAAGCGGGCGTAGCCTGCTAGTAAATAATAAAACAATAGGTAAATTAACTAATAAAAATAACATTAAATGTATAATTATTTTCAATAATTAAATATTATTTTATAATACTTAGCATTTATTACTGTCATGCAAAGAAAATATTTTTAGACTACCTTTAAAAATATCTTTGCCAAAAATACTTCTCAAACAAAGCTAAGTTTTTTTTTTTTTTTTTTTTTTTTTTTAACATAAATATATAAACATGTTTTTATGCACAATGTTTAACAAAAATGCATCATACGTATACTAATATATTTAAATTGAATTTATATACACTGCAGAGAATTCACGCTTTTACACCACTGAGAATTCAGCATTAGACACTTTTGTCGATAAACTTAAATTATTAAAATGCCATTCTGATATGACATGACAACTTTCATAGTATGACATTCTTTCTAAATAACGGTTCAATCTCAATGAATGATATTGGAACACGTCCTGCTCTGGTTTTTCATATATAGAGAGAGATAGATAGATATATAGATTATATTTCTATTAGATATTTGTTCTGATAATTATGAGTAATCACATGTAATTTAACTGAAAATAAATAAATAAAACTTTAGTTACCGTATGGATATGAAGAATTAATTTCATTTCTTGAACAGTTATCTTGGACATCATAAATTATAGTAAAACACATTTAAGTATCACATTTCTTAGAAAAAAAATGCTTTCGCTTAAGTATTGGTAGCCCTGTATGTCTTTCATAAATTATGTACACAAAATATTGCACATTTAAAAATAGTCATACATCAACAACACACAACACATAATAAAATGCAAACACTTCCATCAATTTCCATGTATTGGTGTATTACATATTATTTCCTTTTGGTAGCCCTACAAAAGAGTATTAAATATATATCTATATCTATGTATATATTTCTTTCTTTCTGTTTTGCGTAGCCCATAGATGTTGAACTGCGCCTACCAAATATTTTGCCCATAGATGCAATGTATTTGAATTCTCTTGGAAGTTACTGTACACGAACCATGTATTTGATCTCAACAAACATTTTTGTATAGCATCCCTACATGATAAAGACTTAGAATACGGAGTATACTGCTACTATTCGTTTCGTAATATACTGTAAGAGGCAGACGCACATAAACACGTAGAGAAAGTGAAAAACAGATAGATAGACCAACCTCTTAAATTCTTATGTTCCAATTTAGAGGAACTCTAAACGTGCAAATATAACAATAATTCAATTTCGAAAATTTGACCCACATACAATTCAATGTTTACCATATAATTTTTAAGCACGATGCGTGATCAACTTAATTTTTTTTTCTCCTTTCTTTTTTTTTTTTTTTTTTTTTTTATGAAAGAGGAGAGTTTTTTGCAGTACATAAATTTAAAAATTGCCGCTTTCTTTTGATACTGAGTATTGCAGTAGTAATTATGATATAATTAATTATATAACAAGATACCCGGAAATATTTCCATCATCAAACAAAAAGTAGGTGTTATGGAACATACGATTAAAAAATTGTCAATTTCGTTTTATATCAAGTAAAATCACCAAGTCATGAGATGCAATATGAACGTAATTTAATAACTCACGAATACATACTCTTGATTAAATATTCATTCTTTTAATCATAATTTGCGGGCAAATGATATTAAAATTGTTCTTGCTAGAAAATAAGGAAAACTAGGCATGGCACGAAAGTTTAAATTAAGAATATTATTAACGCGACTTTGTAGTTAAATATTATTTGCTTGAAGCAAGATTATGTTGTGTAACATATTACTATAAGCGAGAAAATATTATTAGGATTGCACTGAAAGATTTATCTTCTCAGCAATATAGTTCATAATTTTTTTTATTAATTTCCAAAAATATCAAATAGTGTACAAAAAGTTTTCTTATATCGTACAATATTAAAAATGTAAACAAATAAAAGGCATTTTGAAAGTAATCTATTACAAGTCGTATAGTTTTTTTTTTCTCTTTTCAGTCGTGGATATTGGCAATTCGAAAAAAAAAAAACATTATATGTATATATATATGCACTGATAAGTATAAAGGATTTAAGTCCAAAAATGTCGATTTTGAGTTAAGTACATAGTCAGACTCAGAAAAAAAATCTCAATCGATTGGTATAAAGGATTTAAATCTATGTCATTTAGTCTTCGAGAAAATCCATTGGTAAAAAAAAAGTTCAAGTCAGAAATTTACCATTCATGTATGGTATAAAATATTTAATTCAATATTTTCCCATTATTAAATGAAGGTTGACAATCACTGAATGGTATAAAGGGCATAAGTCAACGAAATTCCTTTTTTCTAATCGATTCTTCTGATTTGTTTTTAATTAGTTTAACTTTATTTTTCGTCTCCTGAAAAATCAAGAATATGGACTTAAATCCTTTATACTTATCAGTACAGATATATGAAACGACTCTAACGTATAAAATATAAAATAAATTTCAATACAGGGACTGTTGTATTTAAAATAATATCATCAATATTAAAACAACATATATATATGCTTTTAAATGTTCATTAAAAATCACATAACATGAAAAGCATATATTTTTTAAATGACCGTTAATATTGTGTCAAAGTTTTAACTTGGAACCTTTTACACAAATTTTGCAAACATTTTTATTTTTTATAATTCTGTGTTTGCATTATTTATCGCATCATAAAAATAAAAAGTGCATGAATTTTCATCTCAAAATATATACATTCACTCAAAAATTCTACTTTGCAAGTCTAATAAGATCACCTTCAAATTTTGACAGTGGAAAAACATCGATTTGCGACATTTGCTCGAAGTAAATGCTGACGTACGTAAGATATGACAGTTAAAAACTGATAAAAGCAAAAACTGAAACTTGAAACAACGAACGTAAGTGTCGCTTCTTGGGTAGAAACAGTTACTTAAAAATGTTGGTGTGTATATTCCTTATGAAAGTGGTGTAACTCCATAGTTTCAATATATGTGTATTTTTGCTAAATTGTATTACATTTAGTCTTATTATTCACTATAAGAGAAAAGGGACTTCGATAAACACAATAAAATCCGATAAATAAGGATATTTGTTTTTTCATGGAATAAAAACTTCTATGTATTCATTATAAAAGTGAAGTTTCCAAGTTGCTTCAAATGAACACTCTTATAAGTTCTTTTAATTTTGAATTTTATTAAACAACTAAAAAAAAAAAAAAAAAAAACGTCGACTAATTACTTGTATCTTTCCTACACTTATTTGCCAAAATCTCGTTATTTCAAAATTCATTTACACGGAAGTAAGTAACTTTTACAATGAAAGAGCCATGTACAAATATTGCTTGTCGTTTAAGGAACATTTAAAATGTTTTCATTTATTCAATTATAAAATGATAACGGTTTTTACTTTTAAATTATTTTGTGTGCTAAGTTTGAGTAATAGTTAAAAAAATAATAATTTGATAGTTTTTAATTACTTGTTTGTAATTTTTTTTTTCAGTAGAGCGTCACTTTTTAACACAGGTATTTGGCCGGAAGGTTGCCGAACTGATTCCATTTGTGAAGAAATATGTGTGGCTGCCTTCATCGCTCCTCCCAAGCGAACACATTGCGAAACTTCCATGAGTTTTCCGGGATTCGAACCCAGGCCCTACTATGTGAGAGTCGGGGAAGCTAACCACCACTCCCTATGGGTTGACTAAATACAACGTCCTAAAATTAAAACTATTTTTCGAAGTCTTGATTATTTGCATTTATAATACATACATATTAGTCCTGATAACCACTTTTATTTATTCCGTAATAGTGCCAGGACACGCACTTTTCTCGCACCACTGTTTTGTAGAGTATTTTTCTCTAATATGTGCTTGCGATAAAATAAAAAATAAAGAAATAAAAAGAATGTGTTGTATAAATAACGCGGGTCGATCATTATGAAACGCAGAAAAAAAAAAAAAAAAAAAAAAAAAAAAAACATTACATGTCAGTTGCCATTACCGCCGTGTCGAACCCTAGTGATGACACAAAGTGTTAGTTGGTCATTATTTTGTCATGTCATCTTTACACTTTATTGCCAACTGTAGCCGTTCAGGCACGGATCTCTGGCTACATTTACCAGATGGTTACAACTGGATCTGGTTACAACTGGAATGATCTGCCCGATCTCTGGCTACATCAATCACAGAGATTCCCTTCTCTAGCACGGTATTTCTCTTCCATTTTAAGCTTATCATGCCCCGTTGCGTGGAGGGGAAATACCGATGTAGGTTCTCAAAATTTTAAGAAATGAACGAAATATTGGCTGGCGGGAGCAAAGGACATACGGCCTTACTCTAAAAGTCCACGAGGCTAACTGAGGGTTGACCGGATAGGGAAAGGTAATCTGTTATCGACTAACACCACATGCCATCACTGGAGTTCAACACATTTTTGTTGCAGGAACGGCAATTGGCATGTAAAGTTTTTTTTTTTTTTTTTTTTTGCCGGCACTGGTAAACTCTAGTTTTAGGCTCTTTTTCACACGCGATGTAAAAATAGGAGGGTACTAACAATACTCCAAAATAAATTATAAATATTACCAGGTATGATAATCCTAGGGCATGAACTTCCGTTAGAGATTACAAATCATTATAATTCACAATTCAACATAGAAGATATATGTGTACTACACAGTGAGAAAATAAAATCTAAACTTTATTCTTAATATTTTCTTTTCATACGATCGACAATACTCTAATTTATAAATAAATGCATTTTTGCAAAGAGTGGGAGGAGAGAGGGGGATTGTTAAAAACATACCGATATACAAGCTAAAACAAAGATTTATGTGCTACAATTTACTATGAAAAATATATATTGTATCCACGAGTGGAAGTTATAAAATATCAAGCTTATTCAATTGTAACCGAGAGCATTTTAAATAAACAAATTTAATTTGATGCAAAATAAAACAATTTATAATGTGAGTAACAAGAAAAGACTGAATCAGTCTAAATAAAAAAGTTAGCAATATGCTTAAATAGGGTTTAAACTTACTAAAGAAGTCTGCATAGTAAAGCCTCGTCCGACCTAACGTTTTGGTTTCTTTTTTCATATATTTATCCTGCATTTTCAGACAGGTGGGATTGTTTTTCTTACACTTGTAATGTGTTTTTGTTTTTCTTTCCCATGATATTTTTTATGAATTTTTGGTTTTATTTTTTCCTTACATTTTCCAAACTGTTGTATATTATTAGTTAATTATATTTATAAATTATAATCCTGCTACAGGATTTCTTTCTAAATCGCCAAATCAGTTATAAAGTGGATAGAGTTGCACATGTTTTATGTTGACTGTGTACCTTTTTGTTATTTTACATGCAAAATGAAGGAGGATGCTAATATTTACTATATATTATAATTATATTAACATTAACGGCAAATGTGTAAAGCCGTGTTTACGACTTCTTCATCATTTCCTACATTAATAATTGGAAAATGTACATATTACTAACTTCAGTGAAGATAACTACCGAAAAATTAACATCTGTTTATTAAGAATTTTAAATGAGGATGTATAGTGGATTTTCACGCAAGTATAAACTAAGAACATCTTAAAACTTAATAAATCATACGTTTACTAAACTTGAACTAAACCTAAAATTTTACCAAACTTGAATTTAATCTTCTATCATGAAACCTTTGATTTAACTTGAGAAGCGAGGTTACGCTATTTCACATTCAGAAATGATTAACTCCAAAGTTTTACGATGTACCTTCGTAACTCTCAATCTAGAAACTAAAAAAAAAAGCATTAAAAAAAAAAAAAAAATCTTAAACTCACACTTCTCACATTCGAATGTTCGTTTTAAGAACAAAATTGGACGATTCATTTCATTTTTCTTAAAATATCCTTCCTAAAATTACCGATACCCAGCAATATACAAAAAGCTTCACAACTTCCCTTTAACAGTATGTATTTCTTCATTGGAACTGAACTACAAGAAATATTCAATTAATTGGCGAACTTCTTTTACACTAATCCAACTTGTCCATGTAAAAACTTATACTTTCACTGTGACTATCGTCAACTAAAATTAGATCCAACTGTAACTTTATCAATTTCAATCTAACACTGGGCAATCAAATGGACAAGCGAACGCGGTTTCGAGTACCTGGAACAGAAATACATTGATTAAGGGCTCACGCCATATAGGAGAATGAAATTTTTGATTAAGGACAGGAAAAAACAAATTTCATCTAATTGCTAAATAAAAGATCATTCTTACATGATCTTATTATATAATCCATGTTTCCATGTATCATTTTCTCATATTACAGGGTAGAAAAAAGCGAAGAAAAAAAAAATCACGTATTTTCTAATTTTCATATTCATATCTAAAAGGTGTTTTTTCGAATTAAATCGATAATACTCGAGAACTTTATAATTAACGTTTACACCATATCTGAAGCTTTTTCTGAGATAGGTAAGCTAAATCCGCTGTTTTACATCATGTGTAAATGTAAGCGGTCCAATCTAGTAGCGCACAAAAATTTTACTATACGTAGAAGTAATATTTATGACTATATATGCAGCCGTTTAGTATTAAAAGGGGTTACTGACTGCAGTAGGAACCAAGTACAAGAATTGAAGTATTTAGATTATGATTTGAACTATGATTAAAATATCTCAAAATATATTTAAATTTAAGAGTTAAAATGAAAAGTTTTGTATTTTAATTCAATAACCTGATACCGGAAATTTTTTTATCGGACATACTTTATGTAATTGTTAATAAGTTAATTGGTAAAGTAAATATTTTTCATAAAAATCCCGAAGTTCATTTAACTAATTCAAGGGGTCAGGATTTTCAGCTACTTATTAAATAGTTCCAAATTTTTAAACATTTAAACATTTTTAATTTTCTTTTTTGCTACCTAAGTTTTTTTTTTTCGTTTTTATATTATATTTACTCAACTATACATTCTAATCTTGCTCGTGTATTAGTTTGTGGAGTCAATGTTAAGTAAATTTTATATATGAATTTATATATACACACACACATATATTTGAATGCAGAAAACTTGCATTGCATTCCAGATATATTCTCTGCCTACATCAGCAATATTCACAGTTACATAGTTTCTGATGCAAAAACAAAACAATAATCTACCTCAAATTTCAGTATAGTATAAACATAGTCTCCTAAACTAGATACGTTCCGCGTGGCGTGGAAAGTTGACAACTGTTGAGATGGTAGACATCACCAACTGGTACAGATTGCGCGAGTGTTTTATTCAACAGCTACCAAAAATTTTTTAAAGTGGGTTTGATATACATAAAAGGCGTATAGAATCGATGAAACGTCGATTATACATATCATAAATCACTTCTTAAAATTATTGGTGACAGTTGAATAAAAAAGTAGCTCCATCTGTACCAGATGGCTTTGTCTACCGCTTGAACTGTTGCTAAGGTTCCGAGACATGCGGAAGGCATCTAGTTTAGGAGGCTATGGCATAATATACAGTTTTATACAATATATATGTATAAAAATCGCACAGGATTAAATTTAATTTTGAGCTTTATCCTTCGAAATATCTCAAATATTACGAATCAGGTTGTACAATGTATAGCTGTAAAATGTTTATTTAAGTTAACACTAAAAAAAAAAAAAAAAAAAAAAAAAAAAAAAAAAAAAACGTTTAAAATATTATTACTATTTACTTTTAGAAAATGCTATTTCAATATATCATGTTTAAAAGCAAATTTCCTTTATTCTACTATTTTATGTCTAAAATTATGTGACCATTTATTAAATCAATGATTTTATCTTGAAAATATTGATGCAAAAATTGCAAACATTTATTTTATCTCCATTTATTATCTGTTTCCATATTTTATCGTATCAAGAAAGTAAAAAAGTACATGCGTTTTTTATCTCGAAATATATGCATCCACTCAGACACTCTACTTTGAAAGTATAATAAGATCGTCGTCATATTTTGACAGTAAAAAAAAAAAAAAAAAAAAAAAAAAAAAAAGAAAAAAAAAATCGATTTACGATATTTATTCTAAGTAAATGCTGACGTAAACCATAAATGACAGTTAGAAATTGATAAATGTAAAACTTGGGAATTGAAGCACTAAAAAATATGTGTCATAATGCCTCTTGTGTGAAAACAGTTGCTTAAAACTACATTCAAATGCTGCTTGTCGTATAAAAGTACAATTAAAATGCTTTCATTTAATAATTTATAAAACGTGTAAAATGATTGTAATTTTTACCTTTAACAAATTTTGTTTGTTTACTGTACATAATAGATTTAAAAAAAAATGTTATTCGTTTTCAGAGTCTAAATTTAAAATTTCTAACAATTACATTAAATATATAATGTAGAATCTTTGATTGCGTGCGTTAGCATTGTATGTCTGAATAATGAAAACATTTATTTTTACATAATACTAATCAAATTTATAAAATATAATTTTCAATTAGGTACTGATGCAATATTAATCCGTATGTACAAAACATTAATACGTTAACTGACAACCACACGAAATCGCGTGGATGTCATTATGAAGTTTCTCTGCAGGATAGTATACTGGCCACAGCCAAATGACGCGTAATATGTATATTGGCCACTAGGGAAGAGATGGACTTTCGTAGAGTGGGGATTGAAATTTTAAATTTAAACTTGGCCATGAACTAACTTCATAATCAATTACGCTGGAGAACAAATAATTTTCCTTTTCATGATGCTTGAAATTTTCGAATTTATTCTGATATTTTTGTGCTGTTGATTCAGAAAACGCCACCATTTTGATCTAGCAGCACTAGTTTATAACATATTTTAATTACAAAATATCATTACTATTACTGCCATTACTATTGCTATTATTACTCTTATTATTATAATAAAAAAAAATGTTAAACTCAATAAATTATACTGAGGCATATGCGTGGTCATTGTATGGTAGTGAAAAATAAACTATAAGAAAGGCTGAAAGAAATTCAGTGTCTGGAATATAGAACATAAATTATGGTTTTAGTAAAAACAGTTCCATTTTATCTTCTAAATTCTGATCACCTTTAAAAGCGAGTTCTTGAAACCCTTATTATAATTCTATTTTATGACGCATTAAGAGTCATTTTTAGAAAACCAAGCAAGAATATCTCGCAATGAAAAAGGTTCACAATATCCATAATACTGTTTCATCATCTAGAAAAATATAGACTAGAAATTCTCAACGTTCCGTCTATTAGCTTTTTTGGCTTACAGTATATACATAACTCGAAAATATCTAGCTTAATCATTCAGCAAATGACTATTTATTCATTCTAGATGAAGATGCTATATATATATATATTTTTCAGGGAACTATTAGGGTATATGCAGAGGCACACTGCCTTTTGTGCACTTTGTTTTATTAAGAGCATAAAATTACGCTACCTGCGCAGTCATTCAGACCAGGGGAGGCCAAATCACGGCTCGCCTTGTAGTACTCTGCTGCCCGCGTGGAGACTAACGATATTTAAAGTTTGATTTCTTTGGTTAACAGATTAAAATTTAATAACTCACTCCTGACGTCTCGAAGTGAAAACAAATGTGAACGATTGTGGTAGCTAAAGACTCACACTGCTGTAATGTATAAATTTTTCACGATTCTACTGTTAATTTATAAAGGAAAATAATTTAAATTAATGTAATCTGCTCCGAATCCCTCCCTCGAAAAGATATATGCAAGCATGATCCATACACTCACAATTATATATACAAATACATATCTACTACCTTTATCAAAAGTTCCAGGAATCACCACAGATCGGCATTCTGAATCACCTGATTTTACTTCCTTTTTATTTGGATGGTTGCTAGACCTGTCAGCAATATTCCCTTCAAATCGCATCATCCTAGTTTTACATTTATGAAAGGAACGCAGTGTTCAGTACATCTCTTTTTTGAGCATTTTTCGATTTTTGTAATGGAGTTAAAATTGCAACAACGAGTGTGTATTAAATTTTGCGTTAAAAACGGATTTAATGGCAGAAAGATCTCCGAAATGTTGGAAAAGTATTTTGGCAATCATGTTCTAAATTAAAAAAAAAAAAAAAAAAAAAAAAAAAAAAAAAACTGTTGTTTACCTGTGGTACGAACGCTTTACACTAGGTAGTGTGTCCGTAGAAGATGAAGAACATTCTGCTAGGCTTTCGACATCCAAAGCAGATGAGGGCATAGATAACGTGAAAGAAATGTTGCCCGAAAACCATAAATTAAGAATCAGGGCATCAGACCATGAAGCAATTCGCCTAAAAATAAATTATCTCTGGGCAAACAAGTCGAGGATTTTGCACCATGGTAATTACCGTTGTCCAATGCTGTCATCATCCGTGAGTTTCTCACCAAAAATGTAAAATACCATTTTGCACCAATCAAATTCTTTTGATTTAGCACCCTGTCATTTTTTTCTGTTTCATCGACTCAAAAATCTTTTACAGGGAATATGTTTTAGCAGCGAAGAAGAAATGATACAGAAATCAAAGAAGGCTCTGATGGAAATACCGAAAATTGTGTAAAACAAATGCTTTGTGTATTGGATCAAGTGTTGGCATAAGTGCGTTGCAGTGAATGGGGATTACTTGGGATGGGACAAGAACAATTTGCACAAATAGACATGTTTCTTTAATTTTGTGAATGAATTCCGGGGATTTTTTTATCAAGGTGGTATACATACAGTGCACCGCGTCTGAATAAAATAATTTACAATGCGGCCCACCAAGTGTTTTGGGTTGGACAGGCCTGATTTAAACGATTTTGTCAATAATTATCAGTATGGGTACATTGGCCTATAATGTGGATAAGCTAAAGAATGAGATCTAATGTTACAAAACTGAAAAGAATTTTGGAATCAGTAACCCAAATATAACCAGAAATAGGTCAAAATTGTTAGATAGAAAAATCACTGTTCTCTGGTGTTAAACTATCTATACATAATTTTTGTTATTTATAATCCTAATTTTGAAGTTTATAATATCTTTTTAATGTATCTTGATACAAAAATGAAATTGCATCTGTTTATATATAAAAACATAAAGGGTAAAAGTTTTTTTATTTTATTAATAAACTCTTTTTTGTTACGAAATACTCTTCTTTACTCTTTTCGCCGCTTTAATAAATATTTGACTTACATTCACTGAAAAGTTCAAAACTATCTGGAAAAAATTAAACCAAGTTTAAGAAAAATATGAAAATTTAAATAATAATAATTCTTTTAGAAATAACTCGTATTTACAATATTTATTTGAATGGATTATAAATAGAGTAATTTAATAATTTATTATAAACTATAATAATTTTACTTTTTCATAACGCTTGAATAAGTTAACTAAAAATTCCAAAATTAAATGTATTTTTGTTTCCACGTACAAATCTTTCTGTACAGATTTTATCTTATAATGTAAATATTAATATACATATATGTATAATAAACGGTCTTTGTGATGCAAATTAAAATTTCCACAAAAATATTTTGTTACTTTATTAAATTCGAGATTTACATTCACTTAGGAATTTAAAATTAACTGGGGGAAATAATTAAATTCAGAAGAATTTTAAGATATTGAGAAATAATGGTTAATAATATTTTTTATTCATTAATGTATTTAAAATATTCTCTACAAGATATTATGCAGGAGTTCTTCAGTTATTTATAAAATAATAATAATAATAAATATGACCTTATATTGCACAAGTCTTTGTCAGGTAACCCAAGACAGTATTCATTTTTGTTTTCATTACGATGGGTACCTCTAAAGTGTTTTGATGCGTTGAATTCAGAAATACTTGTCTTTTCTTTATATCATGTAGGATTTTTTTTTTTTTTTTTTTTTTTTTTAAGAAAGTAAAATACATATAAAGGTCGGAAGAATTCACGCAAGAGCTGTAATAAATTTGAAACTATTTACGTATAAAATACATTAAAATAGGCTGATATTTACACATTACCTTTTAAATGTATTTTTTTTTTTTTTACATTGAAGCTCCCTTTAGAGAATTTTCCTGTTGTGCATGACTTGAGGGCCTTCATGGGGGGGGGGGGGATACATACCACTCCTTAGTTCCTGATACATCCTCTGCATTTTTTTGATGTCTTGATGAAATAGCTGTCCTTATTCTTCACTCACATCACCCAGATTCTTCGGGAAACATCTTAGATGGAAGTAAATATATATATATATATGAGATAAATTTGTGTTGTTTTTGGGACTGAAAAGGGTTTTGTACCTTTGCTCTCCCTGTCTCCCATCTACTCTCTCTCCCCCTCCTCTTTTCTCTCCTACATATAAAAGATCGGGGCAAGAAAATGTCAAATCACATTTTAGGTGAATTAAATCCAACACTTTCTTATGTTGCTTATTATTCTAAATTATAATATTCTATATTCTGTTTATTTTTAACGCCTCTGAGTTGTACTATATGTAAAAGGTTTCGTTTTTGTCCCAAATGTTTCTAGAATATTTTTTTAGCTGAAAAAAAGTGTCAAGAATAAAGAATATATAGTATAATTGTGTAATAAAGGAGGAAATTAATTTTGATTGCGGTTCGGATGAATGGTATATGAATGAATACTCGAATAATGATTATCCATCTACAGCGTTTCGTTTACTGAAAGTTACATGGAAATAAATATGGCTTGACATTATTTTCACTAAATATATTTTAATTTTTCAATGTTACTAAAGTGTAAAGTGATAGTCATTTATTTGATATAAGCGAATTTATGCATCTATAAATAGCGTATTATTTATTGTTCGTAAAAGGGTTCGGTTTTATGTATTAGTTACTTTCAGACATTTAAAAAGGTCAGATGTGTTTTTTTCTTAGCATTATTTTAACTAAAATAAAAGTACTATATAGATAATTTTACATTTCTTTCTCTTTTTGTTCAATAATATATATATATATATATATACATATATATAAAAGTAAACTTACTTTAATCAATCAATGATCAAAACCATGTCAATTCTGTGTGAGATAGAGTCATAAATTTTGGTGTGCAGGTTGTTTTTATAACACTGATCCTCAACTAAGACGGGATTTTGGGAAAATCATCCATCAACCCCCCCCCCCCCCGTAGGGCTCAGGAGGCATATTTATAAACATAACTCAGCTCTAAATTACTTTCTGGTGAAGAAGTAGCGAATGGTGAAGCTAGACTTGAGAACACACACATATATATATATATAAAGTAAAAAAAAATAATAATCAGTATCTTCGATTTTGGAATTTTTGATTTTTAAGAGGGGGGGGGGGAGGGACGAAATCGATGATTTTCTTTGGAAATTTTCTCAAAGCCTTCATTTTTACGTAGAACTCTACCCAAAATTTTACAAAGATGTTGAATTCATTGAGTACAACGGTAATGGTACTAATATGTTGAATGATGAGAGATTCCATACTTTTTCCTCAGAATAATTCCCAAATCTCTTTTTTTTTTTTTTTTTTTTTTTTTTTTGACGAGGAGGAGGAGGAGAAGATTTATGGGAGTCGAATTCGAGACCCCACTTTTAGCATTAAATTAATCCTCGCCAATTATGGGAACTGTAGTCACGAGTTGTAATAAAATTTTACCAAATCCCCTCCCCTTTTTACACTTTGGTGACAGTTGAGCAATAAACACTTTTCTAAGCGTAATGATAATTTGCTTAATTTTAACTCTATTAAAATGAAAACATGTAATATAAATTATCCAATATACAAATAGCTTTAAGCCAATGTAATAATAATCGTTCTATGTTTCGCATTCGCAGTAAGACAGTATTTTACATACATCATGTCTCAGCGAAAATTACACGTGCGCATTTTATGTTTCAGAATAACGTTTCTCTAATGTTTTGTTGATTTTTCTGCAAGATATATTAAAGAAAAAAAATTGTTTTGAACAAAAACTTATCCAAATAAATAATATTTTTTTTGAAAATGTATACATGTATGTCCAAATAACCGGACAATTCCCACAAAAATGCATATAATTATTGTACATAGCAAGTAAATTCTGTATTGATAAGTATAAAGGATTTAAGTCCAAAAATGTCGATTTTGAGTTAAGTACATAGTCAGACTCAGAAAAAAATTCCCTCTCGATTGGTATAAAGGATTTAAATCCATGTCATTTAGTCTTTGAGAAAATCCACTGGTAAAAAAAAAAGACTCAAGTTAGAAATTTAGCATTAATCTTTAGTATAAAATATTTAATTAATTTTTTTCCCTTTATTAAATGAAGATTGACAATCACTGAATGGTATAAAGGGTATAAATCAACCTAATCCCTTTTTCCTAATCGATTCTTCAGATTAGTTTTTAGTTAGTTTAATTTTATTTTTCGTCTCCTGAAAAATCAAGAAAATGAACTTAAATCCTTTATACTTATGAGTACAGAATTTATGTATTAAAGTTAAAAACCATTTGTAGCTTTTCAAGATACCGGGTAATCAAGATACCGGATATTAATATTACTCTTCAATTTGTGGTTGGTCCCCTAATTGGCTAAATCGATAATGAAAAATGCAAGTTTATAAATGTTCTATTCATGTTTGATGTTCGTGGTTAATTCTCCCAGTATCTTTTTAGAAAACAGAAGAAAATTTCAAAAAATAAATAAATAAATCTAATAATTTGAATACGCACTATACATAAAATATATATATATTAAATTTTCTTTCTTTAATTTTAAATATGATTATCACTCAGAAACAAATAAATTTTGAGGAAGATTTTTATAAAATGAATACTTTATTAATCTTAATAAGCAATCTTTTAATTAGCCACCTTTAATTTTCACACTAATTGAGCACACGAAATTCTCTGCAATCACTATTACTTTTTTTACTATTTACACGAAGATTCCGTTGTCTTATACTTAAGATCACAACTGCTCGCCTATAAAATTTAAATCTGCTCTATCATCGGTTTGGTAGTTTTGAAATCTATCGGAACAGATCATACCACTATATATATCAGCTCATAATTGCAAGATTACGGGTTCGAAATACGAGACTATCAAAATGTTTGTGTAATTGAATGGTTGCTGGTGCTCGTAAAAACAAGTCGCTGAGAACATGTCCTCTATGTTCCCATCAAGAATAATATCTCTCTAGGTCATCGAAACGAATCCCTCCGTAGAGAATCAAAATGTTGATGATATATCTCCGGATCATATTTGTGTATGATTCCCAGTTACCTATAGCGTACCAATTGCCTAAAGCGTACCACGAATGCGATGCAGAACTATTTAACCTAAAACTCTTTACATATCTACTTAATTAAGAAAAAATTATCTTTTAAAACCTGTGGTAATCAGCTTATTGAAAACTATCAAAATTTAAGAAAAAACAATCAATTGTAAAATAAATAATCCTAACAAATTCAACCCTATTGTTCAATCCATGCTTTATTTCGTTCATGTAGGGCACATTTTTGTATCTGATAATGGAATCTATATATTAATAGGCAAGCATAAAATTTGTAGTCCCTTTTTAACATATTAATTATGGGAGTAGAGGGTTGAAAATGGTATTATTCGAAAGGTATGGTTAGCCGGAAGGTGCGGATACAAATATTATTTTCTTACGATGTCAAGAAGGTATTTAAAAATACATTTATTTTTTATGCATTTTCCCCCATTTTTCCCTTTTATACACGCATTCCTTTACATTAAAAAATACCTAAAAGTAGAAAGTTGTTAAATCTGGCAATTTCATAAAGCTCAAATAAAACCATAGACACAGTAATTTGTATAATGTAGCATCACTATACGCAAGCGAAGTGATGACGTCACTGTCTGTCCATGGAGCCATGAAAAAGATTTTCTATGTTAATCGGCCATTGGATTTTTTGTAAAAAATTATTAAAAAATAACGGAAATTATCTGCCGATTTTAATTCCGATATTTGGGTATAGTTATATATAAGTTACTGTCTACATGTGTTTGATTGAGTTATTTTTTCTATAAAATTGATAAAATTTTAATTTAAAATCACAAAACTCCAGAGAAAAAATGGCAAACTTCCCGTTTCGAATGTAAACATAAACATTTCATTTCAAAGGGTGATATTTAAACAATAAATATTCAACTAATATACTAAGTAAAAGGAAAATGGATTTGTTACTAACTGCTGCATGTATAAGCAGACGGTACGGAAAAAATTCCGATTTCCGTTTTTTGCTGATTTTACATGTTTTGAGCTTTCTTTACGTTTCAATTAACTGAAATTGGCTACTTATTTTTTAAAAAAGTGTCTTTATTGCTAGCTTTTGTGGGTAGAAGAAGCAAGTAGAAGATACATAAAAACTTTTGATTTCCGGGTTTCGATGAATTTACACGTTTTGAGATTTCCTTCCATTTTAATTAAGTAAAATTGACTACATATTTTTATTTTTTTAAAAGTGGATTTATTATTATTTCATCTGCATATATAAGTAGAAAATATAAGATTCAGAAAAGTTTTAGATTTTCGGTTTTCGATAAAGTTACACGTTTTGAAATTTCCCGAACTCAATTCGACCATTTTTGAAAAATATCTTTTTTTTTTTTTTTTTTTTTTTTGTTCAAACACTGTACTTTATGAACCAATCGAATTAATTTAACATAATTTGATACTTCGTTGGGCCTTGGTTTTGACATGGTACCTATTAGCTTCTGGGCTGTATCACACAACAAGGGGCGTTTTCACGTTGCTATTTTCTCTTATTTCAGGAAAAGCTAACATCTACAGAGAGAAATAGTTATATTAAGTAAAACTCTGCTGATTCAGTCAGAGTGAATATCGGCAAACAATTGCCGCAGCTGTGTTGCAATTGCATTTTAATTCCGTTCAGGACAAGGCAATAACTTTGCTTTGCCTCGCTTTGCAAAAAAAAAAAAAAATGGTCGAGTTTCGACCACTGGGCGATACTAGTATGTATAAATTTCCAAACGCATTAGTTATTCCGAATTAATAGCATTTTAAAAGATAATGTTTGTTATTATGTTCTACAAAATATCTTCTAGCTTTCACATTTAATTTAATTTCTTTAATAAACCACCTAAAATACATTTTATTTGTTTTATTTTTCCAGTTCATGTTTATTATAACATTGTTTATTTTCGAGATAAAAATAAGCAAAAATAAATAACTACCATAAATAATGAGATTGTACAAAAATATATCTTTACAAACTGATAAATAACTTCACAGGATTTACTCAAAAAATATCCAGACTTTTTATTTTTGTTGTATCTTTAAAATTCAGACTTTTATTTTGATCTTTTGTTTATCTTTAGAACAGACTACTTTTAAATTCTATAAAATACTTTAAACACTCGTTCTGCTTGCACTAATGTATATTTATAGGCATGCATATTTCATTTTAAAACGTGTTCTGAATATAAAGCTCGCTGTTCGAATGCATACATATAACTCTTTCAAAAAAATTGTACAGGTATTAAGGACTATCAAATGATAATTTATTGCGTATGGATTTGAGAATAATTCTCTCATTGGAATGGAAGAGGAAAAGCAAATGATATAGTCACACACACATGGATTATGAGAATTTATATAAGTATTATTTAAGAGAACAAGATATATTTAGATATACAACTCTTTGTACAATAGTGACAGAATGGACGGATTTAATATATAACCTAGTTTAGACGGAACACTTTCAGTTAAAATGTGCTACATTAAAATTCAAAAATACAAGTAATAATAGAAATATAAGAATTAAAGCACTTATATTTCAAATAATAACTTATTTATATATTTATTTATTCAATAATATACTATCAGGCTTTGCCTGTTTCATAGGTCACAATTTTTAAATTAAATATTTTTATAGTAACAAGTATATATATATTTATATATTTTTTTTCCTATCTTTATTATAAGCCTTTAACACATCAACATAAATAAATAAATACATAATAAATAAACTCGTATTTGTTATTCAAACGAAAAAAATATGTATTCTTAACATGCGAAAGCCTTCTGACATTCCATTATAATTTGTACTTAAGATTACCATTTCTTACTACTTATTTTATTGCTAGCTAATAAAAGCCCCAAACAATCATAGAAAAGAATAACTGTTTTCTCTAGAAAAATGCACTTTTTCCACCAAATGACTTCCATTTTCAATAACAATAACACTTCATTTGGGAAATTTTCTGTATGTAACGTCATTCTAATGCGTTATAAAAAATATTCTGGTATTAATTTAATTAAGACAGTATATAATTGTGACGTATTTAAAATATTTAAATCTCATGAATGTAAATTTGACGAAATCGTATCATTAGAACGTTTCCTTATTCATTTCACCACTTTTTATTTTCGAATGTTTAAAAACCAATAATTGGGGAGAATATATCTATTAGAAGTTAAATTAAATTTAAAATTTCCGTTTGAATTAATACTGTAAAAATTGTACAAGAATATGATACAGATCCTTTACACAGACTGTAATATCCAATTTATATGCGAAAAAGAAAACAGTGTTTCACTTCTTTTCCTTTACATCTTGTCTTTTGCACAGAAAAAGGTTTATGTACGACAGTCTATTTAAAACAAAATCACTCTATATTTCCCCATACTCATTTATTTTAACCACCTACCACCCCCCCCCCTCCAAAAAAAAAAAAAAAAAAAAAAAAAAAAAAAAAAAAAAAAAAAAAAAAAGGCAGATTTTTTATTATTTTTTTGATCGTATTGTTGTCCTATCTTGTTTTACTAATACCTGAAATCCAATATCTGAAAACCATTGCAATTGACAGAGATTATTAAACAGAAATTAATTGACAAAAGCACTTCTATTATCCATAAAGCTTCCAAATGGTTACAGATTTTTTTACTTTTTCTTCCAAATCGGTCTCTTTTAACTACGTTTTACCCTATTTTTCTAAATCCTGCTATATCATAGCTTATGTTCTCAAACAGTATAATTTTTAAATGTTTTTTTTCTTCCAATAAACACCCTTTCTCAGTTAGATATTCATAACTATTGGGTATTTATAAGGTTTTCTGCAAATATTGTTTATCATATCTTACAAGGAAACATTCAAAAGGTGTCATCTTCAATAAGTATTGAAAAAAATATATTTGATTCTACCTTCATAAAACACCTGAAAATGAAAAAAAATATCGTCTGAAATTAATTACAGTGATCACAAAAAATAATCAAAATTAAGCATATTAGGCGATTTCACACTGCTAGGCGATTGACTTTGAGTACTTGGCTGAAAAGCAAAACACGGTTCTCTTCGTACACAGCAATCTCGGTGCTAGCAAACGCATCGCTTAACAGCGCTAAATCACCAAATATGCTTAATTTTGATAATTTTTTGTGGTCGCTGTAATTCATTTCAGCCGATATTTTTTTTTACTTTCTGGTGTTTTATGAAGAGTAGAATCACATATATTATTTTCAAAACTTTTTGAAGATGACACCTTTTGAATGTTTCCTTATTAGTCATACAAAACGCAGCCTTAAATTCCGTTTATAAGAATATATCAGTTACGTCCAGAGAGAAGAAACCAACAAATTGACTTTTTCGCAGCATGGCTGAAAGAAAAACTATTTGATAAAAGTGCCGTGTAGTTCCAAAATCAGCCATCTCCAAAAAGTAAAGTTTTGAGTAAAAGCTGATTTTTTAATAAATTTATCGAAATTAAGGTAGGAACCAAAACTCTAGTTTTATAATCGTAAGAACAGCATATTTGAAAACTCAAAATTAGGTAGTAGAGGCACGTGATGGAAGGAGATTATTCAATTTTTTTATTTTGGATTTGGCCACCTTTGCAACGTATTTTGGTTTTGCCCGGCTTTACAACGAACCAGAATTTAAATTTAGCTAAATTTTATGTGAAAATTGGATTTTTAGGTTTGAAGTTACACAAAATATTTTGTGCAATTAAATTTTATTTATAAAGAACTAACTTCTGTTATCTGATTAAAAAAAAAAAAACTGATTAAGAAAACGCAAGAGAAACACGATAACATTAACCTAATCAATATATGTGCTGCTTACTCGGGTGGAGCCGAATCGCGTGATCTGACAGATATGGCGATAACCATTTTTGAAACACACCATCCTTAGGATTTGACCGGTTTTGCAGCACATCGTGATTTTCAAACGAAAATAACACAGGGATAGATCACCTTTGGCATAGTTTTTTGTTTGCAGATGATTAAAACGTTTACTTAGAACTGAAAAAAATAAAATAAAAAAGTATCTTCCAAATTTAAGAAGTTGACCGGCTTTGCAACTAGACGATAAAAATATGAAAGGTTTTGAAAATCTAAATCTACACTTAACTTTTTTTTTTTTTTTTTTTTAAGATTTTTACATTTATAAAAATCTTAATAATTGTTAATTTGAATTTACTTTACTCCCTTTCTCTGATTAATAGAAATTTTACATGCAATCCATACTTTCTTAACTTTTTGGAAGTTTTACCAGCCAAAGTTACCAGCCAGGGTCCGGTAACGTAAAATACTGGCCAAGGGTTCAAAAATCAAAGGCCTTCGAAGAAAGAAAATCCAACCTACAAAATAATATGATTCATCATAAATACTATCAGACAACTGTAACCCTCCCCTTATCAACAGCGATTATTATATCAATCTGAGTATCAACAATTGAGATAAACTAAATTCGAGTTATGAAAATTGCATCTTTTGTGATGGAATGTTCTCTGAACACACTAGAAGAGAAGAGTATTATATTCCATATGTTGGCACGCTTAGATTGTGCCGGGTTTGAAAGATCTAGTTATGTTTGCGATGTTTGTAAGTATTTTTTCCATCATAAATTAATACGTTTCAACGTTTTTGTACTATTTTTTCATGTTTAAAAACGTTTAAAATAACTTTGAGTTTTTTTTTTTTTTTTTAAGAGCCCTTACTTTTATCTAACTTATTTCTGGTGCTTTATTAAAAACTTCTTGTAAATATTCGTTTTTGAATTGAATTAATTGATATTAATAATTGTTTTCTCATTTAGTAAACTTGTTACAGTTATTAAAGAAGGACAGAAATCTAGAATTTTTCAAAAGTTCCTTTGGCATTCGAAACTTTGATGAAATTACCTACGTTTAAAAGAGAAAATGTTACAGCTACACTTTGTTTGTGATAATCTTTGATTTCTTTCTGTCATAAGTGCATTACACACACACACACACACACTGCACTGACAGAGAAACCACACCCGTTGTTGTCTAATGATACAATATGTCCTACACAGGAGAGATCATTTAACAGTATTCCAGCGGCACAAACGCGAATTTTTTGTACACGATGCACAGTAGTACGATCCGGATTTTTTTTTATCCCCTAGTGTATATACATCTATATGTCTCTCTATATAAAATAGTACTTTCACTCACTCACATTTACTGACTCATTCACTCATCAACACTCAACACACAGCAAAATCTACTGGAGTCATTGAATCGAAACTGGGTTAGTTTATAGAATATGTAGTGTAAGCACCTCTTAAGAAGCAACTTTACGAAATTCGTACCCTCACTTCCCCGAGGGAAGGAAGAGGCCAAGAGTGATTTCACAAAAACCTTTATATTTCAAAGAAAAAGAAAATAGATATCTGTAAAATTTGCTTTAAAATATAGCTAATACAAATACCTAATAACAAAATTTTGCAATTTTAGAAATTCGGCCTGGGGGACTTGATTTCACAAAAAACTTCATATCTCAAAAAAAGAAAAAAAAAACAGTTATGCGAGAGATTTTTGCTTTAAATTATGGCTAACACAAATACCTAAAAATCAATTTTTGGAATTTTAGAAACTCGGTCCCCAACAAGCGGTAGGGGGCAAAACATGATTCACATACCCAATAGGTGATTTAACATAACCTTTTATATATCGATAAAAAAATAAGTATCGCTACGATTTTTACTTTAAAATATAAGAAACACAAATGCCAAAAAAGAATTTTTGGAATTTTATGTATTCGGTCCTCAAGGAGGGGGCAAGGTCAGAGCATATTTTCACGGGGCCAGAAACTGATTTCACATATCGTCATATCTCAAAGAAAGAGACAAATAACCATATAATTTTTGCTTTTAAATATAGTAAATACAAATACTTAAAAATAATTTCCGGCCCAAAGGGGTAGGGAGCAAAACTAGGGAAACAAATTCAGGGAAGGGAACAAATTCACATTAACCTACTTCAATACAAATAAAAGAATGCATCCACCACTGAACCAACATTGTTGTGGCGATTCTGTGTGGGACTACATGACGAATTTTGGTGTGAAACTTGGATCTAGAGCCTTTACAATAAGACGAGGTTTTACGAAAATTCTCACCTTTCCTCCTGGGACACGGACGTAACACGTTTGAGAGCATAACTTGACTTCAAATTCCTGTAACAAAAATAAATTGCACATGGGGAGACAAATTTAATTGCAAATAAATAAATATAAACAAATTTGTTGATTTCTGATTTTCTGATTTTAAGGGAGGAAACACACACACACACACACACATATATATATATTACTTTTTACAGCGGAGGGGGATCCCAATGGGAACGAGTTTTTCGAGTGCTTTCGCAAATTTATTTTTATATTTTTTCGAAAAAAATTTTATAAATATTACTTTCTTCAGATATATTGATGCTTTAATTGTTTTTAACTGTAATTGTTTCGAAAATATCTCTAAAAATATATATCCTAAAGAACTGGTTTTGAACCGCACAGATACTGATAAAATTTCTTTCCTGGATTTAAATATTAAGAGAAATGAAGATAAATGGCTCATTGGATTATATGATAAAAGAAAGGATTTTAATTTTAAAGTTAATAGTCTTACTAACTGGTTTTCAAATATCAGTAGAAAAGTTTTAAAAAATATTATGTTCGCACAGCTTAAAAGAATTCATACTATTTGCAATAATGAAGAAGATTTAAAATATGCTCTTGAAGACTTAAAAAATACCTTGGAAATTAACTGCTACCCGTCACAATTTTTAACTGTGACTTTTCAGAGTTTTCCTATCTCGGTCTGTTCTACTTCCTCATTCAAGGGCGATATTGAAGTACCGACGAGTAGCCCCGTCGGCCGAAGATAGTTTGTGTTCCATATGAAGGGTTGTATTTTTATTCCATTTTATACTTTCTTGTTTACCGTCAGTAATTCTCTTTTGTATTGTATTTTTTTAAATGAATTGATGTAATTTTGTAACTTTTACAATTTGATAATTTTATAAAATATTTTTAGTAGTTTTATACATTATATGTATGTTTGATTTCTCTTCAGTTATTGATGGTTTTCTGTTTTGTGAGAAGTTGGGGGCTAAGGATAGTTATTAGCTTATAGCTACTGTCCTTTCAGAAACTTCTCGTTCACCCCTACACCGAGGGGCCTCCCTGATGAAGATCTCAGTGTTTTTTGGGGTATAATTTTATTCATTTGTTTATATATTTCTACATTTAATTTCATTCATTCGTTTATATATTTCTGCATTTATATATTACTACATCTAAGTTTTGCATTCCCTTTCGCTGCAATCTTGCGCATTGAGTTGTAATTCTCCTAATGGTTTTTCTATTCTGTAAAACTTATATAATTATAAATTTTCCTGTCAATTGTTGGCTATATATATATGTATATATATATATATTTGCCAAGGTAGAGGGGATTTGCAAAATCCAGATTTTATATAAAACTCTTTCAAAAATGGCACTTTTTTTTTTTAATGTGGTTTGGGGGTGGGGGGATTTACGACGGGACAGATTTGCCCTGAGAAATCTATGGGACCTGCATTCACGAATTTTTATGTGTGGGTTAGTTATTTGCATTAAACACTAACTGTGACGCGATTCTTCGAATATTCTCCCTTCCTACGTAGAGTGGGGAGGGAAAAAAACACGTTTCTATGCGTAACTCCAGTTAAAATTATCTCAGAAAAGCAATTTTTTGTTATGTGGGTATGATAAAATTACACAACTGCACGCACTATAAATTGACTTTGCGAAATACCGCCCCCCCCCTCTCACCACCACCCCATTGAGGGGAGGCAATAAACATGTTTCCAGTAGTAACTCTGCTATAAATTATCTTAGGAATGTTAGTTTTTTATATGTGGGATGGATATGTGTACTCAACACACACTATAAGGGAATTCAGTAAATTTGCTCTCCTTTGATGGAGGGGCGTGACAAGAAAACTGATATTTTTTAATGGATTTTTTTTATTTTTTTGTATGAGATTTTTATATTAATAACTCATTTGTTATTTTAAGAATTCATTTAAATATAGCGAACAGTAAAGCGGGTAACGCCTGCTAGTGCAAGAATAAAATGAAAGTTATTGCATATAGATGGAAAAAAATGTAATACAAGAAAACTAACAACAATGCTATTAAATCACAAGTAAAAAAGGAATTTAAAGAAATAAGCAAAACAATTTCATTTATTTATAAAACTTATACAAATGTTTAATTTTTATTACCAGCTATTAAATACGTTATTATTATTATTATTATTATTATTATTTTAGTTAAAAAAAAAAAAAATATCGGTATTCTAAATTTAAGGAAAATTTTAAATATATTTGTATTTAAAAGAAAGCTTAAAATTTTAACAATAAACGTATAAATTAAGCTTAAAATTATTCCGAAAATTGCACTGAATATATATACTTTTTCTTGAATTTCAAACACAGTCAAGCAAACGCATACACAAATATATATATATATATATATATATATATATATATATATATATATATGTGCGTGTGTGTGTGTGTGTGTGTGTGTGTGTGTGTGTGTGTGTGTGTGCATATGTATATGTAATTTAATATGTATATGTGCATATGTATGTTAATTTAATATGTATATGTAAGGTAAAGCTAAGAGAGTTTGCGCACAATTGAACAGGATGATATAAAAAATCCAAATATTGTTTTCTTGTGGAATTATTGGCGCATAACTTTGAACTGATCCTTTTTCTATGTAATTCCATTAATCTTTTGTTGCTTTGTTATAATTTAAAACAACAGCTGCAATAAAACTGATATAGCTATTTTGCGCAATTTCTCCCTATAGGGTAGGAGTGATTGTGCACATGGGTAAGAGAGCGCTTAATTATAACTACAATTGTTTTGTAAATAATAAAAATTGCACATAAATTACATTGTTGTAAGGTATTTGTAAACAATATTTTGCATTTTGAGTGGATACTTCAAACTAATAATTCAATAATCAGAAAATTAAAAGGAATATTTAAAAAGAATTACACAGAAAATTGTTTAATGAAAAAAATAGAATAAAATTAAAAAATAAAAAATAAAAAATAAAAAACTGGAAAAAGAACAAACCTAGAAAAATTTTGCAAAATAATATTAAGTCACTAGATAACATGTTCAACTTAAAATTAGTACATTTCCCTTTCAGCTGGAAAGGTTTCTTGTTTGCTGACCGAATCTCTCGTTATCGACAATCGTTGCATTTATTGTTGTACATGATGAAGTTATCCTGCAACAAACTTGCCACATGCGAAACTGCTCGAGACGATTGCGCTTAAAATTTATTGCATTTCTAATAGCTTTACGTTTTCTTTCTTTCTTTCTTTCTTTTTTTTTTTTTTTTTTTTTTTTTTTTTTTTGACTTTCCTTTTCTGTTTGTTGTTGTGAAAACGCAACATTTTGAAACTCTTATAAAAATAAACTTCCTTTTATGAAATAAAAGCTTATTTGTTTCATTAATGTTATAAAAAGTGTTTGAAAATTTGTTTCATGTATTTCCAAATACAGGTACAGGAGAGGTTGTAAATGGATTAAAAATACTTTACAGAGTGTTTAAATTTATAAAATCATCCTCAGCTAAAATAACACCAAAACAAAACAAAATATATATATATATATAATGATATTTGCAACAATTATGGAAATATTTAATGGATGAAAATATCTAATTAAGGCATTGGAAAAAATATTTTCTTTTATCCACGATTGACAAAATAACATTTTTGTGAAAGCATAAATTTATGAAAAACAATAAAATAATTAGTAGGGGAAGTGCACCATTGATTGACACTTTTAGAGCAATCTCTGAGGTTTTTAATGTTCTAGTCATCAGAAAATATTTTTAGAAACCTTAAGCTAGTACATTTGGTATGAAAGACATTCAGAACCACATATATGTTAAAATATATACATTTGATAACAATTATTTTTTTTTATGATTTTTTTTTGACACCCACTCAATCTTCCAGTAATTGACAATGCCCGTTTTTCATTTTATCAGTAATTGGCCCCTATGTTACAGTGTTTGACACTGCTAGTTATATTCATTTTACCAGTTATTAGCACATTATGCGCCAGTGTTTGACATAAAATGTTAAAATTCTGAAATGTAAAATATATGATTTTATTATTTTTCTTATTTATTAATTATTTCAGGATAGATGTCAATTACTGGGGCATGCCAATCACTGGAACACCTACCCTATATGTTCAAAACAATAAACAGTTAAGCTAAATATAGGCACCAATTTTTATAGCAAAGATGTTGCTTATTAAATATTTGTTAATTATTTCAAATGTGTGTTTCTCCAGAAAAATTCACGTGCAGGCCTAATCGTTCGAACCCGTTCATACCACAGAATATGTATCTTCCTAAAGTGAGCTCCCTCATTTAAGCAAGTAACTAACATCGAAATCACGTGATGAATGCTTTTTTAGATTTCACCCTAAAAGGTCACCTTGTTACTTCCCTCCTCGACTCTCATTCCGACAAAGGCTGTCAAAATTTGTTTTTCAGTGTCATCAAGATGAACCAAGGAAAATGAATAAATATTTAGATGCATTTGGATGCTACGGAAAATTTGTCATACCTCATAACCGAGTATTTCAGTGAATATTTTGTCTCTAAAGCAAAAGAGGGAGCAGTGAAAAATTGAAAAAAAAAAAAAAAAAAAAAAAAATGTTTGTGTTCACCCTGAAAAAGTCATGTTTGGAATGTGTTTTCGCTGTAGCATGTAATTATAACGCATTTTATTATTTTATGTATATATTTTTTTATTTGGCTTCCACAAGCATTCATAGAAATGTAATGTCTTTTTTTTAATAATTAAAAGAAATAGCCATTGTTTAAAATTATAACGCACAGGGTATTAAATCTAGTGTCAGAAAATACTTAGGAAACTACATATTACAATAGACTGAGTATACGGTCGGCAGTAAAATTATCGAAGCTCTAGCAATAATTTGTATTTAAAATATGTGCACCTAATACTGTTTTGTAAAGCAAATGTATATCGAGTCATGATCTTAGTCTTTATGCTGCTTATAAAAAAAGTAAGTTGATGATAAGAAATAGCAATCAAACTAAAAAAAAAAAAGTATATGAAAAATGTGGATGGGTGCTTCAATAATTTTGCTGCCGACTGTATTTCAATCAGAATGGAAAAAAAAAAAAAAAAAAAAAAACATTAAAAATTTCAAGAAATATTTTTTAAATGCGAATGAGCAAACTTAAACAAAATTTCATTTACATAATTTAAGAGTCAAACGTTTTAAGCTACATTTATGAAACTTTAAACAAATATCGTGTAAATTCAGTTAATTTCTACGCGATAAAATGAACTGATATTCAATTCCTATGAAAAGAAGGTAACTATAAAGTTTTCACTCACATATTTATTTTGATATAATCAGTGCTATTACAATGTAAAATATAAAAAAATAAAGCTATAATTTGTGTTATTTTTAAGAGGAAATGAAATTCAGTTCATTCAATCGTGTAAAACCTTTTGAATTTACACGATACCTGTTTGGGATTTTCATGTAGCTCAATAAATTTTGCTATTAAATTGTGAATATGAGATTTCGTTAAAGCTTGCGCGTGGGTAGTTAAAACAATATTTAGTAAACATGCTCCTATTTCATTAGATATTTAATATTTTAGCATTTTAATTGCGGGTATAATGTGTTTAATGTAGTAGGTCAAGTTTTCTAAAAGTCGTTTTGTACTGTGTTTAATACTCTCTGTGTTATAATTTAAAAATCCTTTATATATTAAAATATACATATATATATATATATATATATATATCTCATTTTATGTTGTAGTCTCATACACTGAGAAAAATTTCTGTACACCTAGAATCTAAATTGTGGCTCTAGAAAAAATATATCAATGTCATACTTATAAATTCTAGTCCCCTTTAAAAGAGAGTTCTAGAAATCCCAATTAGAATGCTAAAGCGTTTGCCTATATTCTCGATGGCAAAGTTATTAAAAAATATCTGCAAATAAATGCGAGTACAAGAGGCAGGTTTCAGCAGGTATAATTTTGGTTTATTACCCAAGTCTCGAAAACCAAGCGCAAGTTACTCGCAATACAAAAAATTCAAAATATTCAGGATATTCCGAATACAGTTTTATCAGCTAGAAATGTGTAGACTAGAAATTCTCGATTATTTCGTCTATTCAGTTTATTTGAGTAGCTCATTCGCATAACTTGGAAACCTATATTTCTAGTTGAGGGATTTAGAAAATGACCACTTATTTATTCTATATGAAGACGGTATATATATATTAGGGTGGTTCGAAAAAATCGATTTTTTTTATTTCAGAATCGCGTTACCTCTCAAAAGTTGTAGTTTGGTATCTTCAATTGGAGAAAAAAAAAAAAATCTAAGTTGACATCTTCAGTTCGCGCATGAGGCTGAAAGTTTGAAAAAAAATGTTAAAAATTGAAAATTTCAAAAAATAATAAAATTAGTTTTCTTTTGTAATTTTTTATAATGAAACAGCCATAAAATGTTAGTATATAGCGTAATTTCAACTTAAAAAAAATTATAACTTTTATATGATATATTCTATTCGCGCATGATACTTAAAATTTGAAAAAAAATGTCAAAAACTGAACACGAACAGGAATTGACCGGCAACCGCTAAGTTGGCACAGCTCAGTCGCATTCTTATTCCACCGCCGACTTGTCTAGACAGTAGACACATTCTAGTAGATAGTTTAAAGGCTTTGCTCTCACTTTGTCTGTCAGTTAGTAGCCGCTAACCAAGTAGCATCTTTAATTTGTAACTGTAAGTGAATCACAAAGTGCAGCGTGTTTTGCTTTGAGTAGATTATTTTGTAAAGTTATTGGAGATTTTTATGCTCAAGTTTTGTTATATTGTTCTCCTTTCTCCAAATAATAAATAATGAGACCCCCGAAAACTTCTAAACGCTTAAGTGTCTGTCCGTTTTTCAGTGCATCAAAAGCGTTAAGTCAAACGCTTAAGTGTTTGTCCGTTTTTCGGTGCACCAAAAGCGTTAAGTCAAAGTTTTTTACCCACATGTGCAGATGTTTTATTAGCTTGTTTTGAAGAAACAACAAAATCTGTACAAAACGAATCTTTTTCAAAGATTTCAGGTTGCATTGCTGCTCAAATAGCAGAACTGTACTGTAAAGCTTCTATACCAACGGTCAGTCATGAACGTATTGTTAAATTGATAAAGGATTACCATAATAAGTACTACACATTAAGAAAGTTATTTATCTGGGACATTTGACACCTCCAAGGGCCACTGGAAGTGAAATAGCTAATAGTATCTTTTGCTATTTAGAAAACAATAACTTTGGTTATGTTAAGCTTCTTGCAGTTGGATGTGACGGAACAGCGACCAACACAGGTTGGAAAAACGGTGTTATTCGCAACCTTGAGCTTAAACTTGGTCGTCCTTTACAATGGCTTATATGTTTATTACATTTCAAATAATTTCCGTTGAGACATTTTGAAAGTGTAGACGGTGATACTATAGGACCCACATGTTGTCAAGAAGTTGACTGACTGTGAAAAACTCCCTGTTGCTAATTTTGAAACGATTGTGAGGAGATAAATGTGACCAAAACTGACTTAAGCAAGGACCAACAGTATTTCCTTAATATTTATCGATCAGTCAAGACAGGAAGTGTGCGCCAAATCTCGCTGTGAAAGATCCTGGTTGGTTCTCTTAGTAACTCTAGGTGGTTAACTTGTGCAAATAGGATCTTAAGACTATATATTTCTGAAGTAAAACCTTCTGACGATATTAAACTGCTGGTCAGCTATATTATGAAGATATACGCTTCAGTATGGTTTGGAACTAAAATGCATCCCTCTGTAAAGTTTGGAGCAGTTTACGTGTTTTAATTAGTACAGACAAGACAGCTGCCTGACAGGGTACGTAAAATAATCCATCCTGTCATTTAGAGGAATGCGTATTTTTGTCATCCCGAAAATCTTTTAATTACAATGGTACTAGATGAGAGAGTGCACGTAAGACAGCTAGCTCTTCGAAGATTGCTAAAAGCAAGAAAACAAGAACCAAAAGGGAAATCGGTGCGAACTTTTCAACCACCGACCATAAATTTTGCAGCTTCAAATTACATTGAACTTATTAATTGGTCCAAGTGCAAACTAACACCTCCTCCAATAATGAGCAATGTGTCAGCGCACAGCCTATAAGAACTTATTAATACTAATGTTCTCCCAGAGTTCGAGGTAATTAAATTTCTTTGTCACACGCAAAGTGTCGAAATAATTGTAAAGCTCGTAACAGAATCTTGTACTAAAGTATATGGAGAGGAGAACAGGGATGGTTTCATAAAGACAGTTTTGCTCTCAATGTCAACTATGCCATCATTTGACTATAAATCTCAATTTAAAACATTGCCAACTCATCTGAGGAATCTTAAAGACGCAAAAAATAGGTAAAATCTATAAATCATTTTGTAATTCGCTATGACATGCAATGTTATTATATACATATAAATGTGTGTGTATCTATACTTGTACGTATAATAGTGATAAAAGATTATATTCAACAAATTTAGAATTTTTAAAATACTTTTGAAACGTAAATATATCACGTATGTATTATTGTATATTAAACACGTAAATTTCAAATTTTGGGCGATTTTAGCCCAATTTAAGGCGTATGCGCGAACTAAAGATATTATGTAAAATCTATGAAATATTTTTTTAGGTTCAAACTACGCTATATACTCACATTTTATGGCTGTTGCATTATAAAAAATAAAAAAATAAAAAAACAATTTTGTTATTATTGAAAATTAAAATTTTTAACATATTTTTTCAAACTTTAAGCCTCGTGCGCGAACTGAAGATGTCAACTTAGATTTTTTTTTTTTTTTTTTTTTTCCCAATTGAGGATACTAAACTACAACTTTTGAGAGGTAACGCGATTCCGAAATAAAAAAATCGATTTTTTCGAACCACCCTAATATATATATATATATATATATATATATATATATATACAGATGTGAAAAAACCCTCACAAGCTAAACCCAAATAGAACCTACCTAAAAAGAGTAAGTTTACAAATTCTGTTACAGATTTTGCAATATCTGAAACAGAAACTTTTTAAAAAAATAAAAATATAACAAAAAGCATTTTTTTTTCACAACTTTTACCTAGATGTTCACTTTTTATTTATTTATTTATTTAAAAGTATTTTCCTACACATATATGTAGAAATTTTAACATTTACATGATCATGAATGCATGAAAAAAAGTTTTATCATTTTGAAAATCACAAATCCATAAAACATTGCAGACTAAGAAAACACAATTTTAATATTTCAGATTTGTAAAAAAATATATCATAAACCATTTGAACTGTTGCCTGAAATTATGATTTATTGAACAAACATAATACACAGTTATCTATATATATATAACCGTTCTTCCTGTCTGAGTGTGTAAGGGGGTGATTCATCATCACCCAGACCAAACCCCTGCACCTAGAACCGTAAGCTTTTGTGGCAATATTCTTTCTATGAAGCAGGCATCCAATAAGAAGCGATTTTACAAAATTCACCCCCAAAGGGGGGAGGGGGGCAAAAAGTGATTTCACAAAATCCTTCACATATGTATATATAATAATAATAATAATAAAACAGATATCCGTAAACTTTTTGCTTTAAAATATAGCTAACACAAATGTCTAAAAATCTATTTTTGGAATTTAGTAAATTCGGTCCCCAAGGGGGGAGGGGGGGAGGTGTCGTGATTTCACATGCATTAGACGTGATTTTACATAATCTTATATATCTCAAACAAAAAAACAGATATACATGAAATTTTTGCTCTAAAATAGAGCTAATGCAAATACCAATTTCTGGAATTTTAAAAATTCAGCACCCAGATGGGGCAGCAAGGAGGGAGGCTATGGGGCAAAAACAAATAGAAATACAGTTAGGAAGTTCAAAATTGGTACATATTGCTTTTAAAGGCCTGCAAGTCGAATGGGGATATTTTCGAAAGTGTAAAGTTAATATGAGGGGCCAGAAGGGGAGGAGAGAGAGGGGGGCAAAATAACAAAAATAGAGTTAGATTGTTCAAAATTGGTATATAGAGGTTTTCGATGCTTACAAATCGATTGCGGTTATTTGCGAATTTCTAAAATTATTACGAGGGTTGGGAAGGGGTGTGGGGCGGTAAGGGGGGGGCTATCGGCAAAAAAAAAATAGAAATACAGTTAGGCCGTTTAAAATTGTACTGATAGGTTTTAGATGTCTGTAAGTCGAATGGGGATATTTTCGAATGTTTAAAGTTATTAGGAGTGCCGGGAAGGGGCAAAAAAAAAATAGATTTAGATCATTCAGAATTGGTGCATGGACGTTTTCGATACCTACAAATCGATTGTGGATATTTTCGAATTTGTAAAATTTTTCGGAGGAGCGGGAAGGGTGGAGCGGAGAGGAAAAAAAATAAAAATAGAGATAGATGTTCAAAAATGGTGCTTTGAGGTTTCTGATACCTACAAATCGATTGCGGATTTTTTCGAATTTCGGAAATTATTAGGATAGACGAGAGGGGGTGGGGGTCAAAGGGAGAGAATAATATAAATAAGAGTTAGAGCATTCTGAAAGATTTTTTCGAAGGCAGTGGGAACCCGGTGCGATATTTTTCCTAATCAGATTTTGTTTCTCTTTTTTTTTTTCACGTGATAAAAATTTATTGAATTTTGAGAATTCAGTAATTATACTGATTCATTTAAAAATAGGGACCAGCGAAGCGGGCGTAGCCTGCTAGTCCATATATATATATATATATAATCGTTCTTCCTGAGTGAGTGAGGAAGTGATTCATCATCGCCTAGAACAAACCCCTGGACCTAGAAGCATGAAATTTTGTTACAATGTTTTTTCTATGACGTAGGCATCCACTAAGAAGCGATTTTACAAAATTCACCCCCAAGCGGGGGAGGAGGGCAAAACGTGATTTCACAAAATCCTTCATATCTCAACCAAAAAAAGAGATATACGTAAAATTTTTGCTTTAAAATGTAGCTATTACAAATGTCTAAAAACCGAATTCTGGAATTTTAGAAATTCGGTCCCCAAGGGGGGGGGACACGAAACGTGATTTCACATAATCCTATATATCTCAAAAAAAAAAAAAAAATATATATATATATATACGTGAAATTTTTGCTCTAAAATATAGCTAATGCAAATATCTAAAAACAAATTTCTGGAATTTTAGAAATTCAGCCCCCTGGTGGGGCAGCAAGGGGAATGCTATAGGGGCAAAAACAAATAGAAATACAGTTAAGCCGTTCAAAATTAGTATAGATAGGTTTTAAAGGCCTGCAAGTTGAGTAGGGATATTTTTGAAAGTGTAAAGTTATTAGGAGGGGCGAGAAGGGAGAAGGGAGAGGGGGGCAAAAAATTAAAAATAGAGTTAGATCGTTCAAATTGGTATGTAGAGGTTTTCGACACTTACAAATCGATTGCGGATATTTTCGAATTTGTAAAATTATTAGGTGGGGTGGAAAGGGGGGTTATGGGCAAAAACAAATAGAAATACAGTTAGGCTGTTCAAAATTGGTACAAATAGGTTTTTGATATCTACAAATCGATTGCGGATATTTTCGAATTTTTTAAATTATTGGGAGGGACGATAAGTGGGGAGGGGGGGGAGAGGAAGGTCAAAAAATTAAAAATAAAGACAGATCGTTCAAAACTGGTGCATAGAGGTTTTTGATAATTATAAATCGATTGCGGATATTTTCGAATTTGTAAAATTATTAGGATAGGCGGGAGGAAGGGGGCGAAGGGGGAAAATAATAGAAATAAGAGTTAGAGCTTTTTGGGATTTTTTTCCGAAGGCAGTGAGAACCCGGTGCGACATTTTTCCTGATCAGATTTTGTTTCTCTCTCTCTCTCTCTTTTCTTTTTCCGCTTGATAAAAACTAAAGCAATTTTGAGAATTCAGTAATTATAGTGATTCATTTAAAAATACGGACCAGCGAAGCGGGCGTAGCCTGCTAGTAATTATTAAATATTAAAAATTTATATTAAAATAAAAAGTTTATAAATTGACTATAAATCGAAATATATAAATTAATAATGTTTATAAATATTAAATAGAGTTTAAATGGAGAATTAAGGTTTTAAGTATCGCTTCAGTGGGGCAATTAATAGTTCCAAAAACAGATATATAATAGCAAACTGAACAGAGTGCATGTATGTGATTGGGCATTATTTTTTATTTATTTATTTATTTTTTTTTTTGTTTAACAATTGTATAGCATATGGTTAATTAAGCCTTAAATATTTGTTTAAAAAGCTAGGAAAATATTATGTGCATAATATATGAGTTATCACATCTGTGCATTAACATGTAGTTTCAAATACTTATTAGTGACTATAAGTATTGTATATATAGATATTACTTTATACTCATATTTTCAAAAGTTAGACATATAAGATACATATATCAATAACATACCATTAAAATATATGTATATGCATACTTGCCTACCTAACCCTTAAGTCCCGCTCCTTTTCCGCCTATTTTTTCACACAAGTCTTTTTTTACAGTACTTTTCTTCTTATTTAATCGTAAATATATTTGAGAATTACTCTAAAAATTAAGAGGTGTACAAAAAGGGGCGGAAACTAACAATCTTCCGGGTTAGGTTGGCAAATACGTATAAATATATATATATATATATATATATATATATACACATTATCATTTCGCTTAATTTTTAAATAATATTCTCCCTTCATACACTAAATGAAGATATTTTTAATTGTTTAAACAATCTTGTAATACGTTTCATTTATAACTTAAGTTTTTTCGTAAATTCCTTTTAAGTTATTTCTAACAAAATTTAGCTATCTCATATGTTACTAAAAATCAATAAAGCTTAAAAAATAGCAATTTAACAATATATATATATATATATATTTAACTCTACACATGCAGAAAGAACCATGTCTATCTTTAATTTACTAGCTGAAAAATATGCAACTTTTTTTTTTTTTTTTAATCATCTTGAGCAGGATTTTCGTTTCCAGCATGTTAACTTACGGAAAACCACTACGCAATGTGTTACTTGAGTTTTGTTCAGAAAAATGCTGAAGATTTGTTTCAGCTGTGTTTACGTCGATTTAAAAGTTCGGAATTTAGTTGCAAATTTTGAATTCTTCAGCTTGAATTCATGCATAAAATTGTTTTCCATGTACGGAATAAAAAAAAAAAAGAAATGGCTAGACAGATGTTGAGATGTATTGAAAGAAGAGTAGGGTGCAGTGTAGGAGTGATATTTTTTTTCGTATTAAAATATAAATCGAAGCTTATTTCGTAAATAACTAGGATATTGAAAAAAAATGTTGCTTAACTTTCATGCTTGAATTAATTTTATTAACTAATTAATTAAATATATTTCATTCAAATTGAACTATGATTTAATTCAAATCAAACTATATTATTTATGTGCTAGAAACGTATTAAATGCTTAAGAAATTTGAGATTAAATGAATACAATATATAAATATGTATATAAATCTTATAATTTCATACATGCACATAACACATATGCACATAAAACTGTAAAAATAGAAAAGAAAAGAATTAATGATACATATAAAAAAAAATAATAATAAATAAAAAAAATGAAATATTTTTCTTTATTTCTTTGTTTATTCTTCAACATATTGTTTCTTTCTTCTGTGGATACAGAAAAGAACTTTAGTTTATTTTAAAGTACTCTATAACAAAACTAAAACAATGCAGATAAAATCTTTCCACATAACTCTCAGGAAACTGTTCGCAAATGAACTACTGTCCCATGTGTAAAGTCGTTCGATTTCAAATTGACTTATTATGTCAGAGCAGTCGTAAGTTAATTATATTCTGATTCTCTTTTTTCATCCTGTAATCCCACAGAAGAGAAGAAATTTCTGTAAGTATGGAAAATAAAAATAATGTTTAAATTTTTGTATATCTTCATTAAAAGAATACAAGAAAAAAAAATAAAAGATTAATAATTAGAAGTTCAGGATATAGAAGAAAAATATAAATTATTTTTCAAATAAACATTAATAAGGAGAATTATAGAAATATTATAATTAACCCTTTGGGTACATTTGACGAGTGAGACTCGTCATGTGCTTACTTGGGCGAAGTTACGGTGGACGAGTCTGACTCGTCATCTGAATTTAAAAAGTAGGCGTTAATGTTTACGGCACCCCCGCCAGTGGGTGTTGATCGTAAAACACTTTCCTGGCGTTTTTTATTATATCATACAACCATACTTATATCATCAATATAAGTATATTCCAAATAAAATGTATTACTTTTACATATTAACACTTTCGCGACCGCTGTCGTAGACTCAAATCATTTGAAAATCTGTAAATGCACCAGTGAGAGTTTCTTTTGCAATTTGTATGCTATTTTTATCTTAAATATATAATTTATATTTACAATTTTACAATGAAATATACTATGGATACAAATACTTTGATTAGAAAAAATAAATTTTAAATGTATATCCATTTGTAATATAAATGTAATACAGAAAATTTTATTCTGAAATATAGTAACATGGGAGAATAACCCCCACAGGCGGACCTTACTGTCAAAAATTAAAAAGTCATTCCATAAAGCGACAAATTAAATCCGTCCCTTAGGCATAAAAATCTTCAAATAATTCAGTACTCAAAGGGTTAAAGAAAATATATATTTATTGTTTAATAAGCAGACTAAGAATTAGCAGAATCCACTGTATAAAATATTTTAATATAGCAGAAGATGTAGTTTTAATTTCATCTAAAACATAAATTAGTTTTAGGAAATGTACAAGAACAACTGATTTTTCCTAATAAGGAACAAGTTTGTTAAAAATACTTCCAAATGCTTCTTGGACATGTTTCTAAATCCGAGCTACATTCTAAGGAAATTTTAATACATTTTCCCTCGAATGAATAATTGAGTGAACCTTTTGCGTGGTGCTAAAGAATTTTATTACCGTTTTGCAAATGGTTTATTAAATCCTGCAGGCATTTACCTAACTAATTACTATAAGAGTGTCCTTAAAAAGCAATGTGCACAATCAATATCATCTAAAATTATAGCTGGTTAGACATGTAATTGACAGATTACAGATTACTGCAGTGTTGCTTTCTTACAGGAATTATATTATTCAATCTAATCAATCGAGCTTGCGTTTTGTTGTGAAGTAAAGAGCTTAATTTTTTGTTATAGAAAACTTTTGTTATATCCTAACTACTTTTAAATTCTTCTTCATTGCATCCAAACTTAAAGAATATGACTTTACTTAAAAATTCACGCTCAAGATCCAGATTAAAAAAAAAAAAATCAACCAAATTAGATTGACTTGAAAAGTTAACATTTTTGATTCTCTTGAACTTTTAAGGATAAGTTCTTCATTTCAAATTATTTGACATGTGGATTTTTTTTATGTATTTGAGTTAAGGGGCGAATGCGTTCAAAGATGAAGGTCCTGTTTTATTTTGCCAAAAAGTTATCAATTTACGTAAAGAAATATTTTCTGCGACAAAAATGAACCATGGTATTGACAATTTGTTTTGTACTATGCTACATACACACTGACTTTCAGAAAATAAATTCTTATGGTTCACTGTAAAAAATATATTTTCAAAGTACAGGAAAAATTTGGCAGCTAGTGTGCCAGTATTTCTCCGTCAAATATGTACTTAAAAAACAAAACTGTACTTAAAAAAAAAAAAAAAACTGTTTCATTTACAGAATTTCTGCGTAAAATATATGTCAGTGATACAAATTTGCGGTTTTAAACTGTATATTTGACGGAGAAATACTGGTACCCCAGCTTGCGAGATTTGTCCTGTACTTTTACAGGTTTATTTTTTGCAGTGTTGACTCTTGGAACAAAGGTCGAAGGTTATTCAAAATTCTTCAAAAAAAAAAAAACATTTTTGGAAAAAATTTGACTCTTAAAGTATTCTTGTGCCAGAAGTAACTAAGCATGAAATTAATCGGGAAAGAATCCTAAAATGAAGCAGAAACCCGCTCAATTCCCAAACCTATGGTAACTTTCTAAACTTTAACACTAGGGTGTGGTTCGAAAAAAACTTTTTTTTAAATTTGAGATCGCTATAGTGCACAAAAGTTGCCATTGGTATAGACATGAAAAAAGCACTAATTATTTTTTTTAAATAAATTTGTCTTCCGGTCGCGCAATGCCATCGAAGTTAGCAAAAAAATGTGAAAAACCTTAAATTTCATAATTTTTTTAAGCTCGCCAAATGGTTTTAATTGCATTCCTATATCATGAATTAACTACTAAAAGTATGTAAAATCAATATATATGCACATTTTATACACTTGTTTCATATCTTCCGGTCGCGCAACATAGTACAAAATTAGTAAAATTAGTAGTTTTTGCAAAATTTTAAAGTTTGACTATTTAGTACATTTTAATCATACGACTTTTAGAGATGCTATAGTTTAATTCTATTACAATAATATATTTAAAATCCAAGCATATAAGTTAAACGTGGCTATAAGATAGGCGTGGCGTACGTGACGAATACCAGCGATGCGCGCGCAGAGCAGCCAGTCGCAGCCATTATCGTTTCCCGCTATTTTCTTCAGTCTGCTTATGCCGCTAACTCCAGTTAGTACTAGATTGTGTTGTGCTTAAGTCCGTATTATACTTTTGCGTTCAGTGTTTGTACTGGAATACGACATTTATTGATACAATGGATGTGCCAAAGAAAGTTGGTATAGGTACAATAACTAGAAAAGATTTTGAGTGCCCTATTTTTGGTCACCCACGAGACTTGTTGCACAACAAGCTTCCTACTCATGAAAATGTCCTTCGCTGCTGCTTTCAACAGAGATTCAACCTAGCTGTGACAATAAACAACAAGAGTGTATCTTTTTCAAGAGTAGCCTCAACAGTGGCAAAGAAAATTATCGGTTTATATGACAAAGCCTCGATCGCAACTGTTACGGAGTACAGAGTCATCCAGCTAATTAGTTCTTACTACGTATCATACAGTAAACTCAGAAAGTCGTTTCATCGTGACAAAGATAAACCATCATTCAAACTTAAACTTGACAATTTCAAGAAGAAAGGATGCTCTCTTTTTAATATCGCGGCGTGTAAATGTGTAATTGTTGCTAATGGCTGTTCATGTAAGAAATCTCCAGATACATGTGTATGTCCTTTAAGTGTGAACTACATTTGTGAAAAAAGAAAAATATTTCACCTTTGGAATTAAGGTTTATGTATTTGCACATTTACACGCCGTGACATCAAAAAGAGAGCATCCTTTCTCCTTGAAATTGTCAAGATTAAGTTTGAATGCTGGTTTATCTTTGTCACGATGAAACGACTTTTTGAGTTTACTGTATGATTCGTAGTAAGAACTAATTAGCTAGATGACTCTGTACTCCGTAACAGTTGGGATCGAGGCTTTGTCATATAAACCTATAATTTTCTTTGCCACTGTTGAGTCTACTCTTGAAAAAGATACACTCTTATTGTTTGTTGTCACAGCTAGGTTGAATCTCTGTTGAAAGCAGTAGCGAAGAACATTTTCATGAGTAGGAAGCTTGTTGTGCAACAAGTCTCGAGGGTGACCAAAAATAAGGGCACTCAAAACCTTTTCTAGTTATTGTACCTATACCAACTTTCATTGGTACATCCATTGTATCAATAACTGTCGTATTCAAGTGCAAACACTGAACGCAAAGTATAATACAGATTTAAGCACAACACAATCTAGTACTGACTAGAGCTAGCGGGATGAGCAGACTAAAGAAAATAGCGGAAAACGATAATGGCTGAGACTGGCTAGGCTGTGCGCGTATCGCTGGCATTCGTCACGTACGCCACGCCTATCTTATAGCCACGTTTATCTTATATGCTTGGATATTAAATATATTATTGTAATAGGATTAAACTATAGCATCTCTAAAAGTCGTATGATTAAAATGTACTAAACAGTCAAACTTAAAAATTTTGAAAAAACTACTATCTTTACTCATTTTGTACTATGTTGCGCGACCGGAAGATATGAAACAAATGTATAAAGTGCATATATATTGATTTTACATACTTTTAGTAGTTAATTCATGGTATAGGAACGCAATTAAAACTATCTGTCGTGCTTAAAAAAATTATGAAAAATTAAGGTTTTTCACATTTTTTTGCTAACTACGACAGCATTGCGCGACCGGAAGACAAATTTATTAAAAAATAATAATTAATGCTTTTTTCATGTCTATACCAAACTTTTATGCACTATAGCGATCTGAAATAAAAAAAAAAAAGTTTTTTTCGAACCACCCTATTTAACACTGAAAAAAAAAAAAAAAAAAAAAAAAAAAACAGTTAAAAGTACAGGAAAAATCTGGCAGCTCGGGTTCCAGTATTTCTCCGTCAATATATACAGTTTAAAACCGTAAAATTGCATCACTGGCATATATTTTACACAGGAATCCTGTAAATCAAACAGGTTTTCTTTAAAAGTACAGTTTTATCCAGTATTATTTGAAGGAGAAATATTGGCACCCCGGCTGCCAGATTTTTCTTGTACTTTAACAGTTTTTTTTTTTTTTTTTTTTTTTTTTTTTTTTTTTACAGTGAATATAATACATCTTTCTACTTGTGTCACACGCTGAATAACTTTTATTACTTTATTTCAATAATTATTACTAATGCATGTAAAAAAGTTGCATGAAAATTTTGTTTAACTAACAGAACGCCTATCTAAACATAATGCCTTCTTAATAATAACAGACCAGGTTTTACGTGGATAATGCTAAAACTAACGTCATAGCATACTGAAAAATACAGAATATTTTTTTTTAATCGTTGGTTTGGAGGTAGGAATAAAATAATTGAAGAAAGATGATTTAGCAGAAAAAAATGGCGTCACGACGACAGCAATATATCTTTTGTTACTTCTTTAACTTTTAAGTAATGCGGCTCTATATTTTGTGCTGAAAATGTATTTTGTTGCCCTTGTTAAATAACATCGATTATTGTTTTATTTAAATATTTGTTACTCTTGTACATAAAAATATTATAAATATTTTTTAAGGCTCTTCTTTCCCTTTTAATTATTTCCCTGTCATGTCGTCAAATCCAACGTAACTCAATGGGGGAAGTTTTTCATAGAATTACTCATTATCTGACATATATATGTATATTAATTCCATTTAATGTTTGGAAAATTCAAAATTGTTATAACAGTGCTTGTCTGAAAACTATATATTAGTTTAAAAATGTGAAAAATTAAGCTCATTTTTCTTATTTCTTTTTTCGCTGTAAAAATTTGCAAAATATTTAAACAATAATAATTTTTGGAAAAGAGTATTAATATAATGGTTGTACAATTTTCGAATGTGACAACGAAATTTTAAATAACAATAATTTAATTTTAGATAACGCGTAAATCTATAAATAAACGATAAACTTTTATTAAAAAAAAAAAAAAAAAAAAGTACTTCGGCTCGAAAATTGAGGAAAATAACAGGTTTATTACATGCATGCAATTTTTACATTTGAATATTTTAAAACATAGGTATTTTAAGTTTCCAATTATATTATTTATAGATGGAGATTCTAGTAACTGTTTCTTCCCCAGGGGCTCAAACATTCTTAATTTTTTTTTTTTTTTTTTTTTTTTTTTTGCATTTTTGCATTTTTGCATTTTTGCATTTTTGTCTGATCGCAATGACGCAACACTTTCTCATTGAAATATAGTATGAAGTATACTAATACATAAATTACACATAAAGATAAATGCCTTGCGCTACTGCACTCGTATAAAAAAGTTAAATGGAACATTGATTACAGTGATAACACTGATGAAATCAAATTTACCTAATTAAATTCAATTTAAATTTCACGTTTGTCACCTTAAATACTCTGAAAAGAAAATTAAGTCTGTTTGTACCGCTTAGTTTATACACTGCTCAAAAATATAGGGAGCACATTGTTTTAACGAAATTAAGTAAATATTTATACCGACAACTAATGTCAAATGAAACATCCATAGTTTAAAGCGTGGCAGAAAACAGGAGAAGAAAACTTTATATGCAAATCGACGTTCGAGAACTCAAAAACCAGAAAAAGAATATAAATGCAAAAATTGTGATAGCTTAGAAGCTTTTTTTACTCACTGTCTCAGTGGTGAAATTCAATCGTTAAGCTTTCGTTTTGAGAAAATGGAACTTGAAAATGTCTTGACAACGTGATCTACAGGAATTCATGGTTTAACATACTATAGGGAGATTTGAATCCGGCCAAACGAAGTGTGGCGGACGCTGTTGTAGTGCCAAGAAGTCTCATTTAAAGAAGGTAGAGTCAATTCCAAGGAACAAGAAATGTTAGACGTCACCCAGGACAAGATGACAAGGTCGTCCACGTGATACCACACCAAAAAATGACCGATATATCCTGTTAACAGCTTTTTTGAGACAGAACAATTAATGCTACTCAGTTGGAAATACAATTTCTTTTGGTAACAGGACGAAGGGTCTCAAGTCAAACAATACGAAATAGGCTTCATCAGGCTGGTCTCTATGCACGTAGGCCAATGATGTGTATTCCGTTGACAGCATGACACAGTATGGACGGAAGAATGCGGGTTGCTGAACATCAAGATTGGATGCAACGTGATTGGTGTTAGTGCTGTTTACTGACAAGTCCCGATTAATTTTAGAGTATGATACCAGACGCGTTTCAACATGATAAGAAAGGGGCATTTGTTTTAAAAAGATTACATTACAGACGAGGTGGATTGATGGTATGGTCTGGAATCAGCATAGTCGGACATACAGACATATTGTTTGGAATGGCAATTTCACGGCCCAAACGTATGCAGAGGAGATTCTGAGAGCTCATATCGTACCTTACGCTGCAGGAATTGGCGATTACTTTATTATAATGCATAATAATGCCAGACTTT
The DNA here is from genome assembly GCA_963930645.1 of Salticus scenicus. NCBI lineage: Eukaryota > Metazoa > Arthropoda > Arachnida > Araneae > Salticidae > Salticus > Salticus scenicus. The sequence goes on along the minus strand of OZ005654.1, from coordinate 83,125,233 downwards.
ATACAGCTCGTCTTGTGGAGAACTTTCTTGAAACAGAAACAGTAAAGTGTTAGGAGTGGCCAGCATGTTTTTCTGTACTAAATCAGACCGAACATGTTTAAGACACACTCGAACGAAGCGTTGCTGCAAGTCTAAGGTCTTCTTTTACTGTAAAAGTCTTGGAGATCGCACTTCTTCAAGAGTGGAGAATTATTCACCAAAGTCTTATCCATAAACTCATTGCATCCATGTAAAACAGGTGTGCGGCAATCTTAGAAAATTTGGGGGACCACACACCATATTAAACATTCTGTATCATTTATAACCTTTAATTTTTTTGTCATTTACATGCAACCAAATTGTTGCCCTGAAGCATCATTTCGTGTTTTTTCTACCATTCAAAAAGAATCACGTACAATCACGTAGAATTGTTTTTGCTTCATTTTTTCTCTATTGTATTTTGTTACACGTATATTCTCCATTTTATGCCCATACATGGCTTTCATTCAAAGATTTCTTTACTTTTTTGTTTACTCTCCTAATTTTTTTTAGCACTGTATTATAAACAATCCTAACAGTTTCAATGCAATTGGTAGAATCTGCGCCATTTCGAAATCTATAATTCCGCCTTCGGACGTTTCTTTTGCAACATTTCTTAAGAATGCACACAATAATCGTCTTTCTACATTTAATGTACTATGGATACAAATTCTTTGACTAGAAATAACACAGTTAAAATGTTGTAATGTTTTCAGTTACAAGAAACGATTTCTTATCTTTAACAATTTATTAATTTAGATTCACACACACAATAACTTGATTAAACTCAGTTAATCTGATTAAATTTTACTGGGTTCGTTTACAGGAAGGTTGGTAGCTGGTTCAAACTGTCTTATTCAACTGTCTATCAATTTTAGAGTTTTCACAATTTGTGTTTGGTGAAATACACATCTTCTCAATAATAAAAAGGGGACTGATCTGTCCTTCCTTACAAGCTCGCAGACCTTTCCGGACACCCCAATTCATGGAGGATTCTCACCCTGTACACTTCAGAAGTCACCTTTCATCACTTGTGGCTGACGATCGTCTCCTTCCCTCTGTTTCTTTTCCAGTCTTCGAGCCCCATCTCAAGAAGGGGTGGGGGCTGCAGAGATCCCCACATCTCTCTGATTTGCTGACCGGATATAGGGGGGTCTCAGATATTCGTTATCACCCCACTCTGCAGGATGAAAAGTAGCCTTTTTTTCGAGTGAGAGAAGAAATTCTTGCCAACTGAAATGCAGAAAGTTTACTGGTTACAATGTCTATCCATCCTTAATAAAAACGTGAATTCAGAATAATTTATTCTAAATTTATGTAAATTGCAACAGATAACGCACATAGACGGAGCATACATTTAACATTATACCTACAGTGATTTTTATGTTATATACCTCTGCAAATATCATACCCAACTTTTAGAATTAATTCGCATAATTTTTTATTCATAGCAGTCTAACCATTCACATAATGAAATAGGAACTTCAAATTTCATAAGGCCGAAAATCTCTTTTATGTGCGCTCATACCTTCCCCACCTCATGCAGTTACGTTGGATTTGATGACAGGAAATTGTAAGATGGAGACAGGAATCTTGTAAATAAATTTTTTAACTATTTTTACGCACAATATTAACCAATATCGGAATAAAAGTAATCAAAGCTGCTTTTCGAAGGACAAATGCCATAAAACACATTTTCAGCACAAGTATAGAGCTGCATACATAAATGTTGAGGAGGTTGCCATACGTACATTGTTGTGGTTTTGACGTCATTTTTTTCTGCTACATTATCCTAATTCCTTTATTTTACTCATTGTTCCAAACGAAATATGAAGATTTATTTTCCTTGAACATTAGTATCTGTAACGTTAGTTTTTCCGTTATTTCCGTGAAACTTTGGCTTTTAGTATTAAGAAGGTATTATATTTAGATGATAATACATTTAGTTAAAATAATTTTTAAGCAATAGTTTTATGTGCAATAGCAATAAATATTGAAATAAAGTAATGAGAATTATTTAACGTGCACCACAAAACACAATGTACAAGTGCCGCATTACATAAAAGTTATGAAGTTATTACAGGTTTGTAAGTTCATGCTGTTTGTGCTTTAGATAAGGCTTGTTTTCCAATTAATTTCATATCTACTCAATTTCGCGCAAGCAGTCAATGATCTACAAAATTATGTACTTTTTATTTCTCACAATTTCAAGATCAAATACTTTTCGCGCCAAAAGTCCCCACACATATCTTAAATATAAATATTAAAATAACTACGAAAACGCCAGTGTAAAAAGTAATAAAAGCAAACTGAAGTTTCGGTTGCATAAAGTATGCCGTCATCAATGCAGCATGAAAAACTAAATTATTGCTGTTATATACCGAAAAAGAAGAGAATTTAGAGTCGGAATAGCAGCCAATAGAAGAATTGACAAGGTGTTAGTCAATAGAAAATTGGGATATGTTAAGATCTATGTAAAAATCAAGACTATCTGGAGTTTTTGTAATATTTCCAATAGTATTATAGAGATGGTGTAGCAAAATCGCATTTATTACCATTTTTGTGATTTTTATAGATACTGAAAAATCTTCTAGAAATACAAGTAAGTGTTTAGAACGACAAGTTATCGTACCTGAATTAAAGTTAAAAATATGGTTATTCTCCCAAAAATGTTTAGCAATGACCGATTTGATTATTTCTTGTTTCTAAATATAACCCATGAGTTCCTTAAGACGAAATTTGAATTTACGTTTTGTTTGACCAATATAATCTTGTCCATATTGACCAGGAACGCTATAACCCCCCCCCCCCCCCAAGAGTTGTGTATATCAATAGGATATTTTAACATAGAAATGGCTAATTTGTTTGTGAGTGAGAAAAATATTTTAAAGCCATATTCTTTGAGATCTTTAACTATCTAAAATTAGATTTAGGGAAAAAAGGGGAAACATTACTGAGATTAGTAGAGGACTTAGAAGAAGAAGGTCGTGAAAGTTAGGGATGTTACAATGAAAAGGGCATGTTTACAAACAAATGCTCCGTAAATAAATGTTTTCCACTTTCGAGTGGCAAAATCCAGAGTGGCAAAGTGGCATGTATTGATCTGCATGTATTGGTGGAAATACCAGTGTTTTGCCCCTGTTCCCATAACTTGACTAAGAGTAACGTCACGTGGCCTTTCCTTATAATATAAAAAGAGCTTTATCAGTAATGGAAGGGTTGTAACCTCTGTCAACATCAACTTATTTTAGAAGTTGTAATTTAGCTTGTGGTCAAAATAAGAAGGAAAAAACGAGATTTCCTACCAAGTGCCTCCGTTTTCAGAATTGTGAACTGCAAATTATAAATACAGAGATTATTTCATGACAATAAATCAATTTTCGGTTATACCTTCAATAAATATTATTTATAGCCCCAATAAATATTATTTATTGTCCGGAAATTATTCTATTTCCGGAAATGATTTTTGTGACCACTATTTTTATTGGATTTTTATAAATGAAATAATATTCATTTGAAATCCAACTTCACTATACTTAATGAAATGTTAGAGGAGTATAAAACTGGATGTGAATACGTACGATTATGAACATGAATTTATTATAATTATTTCTCTTATAATGAATAACTTATTTTTACAACTACAATATATCTATATCTATCTATTTATCTCTCTCTCTCTCTCTCTCTATATATATATATATATATATATATGTATATATAATTAACCATTTATGTTACTAAATTCAATAAACTACAAAAAAAAAAAAAAAAAAGTTTATTTAAAATTCGTACAAATACTTACGTTTTAGGCTGTTATTTTTTATTACACAACTTTAAAATTCGGAATTTAAAACAGAAACTTTCGGTGTTGGGATATAATTAAATATCTAGCTGTGAAAAATACATTCTGATAAACACAAAGAAGCAACGTTAACATCAAATTTAAAATACTTTTTACGACACTTTTTTTCTGAATAATCATTTAAATGAGATTAAGAAAAAACTTTTTTCATAATTAACTTAATTCCGTTCCCTTGCGCTGCATTTGTATTCAACAAACAAGAGTATTATCTGAAGTTAACTTCATATTGTCTTGCTGATTGGAAAAAGTTTTAAAAGACTTGTTTTGATTGTAGTCTTTCCCTTCTGAATTAATCAACATACTATTGTGGAAAAAAAAAAAAAAAAAAAAAAAAAAACTATTATTTTGAAATTGCATATTTTTTCGAAATTTAAACATGTTTTTTTATTTTTATTTTATTCTTTATGGGCGTATGAATGAAATGCACTTTTTCGGTGATTTAATAGTTGGGGAAGTTTTAACATAGATTTTATAGTAACTGGAAAACATTTAGAATTTCTAAACTTTAACTATAACAAAGATTCTTACTAGATTCTATTTTAACAAAACCGAACTGTTCAACAACGCATTATTTTTAACGTTACTGGAAAAATGCATTTCAAACCAAAAATTATGTTTTTGGGAATGAATATATTTGAAAATATATATATACATGAAACGTTTTAAATTATTTTTTTTCTCTTTTGTATTATAGCTATAAAATAAAAATAATTTCATATTGATTTTTTAAATTATATACTACGTTGAGAAATAAATGTATATAGGGTAGGTGCTCCAGTGATTGGTATCTATCCCAAAATAATTAATAAATAAGAAAAATAATTAAATAATATATTTTATATATAAGAATTTTAACATTTTATGTCAAACGCTGGAGCATAGGGTGCAAATAACTGGTAAAATGAATAACTAGCAGTGTCGAGCACTGAAACAGAGGAGGCCAATTACTGATAAAATGAAAAACTGGCAGTGTCAATTACTGGAATATTGAGTGGGTGTCAAATAAAAACTCATTAAAAAAAATAATAATTGTTATCAAATGTATATACTTTAACATATATGCGATTTTGAATGTCTTTCATACCATATGTACTAACTTAAGATTTCTAAAAATACTTTCTGATGACTAGAACATTAAAAACATCAGAGATTGCTCTAAAAGTGTCAATCACTGGTGCACTTTCCCTACCACCATAATCTGGAACGGTAAGCAGTCTTTTTCTGAATCCATTAACTAGACATATAGATTTCCGAGTTAACTTGTGAGATAAACAAATAAACTGAATAAAAGAAATAATGGAGAATTACTAACCTATACTAACCTACAAAGTTACTAGAGAATTTTAGTTAGAGAATAACTAACCTAGACGGTGAAAAGACACGTTATATTTTAAATTCATTGTATTGCTAGAAATTCTCATTTTGATTTCTAGAATTTATTCATAAACTACAATAGAATTAGGGTTACTAAAACTCACTTCTTGTGTTAGCATTAATTTGAGAGATATTTAAAGAAATTTCAACGATAATATAGGAAAACGCACCTTAGTTTTAATTGAGGTGTCTAGAACTTGCTAGTAAGAGAAACAAGATTTTATCAGGATTATGTGGAACTATTTGTACTAGAAACACAATTTATTTCTCAGATGTCAGTCGCAGAAATTTTTTTCAGTGTGCTAAAGAGGATCCAACTGTTATTATTATTACTTTTTTCTATTTTTTTTTTTTTTTTTTTTTAATACTGGTCAAAATAGCCTTTAATTTCAGACATGTAAGGAAAATTTATTAACTCAGACTTCTAGTATCGATATAATCACGATTTCAACTAGGGAACCAACCACGAATTAATGGGAAGCACGAAAAATTTGTTTGTTTGGGTGGTTGGGTTTAACGTTGCACTAGTATTGCGCTATAGTTAATTTGCGACGGTCTGAGTCGTAGCCATAAGGATCCGGAGACATGCCATTGCAAATTTGATCCTTCACGGAAGGGACACAAATGCTTTAGATTACCATGTATCATAATAGAATACAAAGGACTTTAACTTATGATTTCACCCACTGTTTCAAATATTTATATGATTTGTGGTGTATTGCACAATTACTTAGAATTTCGTTCTTCTAAATGTATTCACTTTTGAGAAGTTTTTTGCATATAAGAAAAATGGCTTTCAACAAAGTTTTAGAAAGTTTATGGACAAATTCACATTACATTAGCGAAATATTAATCTGAAACATAAATTACACATATTTTTTTTTCGCACTGATATGAGTATTTCTAGTATTTTTTATTATGCAAAAGACAGTTATATATATATATATATATATATATATATATATATATATGTATATATATATATATATATATATATATATATATATATATATATATATATATATATATATATTACATATGTTAAAGCATATATTGGGAAACTTATTTGAAAAGATTACTTTAATACAGTAAAAACTATGTTAATTATCTGCAAAGAAAAAATATAATAATAATAATAATAAAAATAAATAAATAAATAAAATAATCTAGATTTTAAATGTTTCTCACAATTGGAATTCCATAAAGAGTTTTATATATGTTAAGTAGAACTGATTATTTCAGCAACAATTCAAATTAACTTAGCAAAAATTATTTTTTTGGAAAATCCATTTATTGGCTTCTAACATTAACATAATTTTATTCATTTACTAAAATTTTAGTGTTTATAAGGTGTTTAATTTTCTTTTCCGTAATGTGGCAGAAATGATAAGAATTTTAAATTAAATACTCTTAATTTATTTTTCTTAATGTGGAGTTAACCTATCTGCACAAAAATGCGCAATTGCATGAAGTTCTAATGTGGTCAATAGAATTAAAATTTAATGTATATTTTAGTTAAAGGTAACAAACAGAATAATTATCTTATGATAACTGCATGAATAAATTTATTGCAGAATGTAAGCTATGACTTTTATTTTCTAATAAATACATTATATAAAAAACAGAATATATATATTTTTTTTTTAAGTCTAGATGCGTCAAGCAAAAATAGATTAAGAATCATATTGTTATCAAGACATCAATTAGATATCCAAAAAGACATCTTTGGATAGCTGTTTCCGATAAGCTGAATTTTTTGGAAATACCGTTATATTAGATGGTATGAATCTATATCGTCTGAATATTTGAACAATATCTTAATTCCGATCAGGATGCTCTGATAGCAATTTTTTAAATATATCTTATCTACTAAGCTTGTTGAAGATATAATAGCTATATATTTCATTGAATGAGTGTTTTGACAAATGGAAAAGCATTAGAGACGAATAACAACACTGTTAAAACTTTACAACTTCTCTATACATAATAATGTCTGCGCAACATAAAATAAATGCTTGTTTTTTTATGACGTGTGAAGAAGTTTTAAAGTTTAAATATTTATTGTATTACAGCTCTTTAATTTAATTACATTGTTTTTGTACATGGATTTCTCATCAAAAATTATCTGAAAAGAATCGGAAGAAGTATTTCAGAAAATACGAGTAAAAATATTACATAAAATAAATAAATAAAATAAATATATGATTCAGATGGTTGCCGATAGGGAGTAATGAAGAGTAATATTAATCTATGCAGCTGAATATTGAAAGAAATACTTGTAACATTAAAAAAAAATAGTTTCGTGATCTTGCTAATCAGTTATTATCAGCAGACATATGAACAACAAGTAAGAAATGCTTTCTCTGTTTTTTTTTACACTTTGCATTCTGTGCTCAAAATTCTTAAAAGCCGAACTTAATGTTTCTTCAGTAATGTTCATCACAATTTATAAAAAAGTTTTCTTTTAGAAGTATTATATGAGTATTTCAGTTACTCTTGTGCCTTCAACAATAGCAGAAGCAAATTCAATAAGGTGTCTTTCCTGACATCGGTTTACGACCACAATCGCAATGAATCGCTAAGGAAGACATCCTTATAACTCCTTATTTAAGTTTTTAATTTCATTAAGTTATAGCGCGCCCTTACATAGTTTTTTTATGGCTTCTGAACTCGTGAAGACTAATAAGGGAACGAGATTGATGGAGATAAAACATTTCAACTAGCAACACACGCTGAGATAACGTTAAGCATATGTTGAACTCTGTTTATACATAAATTATAATTCAGAAAGTTTTCTTTATATTTATAGTAGGAATTATTGAAGGTATAAATGACAACATACCCGTGTAGGTCCAATTTTACTGGCTTTTTACTTAAATTTCCTATTGCGCAGATTGTTATAAATACGAAGTCGATTGTCGTCGATACTAATCGACGATTGTGTGTAACATTTTTTTTTTTTTTTCATGAATTTTTCATTTTATATAGTCAGTTATTTGGTGGCTAGTTCTGGTAGCATTTCGGTTGCTGTTTGGTCTGAGTTGTATAGTCAATTTGAAAATAAATAAATAAAATAAGATATCACCTGGTATGTGAAACTCTTATTTTTTCTGAATAATATTTTATTCGTACAAAGCAAAGCAAAATAAAAAATAAAATAACGGTTAAAACTGCCTAATTGTCGTGTGATACATGAAAACTGGAATGTTTTTAATACGCAGCTTATTTAAAAACTTCAAAAAAATTAAAAAGTATTAGATAAAATATCATGTGAAAATATTATTTTTAATATTTATTAAAATATTAAAATTCTGCGTATATTCCAGAAGTTTATTTATTGTATTGGTGGACTTAGCTAATATTCCTTTAAATATTGTTATCTTTATTACCATCATAGCTAATGACCATTAAAATTAACATATATTATCAAATACTAATCTATCAGAAATTAAACAATTTTGATGAAATAATTTCTTTTTGTTAATTCTACATCTCATAAAAGACTTTTACACGAAGGCGTAGGTGAAACATTTTTTCATTACAAATCCTACCATTTGTTGATAAAATATATAAATGTTACTAAATAAAATTAAATGTTATATGACTTTAAAATGTAAGCAAAGTACTTTCTCTGTATTTAAAACTACATAGCTATATAAGTAACTCTGTTAGAAATTTATAACATTAATAGCGTAATATTTTAAATATATTATCTGAATAATTGCTCTTTTTAACTTAAAACCAAATTGCTATTTGTGGCATTAAAAGAAATGGCATTAAGCTCTAAATTTGATCCAGAACAGGGCTAAGTAAATTCCGTGATCCAAAATCCTTAGAGGTGTAATCTTAATGGGAACATGTAGGACTGTGAGACTACGATGGATATAACACGTACCAGTCGTCATTAGTGTACACGACAATCTTCGACTGGCTTAAGGATAGAAACCTCCTCTAAATTTTTCAATTACGACCTCACTTTTCTTACCGAACAGGCTACCACGACCTTTATACTATTTTTTTTTCCTTTTTTGTTTCGGGGGGGGGGGGGGATAAAAGGCTTTCAAAAATTATTTACCTAAATATCAAACACATAATTATTGACAGAAATAACATTTTATAGATTTGTTATTAAGAAATAGAACAAATTTTATTAAGCAGATAAACCAGTTTAGATTCTTTTTATGTGAATTTCCATTTTAAATTTGTTAATTTGATATTTTTTCACACATAAATAAAATAAATGAACAAAATTTAAAAGATTGAAAGAATTTGAATAAAGTCCTCATAACTATTACAATTATGTTTTCTGTATTTTTTAAACAAAGTAATGTTTAACGATGTATTATGGAATTTTATTTTCTCAAAATACGATATTCCTTTCTGTTTTCTATTGTTACATTTCTTTTGAGTCTTTTATGGCTTATTTGTATGCGAGAAGCATGCCAACGTTCGAGTTTAACTTGATTTTGAGAACATTTCCTATTCACGATTGTCAATAATAGCCAGTCTAAATGCTTCAAATCCTTTTTCCTACAGCAATTTCCTTCACAAAAGTGCAATACAGTTTCGGAAATTAAACACATTTAGATGCCTTTAAATAATTGTTATTATTTTTTTTTTCTGAAAATGATGAATTCCATAAATATATAGACATATCTTTCATAAATGTTATTTTTCAGCGTAACAAAATTTCTTTATGACGTAAACTCTTTGAACAATATTGTTGTGTATAAAAAGATAAAATATCAAGACAGGACAGTAAAAGGGGATACTAATAGATTGTTTAAAGCGAAATACACACACACACACACATATATATATATATTAAGAACACAATAGCTTTTTTTTTCTTTTCTTTATAATAATCTTTAACATTGCTGAAACTCATGCAAGTATCTCAAATACCTACACATTTATGTATTATTTCTAAAGCAGCATAAGGGAAAGTTCAACCTAGTAACGCTTAAAACTTTTTTTTTTTTTTTTTTTTTTTTTTTTTTAGTTTCACAAAGAATTGCTCATATGAACAATTTAGTCGATAGGTACAGATCGAGATAAATATTACGTCATCATTTTTTATTCCAGAATTCTCATATACATACTGTATGAAAATGTATTGCATTCTAATTTTTACTGTCGATATTTACTGTCAGTGTCAAAAGTAACCGCTATCTTAGTCGAAAAATATGGTTCACATTCATGCTATTAAAAATTAATTCCTAACTGATTGAGACATATATGTATGTATAAATACATTTAAAAAAATTCTTTATTTAATCTCTCTATTCATACCATTACTTTTTGGATATTTCTAATGTAATAAACTTGTTTGTTTTAAAATAGCATTTTATTATACATTTTACTATTTTAATTATTGCTTGAAATCATAATTTAAAATAAATAAATAAATAAATATAAAAAAAAAATAAATAAATAAATATAACAAATAAATAAATAAATAAATATTTAGTCCTATATTTTGGTGTATTTCGCACTAAAAAGGGGAAATTTTTAATGTAATTAATGTAATTGTGAGTTTTGAAATTGTTAAATATCGAATACGTTTTAAACTATTCTTTTAAGAAACCGACAGCAGATGGTAGTCTTTTCAATAAGGATATATTAGGATTATTATAACTATTAGACAATTGAGTTCTGAAACATATAGGTTTTTTTTTTCTTTATTGTTCAATTACTTTTAATAATTTTTAAAAAGATAATGTTGATTATTGTGTTCAAATGAGCACAATACTCATTAATAGATTTCAAAACTCATTAATATATTTCAAATTCATCCATAATTCTATTAAATTGGTTCTATTAAACATCCGAAACATAATAAGTCGTTTCTTAAGTATTTGTAAAACTTTTAGCATTTTAAAGATCATGCGGTCATGAAAAAAAAAAAAAATATATATATATATATATGCAAACTGAATACTCAGTTAAACGTTTTGAAATCTGTAGAAACTATATTAAAATCCATGAGAAGCTTTGACTAAATATATATTTTATTGAACAAATTCATTTGTGAATAACCCCTTATCGTAAGACCTTCGTAAGACCTATCGTAAAGACCTTTTTAGAAATCAGCTGAAAAATAGCTCATTTAATCACCGATATTTCTATTTTTTTTTTGTGATATTTAACATGATTTCTTTATAAGGTGCTCTATACAGTTCAGTATTGAACTATGCTAAAGTTTTTTGCTACAGTCGCGCATGCGCAGTAATAAATTATTTACTACAACTGTCCATATCTCTTTTAATATTAAATATAATTGTTTCTAACTATACTATATGGATATAGCCATATGTTGACATGTTTACCGAAAGTTTCAGTAAATTTGATGAAAAACCTCTGGAGTTATAAAGGGAAAATCTTTGCATTATTTAATAAAATATTTGTTACTCCTTAAATATTCAAGATATTCTCACAACACTCTACACACATATAAAATAAAACATTTCTAACCATATATAAAATTTGCACATCAATCGGTTTTTTTCCATATAATATTTCCATAGGTTTTCCATATATGACAAATACTTTTTGTACTTTATTTTATTGGATTTAGTGTTCGTTCCGTAAGGGCCTTTGTGAAAAAATCTTTGCTGAAAAATTTCAGAAAAGACATGCTTTCGTTATTCCCAAAATCGAGGGACAACACGGTAAATATTTTTCAAGGTATTTGACAAAACGTAAAAAAGCGGAAGTGTTCCCATTATTTTGTCGGACACCTGTATATCAACAACAGCCTCTTCAAAAGTTGTATGGGTTGCACATTTTCAGCATACTGATTTTAGCTGCAAGAAATGCGGGGACTGTAAATAAAGAAGCAAAAAGAAATATATTATGGATATGTAAAGAATATTAATACATACTTAACTCTTACGCATTTTTGATATTACTAATTTCATTTTGCTTTTTTGTCTTATTTATTTATACATTTCAGTCTTTAAAGAAAGCAAAAATTTTTTATAAAGTAAGTGGCATTTGAAAGCCAAAAAAATTTGAAAATGCGTTATGAATAACGAATTTCATTATTAATCATGTTCATTTCCACATCCCCTTATATTTCTGTCAGTATTCTTGTTGCTCTGAAAATTACGATTTTTTTTTAAATGTTCGTCGGGTATTGCAAATAAGCAAAATGTAATATATATATTGTAGTATATTCTCTTGATCAAACAAGTTTTTAATACGCAAGTAAATTGTGACGTCACTGGCCGTCTTCGGGGCCAAACAAATCCACATTGGACAAAAAATCAAAGGACAATTAACATAGGAAATCTTTTGTTTGGCGCAAAAAGACGGTCAACAACGGCATCACTTCGCCTGCGTATTCACTATTGTTTCAGTATTACAGTCGGCAGGGAATTTATTGAAGCTCTAGCAATATTTCTTATATAAAAGATATGCACCAAATACTGTTTTATTAAGGAAATATTTATCGAATCATGATCGTATTCTTATGCTGTTTTTTAAAAAGTAAATTTATCATATATATATATATATATATATATATATATATATGATAAATGTTATTACAAACTTCAATAATTTTGCTACCAACTGCACATATTTCATGAGAGAACATTGTCATTTATTACTAACAGTTCTGAAATGCTCTTAATACAAAATCCTTGCAATATTAATACTCCTACTCTGATGATTGTTAAAAACACCAGAATTAACAATTTAAATTTATACATTAAATATTCGTTACATTATAAAATATTTAATATTTAGTTATTAAATGTAACTCTTTAATATTTGCATTAAAATAGGTCGTGTCCTTTAGCATTATGTGACAAGAGTTCTAAATTTAGAATACTAACCAAATGTAATAAAAATGTCTCCTTTCTTTAATATATGTAATATGAAATGCTTATCTAAGATATCGTTTAGCATTCCAGTCACATACTGAAATTTATTGAATCTGTTGTGAAATGTATTGGACAATATTCCCACTTTAAAATAAGATTTTTATTACCAAAGTACAATACGGAATATATTATCTTGATAAATTTGTTGATTAACAATTACTAAACCTGAAAACTTTAAACCTTTGCTTAATATTTTTTTTTTTTTTTATAATGCAATGTAGTTCCTAATTTATAAAATAATAATAATAATAATAATAATAATAATAATAATAAAAGAATTAATGATTTTTTTTTTCTAATAGAGATAGAAAAAATAAAACTACGGTATCTCTGCTGGCAACGCAATGTAAATTAAATTCTCATTTATATGGTTTTCTTTTATTATTGTTATCCAAAAAAATGGTATTATATGAAAAAGGGAAACTATTTTTTTGTACATTAATATGTAAAATATACAGTGTTATCTGTTAATCAGATATACTTTTCCACAATTCTTTTACAATTGTCTCTATCCATTACACTAATTCATAAGAAGTAGAACACTTTCAAGAAATTAGACAATAAGAAATATAAGATGTTATGCCGTATAATATCGCAAAAGCGCCGCCAACCTATTAAACTCCCCACACGCCTCTGCATTTCACATGAATTTCGTCTTTTTATTAAAATACCGATTAACGATATGCTTAATTTACGCTTAACGATAAACTCTGTTGGATCAGCCGACAGTTTTTTACATTACATATTTCTTTTATGACACTGGCCTTTGATTTGACACTCGACCTACTATATTAAATCGGACAGAGGTTATTTAACAAAGAAACCCGTAATCTTCCTAATTAAAAGGCAAATGTTTTAAAACCATTTAATGGAAAGGGGAAAAGAAGATTTTTCTGATTTTTTTTTCGGTTAGTTAAATGCTGATTAACCTAGAGTTGTCTGTAATTATTATTATTATTAGTGTTATTAATATTATTTTATCTTTTATTATATATATATATATATATATATACAGTGTTAAAAATGGTTTCTTAAAAATGAGCTAAATTGTCTCAGAACAGCTCCGAAACTATATATACCTAACTTTGAAAACCCATGTACTCTTTTTTAAGTATACTGACATGTCAAAAATAGGAATATTAGGATTCTTATTGGCCAACCCCATTTTTGAGCATGTCAAGTAAATCAAAAATGAGTACATGGGTTTTCAAATTTAAGTATATAATGTTTCGGAGCTATTTTGAGAAAATTTAGCTCATTTTTAAGAAACCATTTTTAACAGTATATATAAATATATATATATATATATTTACAAATAAGTTTTATTTATAAAACATTTATATGCCACTAAATTTCAGCAGGGAATTACACTTTAGTTTCAAACTTTTTGCATAATTTACAATTTATCCGTCCCCTACCCAAATATATACTAATTTTCCTCGAAGATATAGTGGGCGCATGAACGGTATTTTACGATATCCGTTAATACGTTAACAACTAAATTGTAAAACACATCAGTCACTCGTGTGACTTAACAAGACTTGTTTTATTTTAACACATTGCTTGTGGGTCACGTAAAAGTATTTTTTAAAGAAAAATGTTCCTATTTTAAGCATTCCTCTAAAACAATACTTTGCATAAAAAAGGATTTTGCGTGCTTGTGTTTAACAATTTATGAGCCGTCGACGTATACATACGCGAGGGGTAATTACCGCATCGATTTCTGAGGATAAACTTTAACTGATACAATTACAGATCCGTAAAAATACTTTTATTAAATAACGTTATGTTTTACAAAAACCTCAAAACGTGGCGTTTACTCTTTGAAATCGGAAAATACGATGACGACAGTGTGTTAAGATAGAAAAAACGCGCCTCGAACATATCGTGCGACATCCCTATATTAACCGATCTGGAATCAAACGTATTTCATAATATTTTCTAGTCCCAATATTTTAAAACTATTGATATCTTAAATATAATCCGTTTTTCGAGGAAACAATTAATTTTCTTAATTCAAAGCGTAATATTATTTTTCAGAATTAATTTGTTATAATATTCTTTATGAATTAAAATCCTCTTATCTTTTTAGCATTTGCAGCAATTAATTGTGAAAAAATTATCAAATGCCCCATACGGTTGCACGTTCTACTACATTTTCATTCATTTACATGAATTTGTTTATAATATATTTCTAAAGATAAAGAGCTGCTAATAATAATTTTTAAAACTATTTTAGATTTGGAAAGTAGATTAGTTTGTGTCAGCTCCATTATTTAATATCTTTAACTTAAATATTCTCATCCTAATACTAAAAAACTATTTATTCTGTATTACTCAACGTTTTTATTATTATTATTATTATTATTATTATTAATTTTTAATATTTAATATTTTTTAAATGTTGAAAAAAAAAAGAAAGAAAGAAAAATCCGCAAATAATATTACCCTTTTTAATGAATATTAATAACTACACTAAAAACTAGTTGGCATAAGTGGACTCTGCTCAGTTCCCCATCATATGTATGTTCTCATAAATTTCTTGTACAGGACATATTATATTCATGTTAAGAGAAATGAATTTGACCAAACGCTTGGCACAATGACAGAACGAAATCCTCACCTAATAGGCTACCCACCATTCAGTTCAACATATTTATCTTATTCTAATCTATTAATTTATTTTATCGGGATCAATTTCGTAGTTTATTTTTCATGCTAATACTTCCAATGCAACAATCCCAAAAATGCATATTTATATGAAATATCGCAAGATTTTACTAGGTTGATAAAATCTTAAATTTCGAATAACTTACGAAATTTTCCCATTTGAATATTTGTAGTCAATCATGTTCATTCAAGTATCATAAATGTTATTTTGAA
The DNA here is from genome assembly GCA_963930645.1 of Salticus scenicus. Lineage (NCBI taxonomy): Eukaryota > Metazoa > Arthropoda > Arachnida > Araneae > Salticidae > Salticus > Salticus scenicus. The sequence continues at coordinate 83,109,204 of OZ005654.1, read as the reverse complement.
ATTGTCTGATATATTTATGATCCTCAAAATGGACGTTTGTGCTCGATTTTGCCTTATTCTGCCATTTTAAGTAACTCGTAAATTCCAAATAACTTACGATTTTTTTAAATTGGAAAATTCATACTCTATGGTATTTATGTAAGTATCCTACATAATATTTCAAAAGTGGTTTGACATCTTTACGATGAAAATATCCCTCAAGATTTGACGTTTGTGTAAAATTTTGCCCTATTCTATTGTGATAAGAAATTCGTAAATTTCCAATAACTTACGAAATTTTTATATTGGAAAATTCATAGTCATCAATATTTATGCCAGTGTCCTAAATAATATTTCAAAAGTAGTCTGACATCTTTACGATGAAAATATCTCTCAAAATTGACGTTTATGTGAAATTTTGCCCTATACCACCATGTTAAGAAATTCGTAAATTTCCAATAACTTCAAATTTTCAAAGAAGCATATTTATAGTTACTGATGTTCATTCCGGCATCAAAACTGATATTTTAAAACTGGTCTAAAAATTTTACAGTAAAAAGTTTCCATTTAATGCACGTTTAAGTGAATTTTTGTCCTATTCTCCCATGTTAAGAAAATCGTAAATTTCTAATAACTTGCGAAGTTTTTAAAATCGAATGTTGCAAATGAATAGGGTTCTTGCCAGTGTCGAAAGTAACATTTTAAAACTGATCTGACCTCTCTGCGACAATTTGTTATTGAGATATCGTGTACACAGTCTAACAAACTAACGAACTAACGGACTAACGGACTAACAGACACCCTACAGACAGACACCATACAAATTTTGTCATTTTCGGATTCCTCACACCTGAAAACGTGTAGAAAAGTCAAAAAACCGAGGTCGAAAATTTTCATGATTACCTAAGTTCCCCATACCTATAGTATGATGGGGAACTAAAAAATCAGGCTCTTCAGACTTATCTGTAATATCCAGAAAAAAAAATCTGGAGTGACTCCACTCGACTTTTCGAACATTGAGTAATTAACAGTTTTATAGATAAAGTAAAGAAAGTGTAGTTGTTAAACATACAAAAGAGAGAAAACCATAATAGAGTGTTTGAGTATTTTTCTCCATCTATTACACGTTGTTTTATTTAACGCTACTCAACTTTGAGCCCATAGATCATAATGATAAAGAAATTTTCGTTGTGTCACTGTAAAAACCTATAAATGCTAGATTCACCAAAATGCTTATAGTTAGTGCAACAGTGATTTATAATACTCATATAAATTTTCAGCTGAATTCAATAAGGCGTTTAGATGCTATCGTACTTTTTAAAATTTAGTCCCATAGGCCATAATGATAAAGAATTTTTCTTTGTGTCCCTGTAAAAAAACTGTAAGTGCTAGATTCACCAAAATCTATACAGTTAGTTCAACTGTGATCTATAACATGTGTACAAATATTTTGCTCAGATTAATAAGGCGTTTAGACGCTATCACATTTTTAAAAATTTGGCCCAATAGGCATAATGATAAAGAATTTTTCTTTGTGTCCCTGTAAAAAAACTATAAGTGCTAGATTCTCCAAAATCTATACAGATTGAGTATTTGTGATCTATAATATGTGTATAAAATTTTTGCTCAATTGAATAAGGCGTTTAGATGCTATCGCACTTTTAAGATTTTGTTCCCGTAGGCCATAATGATAAAGAATTTTTCTTTGTGTCCCTGTAAAAAACTATAAGTGCTAGATTCACCAAATTCTATAGGGTTCGTACTATGGTGACTTACAATATGCGTACCAACTTTCAGGTTAATCGAACAAAGCGTTTAGACGCTAGCGTGTTCACTCACAGACATACACACATACACACATACACACACACATACACACATCATCGTAAAAATAGTGAAAACGGACTCAGGGGACCTCAAAACGTATAGAAACATCAAAATCTCGAATTCGGATTTTTGACATGATTACAATACTTTCCTCACTATAGTGTTCGGAAAGTAAATATAATTTAAACTTCTACGATAGACAATATAAAAAAATTATGACCCAGAATTTAGAGTTCTGCACGCAAGATTTTGTGGACTGCAGATACACAATGAATCTATCTTTTTACCAACCTTGTCTTATGACATCAAACGAACAAAAGTAAAAAAACCAGTCAGATACGTAAGCAGTTTTCAAAGATGAGCTAAAAAGGCGAATTGTGTTATATATCTCAATTTTATATAATATTTTAAGTGACGTAGCTGAATAGGGGATGAATGAAAAACATAGATACACAGAAACAATTTCTAGAAGGGCTGGAAGAAAAAAATATGTGCGCATTGTATTTTAGTTCCCCATCATACTATAGGTATGGAGAACTTAGGTAATCATGAAAATTTTCGACCTCGTTTTTTTTTAATATTTTACTCGTTTTCAGGTCTGAGGTATCCTAAAATGACAATTTTTGTATGGTGCCCGTCTGTAGCGTGTCTGTTAGTTTGTTAGTCATTTAGTCCGTTAGTAAGTCCGTTAGTAAGTTTGTTAGTCTGTGTACACGAAATCTCAAGAACAAGTAGTCGCAGAGAAGTCTGATCAGTTTTAAAATACTACTTTCGACACTGGGAAGAACCCTATTCATTTGCAACATTCCAATTAAAAAACTTCGTAAGTTGTTATAAATTTACGATTTATTTAACGATTTTTACGATTTTATTATTGTGGGAGAATAGGGCAAAATTTCACGTAAACGTCCGTTAAGTAGATTTTACTGTAAAGATATCAGGACAGTTTTAAAATATCAGTTTTGAATTCGGTTCATCATTAACTATAAACATGCTACTTCCCAAAATTCGGATCACGAATTTATGCACATTTTTCAATATTGGAGACATCTTACATCTTAAAATTATGGATGGATGGATAGATGGATCGGTTTTACGTCGCACTAGTGCTGCGCAGATGGGCAATTGGCGACGGTCTGAGACACACCCCTAGAGGTGGTCCGGAGACATGCCATCCTTATTATGATCCTCCACGGAAGGGGTGTATTTCCCGCTTCGGTGACCCCCCAGAGGTATAATTTTTGATGGGAACATGGAGGGCATCGCGGCCACCACAGATTGTACATGCACCAGCCACCATTAGAGTATACGACGGTCTTTGGCCGGCTCAAGTACCGAACCCGCAATCTTATAATTACGAGGCCGGAGCTTTACCGATTGGGCTACCGTAGCCCTCTTAAATTATGATCATTAAACACACTATGTTTGGCTATGGCAGAACGTTCATTATCACGAAGTGCAACATGGAGTTTTTGCTCTGCATAAAGAATTTAAAAGTACGCTTCTTTTTAACTATATACTTAAGACGAATTTCACACTTTTTTTTCACTAACACAAAAAATATGACGCCTCAATGAGGATCAATAAGTCGTCATTTTCTGAAAACTTTAAACTAGAAAAATGATTCCGAGTTATACGCATAAGATAAGCAAATATCGAGAATTGCTAATGTATACTTTTCTGGATGGTGAAAAAAAGAAAAAAAATGTGAATATTATTAGTATTATAAATTCTTTGTATTGTAAGAAATTGTAGTTTGATTTCCTAGCGAAGGATCCAAAGGGAAAATTATAATTACTGAAACTCTCCTCTTTTGTTCGCATTTATTTGCAGAGATTTTAATAAGTTTTACCATGACAGCATACGAAAACATTTCAGAATTGTAACAGGGGTTTCTAGATCTCTCTAAAAAATGGAACTAGAATTTATAAGGATAATGTGGAATTATCTTTAGTAGAGCCAAAATTTGTTTCTAGATGTCAGCCCCAGGATTTTTCTCCAGTGTTTTTAGTTACCAAATAAAGGTAATTAACTACTGGATTCTTCAGAGTGATAAATTTTATTTTGTTAAAAGGAGAATAAAAACTAATTTTTTGGCAAGGAAGAACATTCATTCCACTCGATTTTCCATTTTTATGATATTTTAATATTTGTTTTCATTTTCCACTACCACCGATGATAGAATTATAGAGATTTTGAAACGTCCATGTGCTAGTTTAGAAATTTTCATTTATTCGTGCCCTTTAAATGTTGTTTATTCTTTATTTGTAATATACATTACAAAGTTACTCCATTTATCTTTCAATATTAAAATTCTCTCTCTGTATTATTTAAATTTGTTTTGATTATTTCTAAATGTATGATGGATATTATTAAATATCCTTTACTATCAGATACAAAATAAATACAGTGTATTGCTTCATTTAATTTTCTCCACTACATATTGTATCATGCAATTATTAAGAGATAAGATATATAATAAATATAATTTCTAAATTAACAAGTACTCATTCTTAATTAAATATCTAGTCTTTATATTATATTCAATGAAGAACAGGTATTAAAATCATTCTTCCTAGAAAATAAGGAATACCTAGATTATGCAAGCGGATTTAAACTAGGAATGCTAGTAATGCGACTTAGTAATTAAATTGAATACCATTTGCTTGAAATGTTATTGTGTGCTGTTACATTTTAGGACAAGCGAGAAAATGTTATCGGGATTGCATTTTAAGGACAATCTTCTTAACAATTTAGTTTGCAAAGGTTATTCATCAATCTGTATTAGCGGCAAATATCCCTACAAACACATATTCTTTCCAGGATATTTATAGGACATCTTGAGGATGAAATAGACATCTTTAAGGTGTATATGAATGAAAGGGATATCTTTAGGTTGAACTGTGGATACGTGTGTTTGTAGGGATGCTAATATAGAAAGATCTCTTTATATTATAAAATATGATTTGAAATGAAAAATAAATAGATTAAAAAAAATAAATAAATAAATTAAAAAAAAAATTAATTAAAATAATAAATGCAAGAAGAAAACAAAATGATAAAATTTTCACACGATTTTTACGTACGAATTATAAAAGTAAATTTCAACTCTGGCATTATCATATTTTTAGCGCTACCATCACTACTAAAAGAAGATTTCTTATGCTTCATTAAAATTAAGACTACAATTTAAACTTGAAGCTGTTTATGAAAATAACAATGATTTCTATTGATATATTTCACTAATCGTATGTATTAGCTATAAAAATCAATTCTGTTGTGACCACCGCGAAAATTTCAAGAAGTTAAGTCAATCACTTAACTAATAATGCCATTAAAATATGCATAATGCGAGCTATTTTTAATCCATTACCCAATTACTGAAAGTAAGGGAAGTTTTGCAATCGTTCTAAAAATTCGATGTTACGTTTTCACCTGATTTATATGATTTAAGGTCTTCTGAGTCCTAAAAATGTGTTATTGTGTGTATATATGTGTATGGTATGTGTGTGTATGCGGAAATATAGGATTTTGCTAACTTTTGGTGGAAATTGAAAAACCGTAAGTGAAACCATAAGTGTGCATGTCAAAAATGGCTCTAAAAATTTTGTTCAAATTTGTTGTATAAATTACATTTCAGATGCCGTTTGGTGTATATTAGGTGGTTTATTCTGGAAACGTGATAGGCGTCCTATACAAGTAGGTAATGTATAAGTCTTGCAAGTGTATTAAAAAAAAAAAAAAAAAAAAAAAAAAAAAGCTTCTACATTTTTTTTAAACTTTCCATATTATATCACTTCTGTATGTCCTTTCGTATGTAATTTTCGGTAAACAGATAATTTTTCAAAGTATAAGTAAAACTGGAAGTAGGACCGGATGTCTATATCCCGAAACCAGCTTTCACGACTTTTTTATTTTCCAAAATTATTACCAAAACCATTTTTCGATGAACTTTTGCATGTATTACTTGGTTACTATAAGAATCTTGACACGCATACTGATTAACTAGACCAGTTTTCGTTATTAAAAATTGACGTTTCAATGAACAGCTCAATCTCCCCCCCCCCTTTCTTTTAAACTCGCTGTGTAAACCATTTTTATATGTATTTACGAAGTACCCATTAGTTCACTCTTAAAGGAAAAGTGTTTTTTTGTTATTGTTTTCAAAAGGTACAAAATTGAGTTACTTCACAAAATAATTTAAATTATGGGCAGTATTGTGTAGTGTGGTTGTTACACACCAAACTATTTTAATAATATGCCTTTAGAAATAACAAAAAGTACATTGAATTCATAATACATACATTTCTAAACAATTTTACTAAAATAAAGATTTGAGACAAACGTAATATTTTTAATTTCAGTATGGATGTTTCATGTCTCAAGATAAAAATCTTGGCAAAATCAGTTATAAATTGATCATCAATTTAATATCTAATATACTCATTTTATAACTTTTGAAATAGGTGATCTCAAAGCCTTTTCGTGGTGTAATATTCTATTTTTAGTGTAATTAAAAAGAAAATAATTGTCTTATTGAAACTCTCACATTGGTTAGTTTGAAAAGACTATAAATATAAAATTTCTTTCATAAGAATAAAAATATAATAGCTTTGTCTCTGCATGCTCATTTTATTTGCAAAGGAATATTAAAATTACATTTTACAGACTCACTAAAAAGTATTAAAAGAAAAAAAAATCAAACACTTTTTAACACAATATAATACAACGTGTACAAATTATTAAAGTGTTTCTGTAAAACTACAATCTGTTTATCTATGTTTTTATTTAGAAAAAATATTTTCAAAATTTGTATTATTTCTGTATACATAAAACACAGTGTTAGTGATACGATGTAGTACTTAAGTTCCTTTTCACTTTAATCCATTATTTTTATACTTTTCATAAATAGAAAATATTCCAGTATTAGTAAAATATATTTAATTATGGCTTGGAGGATTTGTTAAATTTGTAATATTCACATACTTTTAGGCATTAGGTTTTTGCTAAATACGAAAACACTTACTTTTTATGCACCTAAATTACATTCACGATTTATATAGAATAACCACGTTTTCTAACACAAGCGGTGAGGACGAATTCAATAGCTTGGAGGGATACCAAACTGACAGAAAAAAAAATAGATTTTTGTATGAACCTTTAATTTCCATTTAATATATATATATATATATATATATATATATATATATATATACTTTAATATAATATTCTTTAATATAATTTTCTAGTTAAAACACAAAATACATTTTTTTTAAATTTTATTATATGTTTTATTTTTATTTTAAGTTGCTTCAATTAATTAAATAGTTTAGTTAAGGTATGATTAATTTAAATTTCTTAAAATTAAATATTTTTAATTATATTTAAAATTTATTATCGTTTGATCACGTGTTACTATGTATAATTCTAACTAGGATTAATTGCTCCAATAAAAATCACTCTTCATTTCAGCATTGTTGTAAATATCATACCTTATCATGTTTTAATAAATTATTTAAAAAATAATCTAGTGTGCCACTCACAGGAATTTCTCTTACCCTGAAATTTATACAATAAATACAGGTTGGAGATTAAGAGGTGAGATAACAAGTACTGTTATGTAAACCTATGTTAAACAATTGAAATTTGGCTTCGGAAGAGATTTATATGATGATTAGTTCTGTGATAAAACGAAAAAAAAATTTTTTTTTTGGTTAAAAATGAAAAAAAAAAAAAAATCGATAACTTTTTTTTTAAATTATCGCAGATCGATGGTTCAACCATTCGTTTTAAATGTATTGGCGAGCTCTTTTGAAAGATACCCATCATGAAAATTTTCTCCACTCGAGGGGGGGGGGACTTTCCCCCAGGAGGGGGGGAGGCGAGGCTTCTACATACACAAAAGTTTTTTCCCAGTTGACAATCTCTGTTACAAAAAATATATATTCGTTTCATTTTGTTAAGAGCGGCCTATAGATGTTAAACTCTATTTACCTGAAATTTTCCCCATAGACGTAATGCATTTGAATACTTTTGAGTGTCCCTATAGACGAACCATTTGATTCATCTCAACAAAAAGCTTAGTGTAGCATCCCTATATGTTACACTTTTAGCATACCGAGTTTGGAATTTTCGCTACTATTTGTTCTTGAGATATGCTGATAACACACACACCGACAGACACACATACCATTCGCTAAAAACATGATTTTCGTGTCCAGGGGACCTCAGAACATGTAAATATAACAAAAACTCACGTTCGAAAATTTGACCTTAAAACAATATTTTCTCGGCCTCATGGGTAAGTAATTATAATAATAATAATAAAAAAAAACATACAATTTTGATTTTTAAAATGAAATATTTTACGAAATATTGAAATTACACAGGTTTTCTAAATCGTATTTTTTTTTTTTTACTGCTTTGGGCTTCTCTAATGTGTTTTGATGCGCTGCATTCAGAAATACATGTCATTTCTTCCTATCACGTAAGAGATTTTCATAAAGTACGATTGAAAATCGGAAGAATTTTCAGAGAGGCTATAACAAATATGAACCTAGTTCTGTAAAAAGTACATTAAAATAGACTATTATTTAAATATTATCTTTTGAATGTGGGGGTTGGGATTCACTGTGTAGCATCCAACAATGATCCGATATCATGCTAACACTCCAGAGCCTTTGATACCTCTTCTACATTTCTTTGGCATCTTGACAGAATATCGTTCCTTGTTCTTCATTTACATCACCTAGATTTTACAGGAAATAACTTTGATGAGAGTCGAAATAGTGGAGCTTCAAGGGCAAAATGTCCTATTTTTTGTTAAAACAGTACGCGATGGAATTTTTTTAATATTTTGTTTCCTTAATCAGCATCTAAAAGTACAGCAGAAAAATACGTCACTTAGAAGAAAAAAATTCCATCGCATACCTGAGTTATTATACTGGTATGTGAGGGGGGGGGGGAGGGGGAATTAATTCTACAAGCAATCGTTTCAGAAGTTTAAATTGCAGGGATGGAAAACTGGCGCAAAACGCATACCAGTATTCGTTTAAAATTCGCAAAATTGTTATTAAAATTCGCAAATTAAAATTCGCAAATTTTAAATTTCGCAAAATTGCTTGTTTAGCAAGAAAAAAAATCTTTTTCATTCATTCTGGTATAAATGTTTCACCAAATTTCCACCCATGAAATTGGTATGCATTTTGAAAGATTATTATTTTTTTTCTTAATAAGTATCTATCTACCTGTATCTATGTATCTATCTATCTATGTATATAACATTTTACGAATTCGTAGCGTAATTTTGTTCTTTAAAAAATAAAACTTTATTATGTCATATTATATTTAATGTTAAAATAATAAGGTAAATATTACAACATTTCATATAGCTTTACACGACTATAAAATGATGTATACTGTCCCTATGAATATGTTGACAATAGTTCATAAAATTGATTATAATCCAAATGTCAGACGCCTTTGGTATCTGTCAACTAATCTTAATTGAGATAAGCAGAGGCTGATTCTACATGAAACTGTTTAACTGCATTTATAGCTTTATTCTCAGATAACACATGAAATTTTAAGTAAAACAAATACGTTTAAAGAGGAATAAATTTGTAATTTGTAAGTATGTCAATTAGCAAGAGTCTGGATTCTTTAATTTAATAGAAGAAATTTTTAACTGTTTGAAAAGAGAAACCTCTATGAATACGATAAATAACTATTACATAATTTGGTAATGTACTGTCACAGGAATTTTGAATAGCTGATTGAGATAAACATGAAAATATGTTTTAATACGCAAAAACTTTATCAACATACGTTTTCACAAAAATGAAACTTTTTTTTTTTTTTTTTTTTTTTTTTTTTAATGCCATTTAAATATTAAAATAACTGCCCCACTAAAAATAATCCGAAGATATTCTTGAGAAAATAGTATTTTTTTTAAACATTCTTTAAATATTAAAAAATATGTTGAAGATTTATATTTTTACATAAAATATCTGCAGAAATTTAGAGAACATTATAAAGAAATTTTGTAAACTTTCTTATGAATGCGCCAAATAACATAAGATATTCTGCAGATATTTTTAGAGAAAATCTTGATATTTTTAGGGGTGTGTGTTTACATTTAAGATAAGTTAACTTAATACCTTTACTGTTTTTCATCCAAAGTCTTTTCGGCCAGGTAAATGGTAATCAACTGGGGTACACTTTGATTTGTGACAGATAGAATTGTTTTCCGTCGTTGAGTATGCTGCGCTTTATGTGATGTGACTGCTGATTGGGATCCACGTCTTTGCAGTTATTCTTGTTGGCTAGGATTCCTATTGTTTCGTACATTAGGGTATAGTTTGTATTTTTTAGTTAGATATATTTTTTATATTTTTAAAGCCGATGTAATGCTGGTGTTTTTATTAGTTTTATTGACAAGAGGTGGTGTATTTCATATTTTATGACATTTTTATGTTCTTTTATTCTATTGTAAATTTTGCGTTAAATCATTCTTATGCAATAGCCAGTTTCTTTTAATTTATTTTAGTAACAGATTAAGTAGATGCTTGCAGGCTGCACTTGTTCATGGATCTATACATGCTTCCTTAATCGCTTATAACAAAGGTTCACCCATTAAAACAAAAACAAAACTACCAACTTAAAAGTCAGTATCCAATAAAGCCAAATAAAAATATTTTCTAACACATGAGAAATGATAAAGGACCTATATGATCTATAGAAACTTCAGGCATCCATGAAATAAATCATCGAAAAAAAAGAGAAGCTAACAGATTACTTCATAGGAATGAGTAGGGACGTGATAGTTGAGTCGGAATAGTGCCGAGCTCAAAATTGGAACATTGCGGGTTTGATACTCCAGCAGACCCCAGACCGTCGTGCACACTAATGGTGGCTGGTGCACGTAAAATCTATCATGGTCACAAAGCCTTCCATGTTCCCATTTAAATTATACCTCTGTGGTCACCAAAACGGAGGAGCTATCCCTCCGTGAATATTCAAATTTGTGATGCCATGTCTCGGGTCCTTTCTTAGGGATGCATCCCAGTGTGTGGGAGTTACTCACATATTGCTTATATACATCTAATTTTATTCAAAATTTATTAAGTAGCAAACTATCAGCTAAATAATATCAGTTCATTCCATTCATTTAACAGAGTAATACAAACTTTCTTTTAGAATTATAAGAAAGGATTATTGAAATAGCGAAATTTGTAATATCCGTGAAGCTCAAATAAATAATTGCAGATTTATTACTTTGTTTGACGAATAAATATCATTAACTGATGCAATTTAAATCATTTTCGTTAATAAATAACTTTTTGACTACCCATCACAAGTCAATTGAGAGTTCAAAGTATTATTTATTAACCCGGGGGAACGCGCGCATAATTTCTTACGCGGGGACACGCGGTGGATCTCTCAGATTCGGCTAGCTTTTTCCGTTAAATAATGCTACTGAGAATGGCTTTTATCGCATCAAATGTATTTTATAAGAAAGAACAGATTCTAAGCATACAGAAAAAACGAATAATTAAAAATATACTCACAATTTATTCACATTCTTTACATATGTAAGTAGTGTGCTCACTACAGATATTTTTATCACAATTAGCACAACAAATTGCAGATTTTCTGTCTTTTTTACTCGGACAAATATGGCATCTTTTCCTCTGGCTACATGTCCTATATCGCTTCATTTTACTCTAAAAATATCGCCACCTCACTAAAAAATCGGGCTGAGATCGGAAAAAACGAACACGCGCGTCGGGCCTGAAAGACCCTAAAATTCAATATATCTACAAAACGGAAATTCAGGAATGTGTAAATTTCAACCCTCAGAAAGTGGATGACCTTAAATACAGCTAGCGGGGATCTGGACCAGTTCCAAGAAAAAGGGGTGTTTCTACGATGGGTCTTTGGAACGAACGGGCCTGTAAGACCCAGCGCGCCTGCTCCCGGGTTAAATAAATTACTCTTTTAGAAAACTCAACGTCAAATGATATTGCGCAAGTTTGTTTCAATATAGCTAAATTTAGAAAACCTTGTTAGTTAATATCATTAACAAATGATAATTTCTAAATTTCAATTATAGTGCAACCGTTAGATGTAACCGTTTTTTATTCTTGTGATCTACTTTTGTTGTCGAAATAATTGGCTATACGTTTTTAATAACGTACTTTCGAATTCAAAATATTTATGTCATTTTATTCGAGTAAACAAAGAAAGTATTTGGCAGTGTAATTTGGCTGTTTTTTTTTCTTCTTTTTTTTAATATTGGTTTTTAAGTTCAGACATCTCTGTTCTGTTCTAGTTAAGGGAATTCAGAACTACTCCAGATCATCGCTTAGATAAGACGTAATAAAGATCGCCCTCTCCCCCATCCTATTCGACAATCTCAACGTTTATCTCCCTGCATTATGTGCATTATTATTAAATATTATACAATGTTCTGTATTTATTTTTTGGAAATATTTACTCTTGATATTTTTTGGAATTTTTTTATCAATAAAGGCATTCTGATGACTGCAATGGACTACTTATTTTTTATGTTTCTAGTTTACAATTCCTTGGCAATTTTCTTTGCAAATAAACGATCACTGCAACAAGCAACAACACAACCCCCAGGGTGTCACGAATTAGCCATAGCACAGTACTAGTGCGTCGTTAAACCCATTGAACCAACAAACCATCCATATGAATGAATAAATGCAAAATTAACTATAGAACAAAAAACATGAACGTGACATAAAATATGAGAGAAATCCACCATTTCCCTAACTAACATTTAAAAAACATCGATTATAAAAATATCAAAAAATTACCTAACTGCAATAACCATAAATATGTCGTGATGTGCGAAATAATAGAAATCCTAGCTAATAAGCGCTGCTACAACAACGTGGATATTTAAAAATCCTTGAAAATAATTAATTGGAACTTTTATGCATTTTTTAGTATATATTAGACCGTATATTTCATATGCAGTAAGTAACTTAAGTCGTTTCAGTAATAATCCAATTAACGACATTGAATTGTCGCATTGAATAATTAATACACTCCTGCTCAAAAGTTTAGCAAGATTTGAAAACGATCTCTCTCTCTCTCTCTCCTTATTTTTTATTTAAAACTTATTACTCAATGCAATATTTTTTAAACTCCGGGTATTTAAACAACTGGGTTTTTCTCATGTTTTTCAGTGAAGATTGGTTTAAGACAACAATTAAGACGACAATAAAAATCTTTATATTTCATGAGATATTTAAGATATTTGCATTCTGATTACAGTACATTGTTTAAAAAGTGATTTTTCAATTTATCTGAAAGTGAGAATAATTTTCGTGTAAAAGTCTGTATATTATAAGTAATAATAATAATAATATAAAAAATGCTAATTTCTTTTGGAGTTTTAAACTAAATGCTTATATCCCTGTTATTTATATGCTGTCCTTATGCTAATTGAATCGTTTATTTCAAAAACTAGTCTAGTAACGAAAAATCCATAGTGGAGTTATTGGGCGATTACTGTTTTGTAAAGATAAATACATCGTTTAATGTAAAAGCAAATCAAATCTGTTCCCATGTGATGGTGAAGCAAAGCTGAGAAATCATTGTTTAATGCAGAAAGAAGTCAAGTGACAGCGCTTAACTGGTTTCTGCTCTAAACAGTGGGATTTTTGGCGTCGCGCTGGGTAATGATTTGGCAACCCTGCATGTGATTCACAGCTGTGTCTGACTTGCATTCTTCAGAAGTCGTTTGGTGTGTGACAACAGCATTAATCATGTTCATTACTTTACAGTGTCCAATTTAATAACTGTTTCTTAGTAATGTTTAAGCTGAATGTGGTGATTACATTGTATTAGTAATCATGTCTACTTCTGATGAAGAACCTGCTCCGTTCGAAATGCTAGGGCTAAAGGAGAAACTTATGTTTCACACTCTGGTAAGCAAGTAGCGTGAAAAGCTAAGCCTAGACTAAACAGTTTACCCTGTAAGTGTAATACTAAATGACCAAAGCAAATTAATCGTCAAACAATAGATGAAACTTGGGATTATTTTTATTTCCATGAAAATAAGACTGTCAGAACACACGTACTCAATCATTGATTGCAGTGAATAAAGTGAAACATAGAACTAAAAAGAAAAATTCAGAAGGATAATTTAGCGTGGCAAACGTTGATGAAGACAGTTTTTAAAGAAATCATTCTTATAAGTATAGCTTAAGAATTGGGGGAGAAAGAAAAATTGTTTGTAAAAATGTTTCTATGGAGATTCATGGCAATACATACAATAGGTTAGAGCGAATTTGCAATTTACGACTAGAAAATAAGCCTAAGAAAGATAGACGTGGCCAAAATAGAAGTGGTAACGCCATACTTGGAAATATTTGTACTCATGCAATCCATGACCATATATCTAAGTTTGACGTGAAAGAGACACATTATGGGAGTAAACAGAAACAATATTTAGATGCCCGTTTGAATCTTGTTAAAATGCATCAAATTTTCATTCATGATAATCCAGACCTAAAGGATGTTATAAAATATCATTTTTACTATTTCTACTTTCAGGAAAACTTTGGTTACTCGTTTGGAAAACCACAGGTTGATGTGTGTAGTGTAGCCAATGTAAAGCTCTTAAGGCTAAATTGAGAGACAAAAAACTGAATGACAATGCTAAGCGAATTGCTGCGGCAGAACGTATGGTTCATAAAAGAGTGTCTAAAAAGTTTTTTTACCAGCATGAAAGAGGCTTCAGCAGACGACAATAATGAAACTGTTGCTTTGTTCTTTGACTATATGTAAAACTTATTGCTGCCGAATATTCCTGTCCAGGAAATATTTTATATGAGGCAGTTATGCGTAAATGTTTTTAGTATACACAAATTGAAAACAAATTCATCTAACCTAAACTAGTGGATCTGCAGATCAGGAGCCTCAACGTCCTATTTGCATCAGGCATTATTCAATAGGTCATTTTTTCCTTATTATATAATAGTATATATTATTCCTTATTATATAATAGTATATATAGATTAGATCAACTTATTACCATAATCAGATACATTCCTGAGGGTGGCTGCCGCCCCCCTCAACCCCCTGCTGTATCTCTCTTTCTATACCTATTTGTATATCGTATAAAGTGTTACGGTATTATAAATAATTGCATTTATTTTTGTATAAATTATTTCAAAGAGGCTTAGAAAATCGATAAAATGCTCATTTTGTGCATTTCTAGTCGTCTTAGCGTTAAAATAGCCTAATTTTCCCTTAAAAACATTTAAAAAAGCTCCAATAAGGGAAGAAATGGATTAGTCGCCAAATTTGGCGACTGTTCCCCCTTTGGCGATTTTTTTGGCGACCTTGGCGATAAAATCCTTATTAGGGATATACCAAATATGGAAGCTCTAATCTCATTGACTGATGAGATACGAGAATTTTCCAGAACAGTCTGTGTTCGATAGAATAGTATAAAAGGAGCATTTTTTTAGCCAAGGCGGCCAATCTCAGATCTGTGTCAGTTTCGTCAAATGCTTGCTTTGCTTTGAGCCTCTTTGAATAAGACTTGCTTTATGTGTTATTGAAAAACAGTTTGTAATGTTGTTTTGCTGTTAACGGCTGTTGTTTAAGCTATGTTTACTGGTTGAATTGAAGCTGATACTTGGTTTTATAGACCTGTATTTTTCCGGAACTTTCATTGAATAAATCACTGAATTTTTGCAAGTTTTGCCTTTCATTCTCAAACAACTTACGAAGCCCCAAGTGCGAAACAATATGTATTCTTAATAAACGGCGGTCTTGTATTATTTCCCTGAAATTCATAAATACCAAATTTCATAACTGTCAAATTTCATACAAAAAAAATTACATAGCATATTGGAAATATTTTGCGTAACCTTTAAACTAATTATCAATTCTCTGCCCACAATTTTCAACAGGAAAACATGCTTTTAAAATTCTATTAAAATTTCATTATATTTGATGGGTTTGTAACCCTGTTAAAATACACTTTTAAGAAATACCGACTATAGACCGTAATAGTACGAAATTCCTTTATGTATTCCGGAAAAGTAGCCACAGTCATTATAAACGCCAATAATAAGAATAAACCTAATTAATTATAACTCATTAATTTTTCAAACTAATTTGACATCATTTAGATGATTACAGTACATACTCGGAATTATTTTGTGTGGTCCCATAAATTATTTAGTCTGTACATAACCTTTTTTAAGAGTAAACATTATTTTAAGCATCTTTATAAAGTATGTTAACTTTATTAAGTTCAATTCAGCATAAACGCATTAAAGTGCGCGCTTAAATTAAAAATTTGTCCATAGGCTCTAATGTTACGAAATTCTTTCGTGTGTCTTAGTAAACGAACCATAAACATTGTATACACCAGTAAAAACTGTTTATTTTTTTTTTTGCGTTTCAAATTAATAATTGTTCTAAATGTAACATCGTTTGGATGACTACGTGACATTGTCAGAACACTTTTGTAAGATCCTGTGCATTAATTAGAAAGCTTAAGTGCACATATTTTCTTCAAACAACATAAGTTTAAGCATCTTACTCACGTACGCTAGTTTAATTTTCTTCATTGCAAAGTATTGATATTAAAATGCGTTTAAACGAAATTCACCCCAAACGCCGTAATGTTAAGAATTTTGGCGTGTCCGTGTACACAGTTTATAAACAATATAGCAATAAAAATTATACAGCTGCTTATATGCAAAGCTGGAACGTTAGCGCCAATTTGCAAGTCAATCGAAAAAATTTTGCGGTTGCTATTGCGGTACATACAAATTCTTCCCATAGGCCGTAAAGATAAGAAAAACTTTGGCGTGTCCCTGTACACGAACGACAAATGGAATACACACCTAACACTATGCAGCGAATTCCGTTGTGCTCAGGAATATGTGTATCAAATTGCAAGTCAATAGCGTTATTTTGGGGGCCGCTATCGCGGTACATACAATATCTTCCCATAGGCCGTAATGATAAAAAACTTTGGCGTGTCCCTGTACACGAACTGCAAATGGAATGCACACACAAAATTATACAGCTGATTCCGTTGGGCTCATTAACATGTGTACCAAATTGCAAGTCAATAGCGTGATTTTTGCGGCCGCTATTGCACGACAGACAGACAGACGGACAGACGGACAGACGGAACCCAAAATCCTTTTGAGTCTCAACAGAGAGCCTCCTTTCACGTTTCGGCAAAAATCGGAAGACAATAGCTTGATTTTTTCGGTGGCTATCGCGGTACATACAGATTCTTCCCGTAGGCCGTAATGATAGAAAATCTTTGGCGTGTCCCTGTACACGAACTACAAATGGAATACACACCTAAAACTATACAGCTGATTCCGTTGGGCTCATGAACATGTGTACCAAATTGCAAGTCAATAGCGTGATTTTTGTGGCCGCTATCGCGGTACATACAAATTCCTCCCATAGGCCGTAATGATAAGAAAAACTGTGGCGTGTCCCTGTACACGAATTACAAATGGAAAACACACCCAAAACTATACAGCTGATTTCGTGGGGCTCATGAATATGTGTACCAAATTCGAAGTCAATAGCATGATTTTTGTGGCCGCTATTGCGATACATACAAATTTCTCCCATAAGACGTAATGATAAAAAAAACTTTGGCATGTCCCTGTATACGAACTACAAATGGAATACATACCAAAAACTATACAGCTGATTTCGTGGGGCTCATGAACATGTGTACCAAATTTCAAGTCAATAGCGCTATTTTTGCGGCCGCTATCGCGCGACAGACAAACAGACAGACAGACACAGCCCAAAACCGTTTTGAGTCTCAACAGAGGGCCTCCACTGACGTTTCGGCAACAAATCATCTATCACGAAGACGATAGAAATAAATCACCTGACGAAGTATACAGCTCACTTCTGAACTACTTAAACACAAAGGTATCGAATACAGTGAGATAATTAGTACGTTACAGTGATGGTTCATCAGGACAAATAAAAATCACACTATTTTTAGATTTTTCATGAATCTGTGCAACAATACAAAATTTAATAATACCATACATAACTTTCCTGTTCGTGGACACTCGTATTTACCCTTTGACCGAGATTTTTGTGCTATCAAGCGTGTTATGAAAAACATTGACTGCATGTACACTCCAGAACAATATGCAGAACTGATACTAAAGGCAGTAAAACAGGTGGTTTCAGTGTTCACAATGTGACCCCTCAAGACATTAAATATTTAAAAAAAATAGTGGCCTCAGTCATACAAAAAAAAAAAAAAAAAAAAGACAAATTCTGATGAAACCTCTGGTAGAGCCTATCCAAAGGACAAAATGTAGACTTTTAAGATTTTAACTTACAAACAGTTTTGTTATAACAAGTATTTGCAAGGAAAAGTAGTTGTGAAGCCATTTCTAGATGGATAGGTATAATCAACATTCACTTTGCTAAAAACTCATTCTCCTCCTGCCTTACCTACAGAAATCGCATATCCTTCAGGAAAAGTGAGTAAAAAACAAAATATTTTATGGTTTATTTTACATTGCGTAATACTAGGCCCTAATCTAATTTTTTGTGAAGGTTGTAAATCGCAATAAATGTGAGAGGCTACCAAAGAAGCTCTTTACTTCTGAAATTTTCTAAATAAGTTCAATTTTATTTCAAATGAACCCACAACAAATTTATCTGATAATGAAAGTTCGCATTTTTTTTTTTTTTTTTTTTTTTTATAATTGTGTCTATCACAAAAGAAGCAAGCACAATGAAGTGCGTTATCATTTTTATTAGACATGTTTTCGCTCATAACCTTATAGACAATATACAAAGCTCTAAAATGCATTTTTAAAAATATGTATTTGGAGACGTATATTCCAGTATATTAAATTAAATATCACCGTTCGTTATTGGATTATATACGTGTATAAAAATTTTAATAATACATGTTTGTTTGTGTTACATATTTTTAGTTCATTGAAATAGTGTAATAAAAATTATTTTAAATATTTCATTTTTATATGCTTCTCGTATTTGGTATTATAATAAGACTATAAAAACATGTCTTAAAGAAAACAATTTTATTAAATTCCTTGTATAAGAGATCGCTTTTGATGCAGAATGAGCATATTTTACGCCCACATAAAAAATAAAAAGGTCTTTTTATTTATTTTATTATGATGTCAACTAATAAAAAACTACGCTTTAACCTATCACGTATATTTCTTGAATATAAATTAAGCGTAAGTTATTTTACATGCGTTTATTTTAATCATCTGAAAAAAGAAAAAAAAAAGTTTAGTATTTTCTTAGTAAATTTAAAGTAATTCTGCTAGCAAGATATTTAAATTTTCGTTTTCTGAAAGCACTGAATTAGTTTTCGCTTTCAATTTTCTAAAAACATGTATATTAAATATACAAAATCACATTTCTCTTTTTGGCAAATTCTAATTTCAGTTGTAAAAAGCTGATATCAATTGTAAAATAAAGGAAACATTTTCACTTTCTTATAATATATCCATATAATTAATATTATATATTATATTATATAATATTATATTTTTCTTATAATGTTCTTATCTCTAACATATGCAACCAAATAAATTCTACGTTCTAAAGAAATATATTTGAATATTATTAAATATTTACCAAAAAAAAAAAAAGAATTTTAGAATACATTGTCAAATTAATAATAATAAAAAATGAAGCAACATATTGCATAATAATCATAATAAAAAATGTTGTTTAAACCAAAATCAAAACATTTTTAAACTGCTCTGCCTAAAATAAAATTTTTGTTTTCTCAATTTAACTATTACTATACAAATTATTATTTTACAAATGTTTTCTCATTTATGCAGAGATCTTTTGACATGAGTGTCTTTCTACGAGAGTTTACGTAAAAGAACAATACATAAATTATTCCTGCAGAGCAGACTTTTTTCATAGGGAAGAATTAAGAATAGAAAAAACTTGTATTAAATAAAATTTTGAAGTTCGGCCTCACAATATCCCACCAGGATCTTCAACGTAGTAGACGATGATGTTACGGCTCAGTCACGGAAAAATACCTTATACTGTTACTTTGTAAGTCTGATACTTACAAGGTAAGTACCAGGCCAGTAGCAAGTAACCAGTAGTCTTTACTTTACTTTGTAAGTACTGGTTATCAGGCCTGTTTGTTTCAGCCATCTTAATTACTTAAATATTTAATTAATAAAAATGAAGGCAAGTTAGGTAAAAACAAATTCTTGAAATTTAATTTTTCCGACTGAGTGAAAATAATGCCTGGACCGGGACTCGAACCCCGGATCTTTGACTTATAAGTATGCATATAATATATCTGTATATGCATATTTGAAAAAAAAAAAAAAAAAAAAAAAAAGGTAAGTGTTCCGTCGGGGCTCGAACGCAGGAACTACGTAACACGAATCCAAGACCTTGCCACAGCACTACGCTTCTGCGAGCTGGGTCTTCTTTTTTCGATTTTGATAAAAAGCATCTGAAAGTTTAAGGGTCATTTCTTGCCCCCTGGGGAGTTGTTGCAGCAAATTTCAACGCTATCCTATGTTTTCGACCACGCTCTTTAATTTAAGCTTGATTTGGTTTAAATCGGAATTTTACTCATTCATACTTCCCTTGTGAGACCATCACCAGCCAACGCTAGATTCAACTGGCAACCTTAACTAGTCTAATCAAATACTAAATGAATAACTAGACAATATTTCAAGCACTTTAAACCTATAGATATTGCATGAGACCTCATATCTTATAACTTAGCACTTTCTAATTCGGCTTTGATACCAAGTTTTCAGTATGCAAAACAGAAAAAATAGCTATCAATCAGATGAATATATATATATATATATATATATATATATATATCAATATTACAGAAAAAGTCTGATTATAAAATGTATATGTCTTTCGTCAGATTGAGATATAATGTTACTTTTGTTGTTTTAGAAATTTTAAAAAGAATTTTTTTTTCTCTTTTTAACAGATTTTTTTACAGTGCAACTAATAGTCTTAAAAATAGATACTATACTAGTTGTTTATTTTAAAAAGTATTTTTCGTATAAGAACTCTTATGGAGTTTCTTTGATAGTATTCATATTTTTCTGACACTGTTTTTCCTAACATATGTTTCTCTCGATGACTTCCGTTTTCTTCAGAATGAAATCATATGCTTTTAATAAACGTACAGTTGACAGCAAAAGTATATCGAGCACTAGCGATAATGTCTGTCTAAAAAAAGTTCACCTATTACTGCTTTGTTAAATAAATCCTTGTCGAGTCATGTTCTTAGTCAGTCTAAGAACATGGTTTGACAAGGATTCATTCAACGAAACAGTGTTAAGTGTACTTTTTTGATATTGGAATTATTGGCTAGTGCTCGGATACTTTTACTGTCGACTGTAAATGGGAACATTATTGTACCGTCAAAAATAAAATAGCAATAAAATAGCGGATTTTAATATGAACATATTTACCAGTATATCTATCTACCTATCTTCAGGCGACCAAATGTTTGAGAGGAAAAAGTGGAGACAAATCAGACAAGTGTCTCCAAATTACAAGGTACAAATGATGACAAAAACAATACTGTGTACTGGTACAAAAGTACACTATTGTCAATTATGAATTATAAATTGCGACAAAAGCTTTATTTGAAAAACAAGTTTAAGTGGAGAAAAAGAAAACAAATTACAAGTAGTGGGGATATTTGGTCGCCTTAACCTATCTATATCTCCCTATATATACAGGGTGTTTATAAAGTCCGAGAACCATTTTGATGTTTAATAACGCATAAAATAATAAAGATAGATTAAAATTAATAACATAAATGGTTAGATAGACTCAAAAAGTTTCATGACCCTTGTAAATGACTTTCCACGTGTACCCCCTTCGTCGCACGGAGAATATCAAGTCGATAGTCAATTTCACGCCAGGTAGCGGCAAGCATGTCGGCATCCACAGAGACTATTGCGGTTGTAATTCTGATTTTTAGGTAATTATTCGACTGTCGCTTGAATAAAACGTCACATACAAAAGTACTACATAGAACAAACACATCAAAAGTAAACATAACATTGCAATTGTTGCCAAAAACAAAAGAGAGAAAAACGCAATTAATAAGCAGAGTAAAATTAGAAAAGTACAGATATTTATTTTGCTTATATCATCATAGTTTGTTTATATCTTCATTATATACATATATATAAATATACCGGGTGTCCCATAACTCCGTAGACATTTTAAAAATTCATAAAATTAAAGGAATTTTAAAAAAGTAACGTGCTTTGCGAAAATATTATTCTCGTAAAAGAGGTCTTTTTTTTTTTTTCTTTTTTTTTCTAAAGAAAAAAAAAAGGTTAATTCTTTCTTCAATAGCGGACGCTGTGCAGAGAGTCCTATAAATTACACGGTTTTACGATTAACACAGCTTATTTCTTATTTTGTCTCTTGCTTGTATATACAGGGGATTTTAATTGCAAAGCTGACTTGGTGGATAAAGCGATACTTTTGAAGACGTTTTCGCTCAACTAAGATCCACCGACTGAAGTTGAAGTCAGCAGTGTTGTAACGCGTTTTCAAACTTCAATTTGGGGTGATGGCGGACACATATAATATTATTTCTATGTCTCTGAACATTTGTATACAAATAATTATAGTTTTTCATGGAACAGCGCGTTTTGCTTAGGTACAACGTCCTCTATCGACAAAAAAAAACAAAAAAACAATTATTATTTTTTTCTGCATAAAAAAAAAAAAAAATAATAAATAAATAAATAAATAAACTTCACGAGAATAACTGTTTTGTAAACCATTTTCAATTCTACCAATTCCTACAACTGCTATAAGTTAAAATGTCTACAAATTTATTGGATACCCGGTGCATATTTAGCAAGATTTAAGTCAGCTATAAAACACATACATTAAAATTTCAAGAAATTTAATGTTAGTCATCTGTAATCAGTGTTAATGTATCAAGTCCAAGTATTATAATTTCAATTATTTCTTCCCGTTTAGGGAAGTTTTTAGGGAAGATTTTTAACAAGTTTTTTTTTTTTTTAACAAAGAACCTATATTCATGATAAATCATAATAATTTGAGCAATTATAAGAACAATCTCATAATTATATATATTTTTTTTTATTATTTATAAAATTCACCTTTAAGGAAATGAAATATATTGTATTATATCATACATTGATATTCATTGATCTACTTAAGAAAAAGTTATAAAAACAATTTAAAATGAACAGCGAAAATGAAACTTCAGTGTAGCATATATTATTTTTAACGACGTGCTCAAAACGAAGAAGAAATCTCATTAAAATTCGAAAGTACTCTCGTACTTTTAATGTGAAAGTACAATACCAGCATAAACTGGTAATTTAAGAACAATTACACTGCAATGCATATTTAGTGTCACTCATTAAGAGGATCGAATTTCCCTCGAAGCATGTTTCAATTTACTTCGTTAGTCTTTCAAAGGAATGTGGCTTAGTGTAGTAGACTGCACTTGACGAGAAATCACGTTCATAATTTACGTATTTCAAGAAAAATTATGTAAATTATTTCTTGTAACGAACCTGAATTATTTGCAGATTGTTTCGTACAGCTCTAAAGTATTTGTTAAAGTTTTCTTTTTATCGACAACTATACGTGAAAAATAATTCATCGAAAAATTTGAAATGAAAGGTTAAATTTATCTCTAAAATTATGTTGTTAAACAAATATAAATAAATTACAATCTTTTAACCACTGATCAGAAGCAGAATATAAATATATATATATATATATATATATATATACATTTTTTTATCATTTATCTTTAAAACAAACAATTTACACTCTGTGTAAGAAAAAGTATTTGGACTTTACGAAATTGACTTTTTTTTTCCTAAAAAGAAAAAGAAAAGAAAAAAAAAAAAAAAATATATATATATATATATATAAACTAAATAAATAATGTGTTCCCAGTAAGGTCCTTTGTCACCCAATTAACCTCAGAATGACTAGAGCTATAGTCATAAAAGTGGATTTTAAGTACAGCAAAATAGCAATGTGTTACCCAATGAAACTGCTTACGGCGGCGCCTCTCGGCGACTAAATTCGAAATTCGCATTGTTATCTCAGTAATGGTATGAGATACGAAAAAGTCAAACATAAAATATTTCAGCATCATTGATTTAGTGCATAATGGCACTCTGCAATAATGCAATAACTATGCTGTCAACTGAAGGCATGATATGCACTTTTGTTTGGTTAAGTTCTCCAAAACTGCATTTTCCTTTATGCTTCTAGCTCAATGTGTTCTTCCTCAGCAATAGAATAAATTAAATAAGAAATAACATCTATTAAATAAAAAATAACATCTAAACTCTATACTGTAATATTCGCTGCACATTTATAACATGGCAAGTGACACGCTGTCACCAGCATCTGCAATACATTTTCGAAGTTTCTGGAATGTTGATGATCAATTTACATAAACTTGATGTTTAATATATTCCCACATGATAAAAATTCATTGGGGTCAGGTCAAGTGAGCTTGAAGGTCATTCTACGTAACCAATGGACCTGATGCCTTGTTACTGGAACGTTTTCAAAATGCACTGTTTTCTGATTGATACTTTGTGAGGTAGTGCTCTGTCATCGTGGAACCAAACATTTCGGAATTTCATTAATAGAAATCTCTCTAGAAAACACGATAGGGCATTTACTAGAAATTTTAAGTGCACTCTGTATATATATATATATATATATTTAAAAAAAAAATAAAAAATAAATAAAGACACGCCAATTACCACCACACCACCTATTCGAATAGGACAAAACTTGGTAGATGTGATGTACATGTGGAGAAAAACATTTGATTACAGTTTCAGAAGACTCGAATGATTTAATCAAGAGAAAGGGTCTCACAAAGTAAACAGATCTGATCCTGTGATTTATCGTGCCAAATTCTGTCTAATTGGTGCGTTAGATAGGTTTGCATGTAGGATTGACGATAATGATGAATTTGAGCTTTGATTACCGCTTTGCGATTGACTGGTTCTTACTTTCTGTTCTCATTTTAGGCAGACCGCTTCCTCCCTGACGCTGTGTTTGGCCATGGTTCACCAATTCCTGTCAATATCATCTAATAGTGGTACCGCTCCTATCCAATTGTCACGAAATTCGCAGATTAGACCAACCGGCTTCTTTGAGCCCAACCACACACCACACTCAAGTACTGACATCTGTGCATGTTCTTTGTGCACCTGTTTGCGAGGCATAGTTACTGTCTTTCTGAGTAGACGGAATTAAATTCTCGAAGAATATATGACCTGGAATCAAAAGTTCTCATTTTTAATATTCTGCCAATTGTGCAGTTGAGATGCGCTGTAGCGTCGCATGCGCATTCGATGGCAGCCAAACTTTAAAATATTCCATTTTCCATCGAAACCTGACATCTTGTGTCCAGTTTGCATTACTCCTTCTAGGTGCATCTTTTTTTTTTTTTTTTTTTTTTTGTTTTTTCTTTGTTATACATTATATTTTGGTCCCATTAAAGTTTGCTCGTAAAATACCAGGTCAAAAAGTCTGCTCCAGAAAATTTCGCTCTCGATATTTATTTACTAGTGTACTTAATGTCGAGCTTCGGCAGCATATCTAGGATTTTCTATCGCCCAGGAAATGATATTCGGCTTATTTCATTCATGCACATGCTTAACCTATTCATTTTATTTATGTACACTGCATTAAGCAAAAAGCATATCTTAATCGTCCATATTACGTCGGCAAGGAACATTGGCTGGATATCTAAGCGAATCCTGATGAATGTACACCGTTTATAACACCTCTAACCTTTCCCTGACATTACTGCCTGACGACGTTGACTGGTATAGACGACTATCTAATTTATTCACCAAACCTCTATTTTTCGGTTCTAATAAGCATGGTCGAGAACATACTCTAATATATCTTCTAGCTGCACTTTCTGTCCTAATTTGCTCATTTTGCAGTGTAAAGGTCTATTGATCACATTACCCGTACCTTTTAAACATTTCAGTGCATTTTGAAACGGTCTGCCACAAAAAATGTGCCCAATTTGAAAAACTTTCTCGATATATAGTTGCTGTTCCACTCTTCCCCGGTGCCCATATTCACATTAAATTAGAACGTTCTCGCAAACCTCATTGTTAGAATATTCCTTCTTGATTACAAGTTTTAACATACAAAAACCGTAGAACTATTTTTGTGGTAAAGAAGTATGCCGTATATGCATTTTTATAATAAAGAATTTTATGTGATTCGAATAAAAAACGAGAATTGAGTTGAGTTAATGCGTTTGGTAAACAATATTTCACAATAAGCGCAGTCTACTAATTTTCTAAATAAAAATATAATGAAATGGCGCACCAGATGGGACTTTAACCAAGGTCCATAACACTTGAATGGTAATCACGCATAATATAAGACTGAGTTACAGTACGGGATGATCCGGAATGTGATCTTTTCTCTTATCTCCCGCATTTCGTCCCGTTATAAATTTAATATCGGAACAAAAAAGCATTTAAGAGCATTTTAAGAGCATTTATGAGATTATATTTTTAACATTAAAGTATGAAAAGTGTTTCTTCTTACTATATCGATAATGTTGAACAAAATTTTATATGATGATTTTCCCATGCATTGTACCGTTTTTGAAAACAGCATGCTAACTGCCAATTTAATCACCATATAATTTAATAGCTTTTTGCAAAGCTACATTAATATACATAGATCACTTTTTTTTAATTATAGCTTTAGGTATTGAGATAATGGAGTATTAAAAGGCTACGATTCCGAGGATATATATTTCCTGCGCTGAACCCATCTCTTTCCCCAGATCTCACCTCTCTTGATTTTTTGGTGTTAAATGAAACTCAAGCATACAAAATCCATGTGGAATCGGATAGGGATTTAGTGGCAAAAATAGTTGTTGCAAATCAAGTTATTGCCAATATAGTAGACATTCTTGTGAAGTTTCGAGGCACACATTAGAACTTGGAAAATCTGTCTAAAATCTTTCTTCTGAATTAAAATGTTGTGGAAACTCGTGTTTATGTAATAAATTATCATTATTTAGGAGCGATCTCTATCTTAAATTCTCTGGCTTGGTGGAAATGTTGATAGTCTGGTTTGCGTTTGCAAACTGCGATTTCTATATGATTCTTTTTTTAGTGTTCTTGACCTAAACATAGATTTTTTCAACAATGGTTTTGAATCACCTGTACATATATATATATATATACATACAAATCCATCCATATATATATATATATATATGTGTGTGTGTATATATATACATACAACCATCAATATATATAGATATTGATGGTTCTCTTGGACATCCAACTGTGTAAAAATAATATTTATTTTCATATGTCAATAAATATTTCGTGTCGACAAAATATTTAGACAAAAATTAGACCAGTTACATACTTTTGTAAAAAAATGTTTGGTATCGCTCTCTAAAGATTAAACATTGAAATGCGTTGCAACTGACCAGATGATTATGTTTCTATATTTTAATATCTGTATTTATTTGTATATTATTAAATACATGGAACTTTTCATTTGAAAATAAAACATAACAATCTTTATAATAAAATAAGGCGCAAAAATGTTAAAAACTATTGTTTTATTTCTGTTTTACAGATTTTTTTTTTTTTTTTTTTTTTTTTTTTTAGAATAAGTTCTGAATTTTTCTCCTACACTAATATTTAGGAGTAGATATTACATATTGTAATTCTGTAGAGTTAAAAATAACACTTCCACCCTTACAGCGCTATATTTAGAATACTGAATATGATAAATCTTTACACTTTATCGGGGCCTCGTAAGTGGAAGTTTGCTTGCTCGGTACTCGAGCCGGCCAAATACCGTCGTGTACACTAATAGTGGGTGGTGCACGTAAAATTTGTCGTGGCCACATTGTCCTCCGTGTTCCCATCAAAAATTATACATCTAAGGGTCATCGAAGCGGGATACCATCCCTTCCGTGGAGAATCAAAATTGCGATGGCATGCCTCCGAACCACCTCTAGGGGTGAATCCCAAGCCGTCGCCAATTGCCCATCTGCGTAGCACTAGTATGACGTAAATCCCAACCAACCCACCAACTTTACACTTTATCTTTATGCTTCAGAAATATGCACAAATGAATACCAGTTAAAATCTAAAATACACACACACACACACACACACATATATATATATATATATATATGTATATATATATATATATATATATATATATATATGTGTGTATATATATATATATATATATATATACTAGCTGACCCGACAAACGTTGTTTTGTCATATAAATCATTTCTAGAGAATATTTTGCTAGAAAAAAATAACTAACTTACTGTAAGTGTGTTAGGATGTGGTATATAAGTGAAAGATGTATGGAGCGCTGTGAACGGTGAAAGAATATAAAAATAACAAAACACCAATCATTTATTTTTTTTAATTTATTAAAATTGATTCTTTAAAATTATATACATATCGCTACTTATAACAATATTACTAAAGAACAATATCATTCCCTTAATACAACAGAGTGTACAATATTTTTTGTTATCCCATCTTTCGCCAATACAAACAAACTGGATGGTTTGACCACTCGAGAGCCACGTATAATTGTCCGTGTGAAAAACATGATGTGCTCAAATCTAAGCCACAGACAGACATCGTTTGGCCCTGAGACTTATTGATAGTCATTGCAAATGCCAATCTAATTGGAAATTGAGGGCGTTTAAATTGAATTGGCACATCTGTGGGTATAATAGGAATTCGCAGTAGTAATATATTTTCACCTCGGAATTTGTCATTTAAAATGATGGCTTCCATAACATTTTTCATTAATATTTTTATAACTAATCGCGTGCCGTTGCACAACTGTGGTGGGTTCAAATTACGAAGCAAAATAACCGGAGATCCAACCTTCAGTTGTAAAATATACGGTGGCATGCCTGGTAAATCCAATGAGTTTAAAAACTTTGTTGGCTAATTTACAGCTTCGGTGGCATCGCAAACTGTATCATTAGATTTGTATGACACCAAGTCTCCTGGTAACAAATCTTGTATCTTGAGATTCAATTCGTTGACGTCCACATTTTTTGCTGCTAAAATTGCTCTTTCTGCCAGCCACTCAGGATTTGTGTATCGTCTGTGTACATCGGGAAATATCTGGTCAATAAGAGCATCTTGAGAATCAATGATTGTGCAGGAATCGGTCGGTAATTTTATGCATCCAGTTTCATCTGTAGTAACTTTTCCATCGCCGATATCTAACAATTGTTTTGAGAATGTTTCAGCGGATGGATCTTGAAGCTTTTGAACGCACAAATTTACTTTCAGTTGTACTTTTTCAACATTAAGCCACAATGACGATGATTTTAAGCACGCGTTGATCTCATCAGCGTATGTTGAACACGGAATAACGGGAAATGCTTGTCTGAAATCACGTGAAAAGAGTAACAGAGTGCCGCCAAATAGTTTGTCGTTGTTTTTTATATCTTTCAATGTCCTGTTCGACGCCTCAATCGAATGTTTGTGTGCCATAGTGCATTCATCCCAGATAAGAATTTTACACTATTTCAGCACTGTGGCCATGGACGATTGTTTTTTTATTTTGCACACTGCGTCTGGGTTATTTTGAATATTTAGTGGCAGTTTAAATAATGAATGAGCTGTTCTGCATCCATCCAATAAAGTTGCTGCAATGCCAGATGATGCAACAGCCAATGCGATGCCATTATTTGATCGTATTTCGGCGAGAATTAGCGAAATAAGGAATGTTTTGCCAGTTCCACCTGGTGCACCCAAAAAAAAAAAAGAATCCACCTTGTCCTGCCAAAACTGCGAGCATGATGCGGTCGTAAATGGTTCTTTGTTCTTCATTCATTAGTGGGACATTGCGAGCAACAATCGCTGCTATTTCTACAGTATTGTATTGTAGTTCATGATTCAATTCAGTGCTTATTAAATCAGATGCATTTCGATTTGTTGAATGCATACCGAAATGACTGAGTGGTAAGTTGGCAATGATAATGCAAAGATCTTCAATAGCAATCAATGCTTCATTGTACATAGCGTCACTGAATACTATCGTTAGATCGTTGCACCGTGAACGATGTTGATGCAATATATCATTTGTCATTGAATCTTTGTGATTATCCCATAATGTCTCTGCTTTGGCCGAGAAACATGTAGTTAACACTATAACGAATAGTAGACGAATTTGTTTTGCTGTACAGTTCAGTCCTACTTCAGCAAGCATACACTCCCACTGGTTGTCGTCTTCCAGCAAGCCGAGTGCAAGGCATGCATCTTTATACGTTGGATGCTGTTGTCCATTCACTTTACCTAAATCTTGAAATGACAAAGGGCCGATGACATTAACCAATAACAGTCGAAGATAAAAGCACTCAGTCTGCCTTGGATTGACCGTAAATACTCGTTCCAAGGTGTTTGATTTGAATAAACCGGGACATGCATCAATCGGCGTGTGCCTTGCTTGCGGGGCATCCATTTTTTTGTTGGAGCCCATGTGAAATAGCGTGGTACTTCTGAATAGAGTAATGTCCGTGCAAAAGCACCAAAAGCATCCGCACGATTACACAATTCAAAAAATTCGGTGAGAGTAGTTTTTGGTGGATTTATAGCACGATCATTCGCTGTCTCGCTCGTGAAATATACGCGCTGGCCATTTTCAAGATGGACGGCTAAATGAAGAACTGCTGGATCCCGTACATGAACTGGGAAACCAAAGATACGCCAAACAGCTTCATTGGAGCTCACGTACCGGCCAGTTTGGTAAAGTGTTATTTCATCGTTGTTATTCACCAGAGGAGCATTCACATTGGTATTTTCAACTCGAAATACAGCCATATCACTGC
The DNA here is from genome assembly GCA_963930645.1 of Salticus scenicus. Lineage (NCBI taxonomy): Eukaryota > Metazoa > Arthropoda > Arachnida > Araneae > Salticidae > Salticus > Salticus scenicus. Next base: position 83,078,426 of record OZ005654.1, on the reverse strand, counting down.
CTTTATTCACATACTTGCAAATGTATTTGATGCTCTTCACTGAACTGCAGAACTGAACATTAATATGAGCATTGAATGTTTTGCTCAGCAGAGGCGAATATGGGACCACCCATCGGTTATCAATGTCAATATCTATGTTGTTGACATAGATGACCGTTATAGATGATAAGATTGTCCGCCATTATCGGGAATTCTTCGACGATATATTGGATATCCGTCAACATTTGTGATCGTGAAATTTTTCGGAAAAGTTTTAGTACATTTTCCATCTGCACAAATAATAATGGCCTAAAAATTCATTTTTCATTTTAACATAAAATAACTCCGTCGGATATTGACGTATATTTTAAAAGAATATACCATTTTAACTAATTTTAACATTTTAACAGTATTAACGTTGAAAAATATTTTAAACACTTACGGTTAAAAATTCATTTTTCATTTCAACATTAAATAAATTCTGACATCGTGTTTACGATTCTAAAATATTAACTTTGAAAAAAATATTTTAAACACTTCGTAAGATACGGTTACGATTCTAAAAATATTAATTTTGAAAAAATATTTTAAACACTTCGTAAGATACGGTTAAAAATTCATTTTTAACACGCTTTTATTATATTAGCTTCACCTGTATATATGTATGTATATATGTTTGTTTGTAACTTCTCTGGGAGCAAACAAAAAATTTATATTGTAAAAAAAATACATTTCGTACGTGAACGATGCGGCGTCGAGGTAAGGCGCTGCGCTACGAATCTAAAGGTCCAGCGTTCGATCCCCGTCAGGGGAGATTTTTTTAAAAAAGGTTTTTGTTAATTCTAAGTTATTTTAATTAAAGATTTAAATGTATGTAAATATTACGGTGTGTCACTCGCACGATTTTCTCTTACCCTGAATTTTAATACTAAGATAGATATTTCGTGCTTTTTAGTACACATTTCTATAAAAGCGTGTTCTTTAATTTTTTAAAACTATAATATTATTCATTTCAACATTAAATAAATTCTGACATCGTGTTTACGACAACTCACGCCATCTAGGTGGAAAAGTTGTTGAAAGAGTTGGTTAAAAATTAATTAAGAAAGAACTAATTAAGTTACAACTTTCATTTGTAAATCTAAACCATTCTCGAATCCACCTGAAGCCACACAAAAAATTTCATTAAACTCAGTCCAGCCGTTTAGGAGGAGTTCAGTGACATACACACGCACAAAAGAAATATATATATAAAGATATATATATATATATATATATATATATAAAGATATATATATATATATATATATATATATATATATATATATATATAATATATGTATATATATATATATATATACATATATAATTTTGTGCATGTATGTTAAGTATATATATATATATATATTAAGATTAATATAATTGAAAAGTTCAATAATAAACGATTTGTTTTGCAAGTTCATAGGTAACAATACAACACTAACTCAATTAATTTTCCACATTCCGTTAAAACTGGATTTTACAAACACTTTTTTTTTTTAAATCTGTGATAGCAAATTGAATTTAATCTTGACGACAACAAAATTCAAGATGCTTCCATTTATATTTATATGTTATGCTTACTGTAACACCCAACTTTCTGAATTTCACAGAAAACAGTTAATTTGGAATATGTGAAGAAACAGCAATTCGTTAAATTAAATTATTTATTGAGCTACTTAATTCAGATTGTCAGTTTCAACAATCTGAATTTAATTCAGGAAATTAATGAATTAAATAAGATTTTAAAATTGTGAAATATTGCGATTCCTTTAATTAGGTAAAACCTAATGGATATCATTTCAATATATTTGCTCTTACTGAAAAACTTATTATTTTAAAAACTGACAAACACAATTTTTTAAACGATTTCAATAATTTTAAAGTAATTGTATATACACTGATGAACTAGTTTAATTTGAAAGAAAATAATGTAAATCATAATTTTTATTTCAAGACATAAAGATAATGTTTCATGCATTATTTTTTTTTTCCTGTAATAATTTTACGCATATTTCAACACAGAATCAGGAATTTACAACCTACACAATAATATTTTATTTAGAACACTTATGTTTAAAATATGGTTTTTGATAGTGTATTTTTTTAATGCCGATAAAAATATGAATAGGTAAATAGTACAAATAAATAGCAAAATATCACTTGCATGATTATATATTTTTAATTTGCATAGATAATGTTTTTAAATAACTGAAAAATAATTTTAAAATTTGCAATGTTATTAACACAAATCGTTTGTAAAATTGAGTACTACGGTATATATCTCTCTATATTAAAAAATGTAACTGTCGCTGGCGTCATTTTTTTTTTTTTTTTTTTTTTTTTTTGTCTGCGACAGCATCTCCTCGCGAAGGGCAAAGTGCTCTGCATCATGAGAGGTATCAATGTGTTCAGAATGCTTCAAGGAAGGCATTTCAGGCAGTTAGAAAATTGTATCATCTTAATTAACGAAGATATTGACTAAAAACGTCGGGTTTATAAAGGTAGTCTATTTGTCACCGTAGAAAAAGTTTATCTTATGACGTTGTTCTTCTGTCATGACATCATTTTCCACGGGAAAATTAAAATGTGATCTATGGTGTAAAAAATATTAAAATAATGCCAATATTGCTATTAAGAAAAATATTTCTATTACTAGAAATTTCTTATGTTGTTTATCAGTTTTTTAAAATGTTCTTTTTCGAGAATAATGATCGTGATTTCCCATCATTATCCATTATAAGTCAGCATATATTTTTAAAAAAGTTACTGAATTTAGGTTTAGAAATTTAATTTCCAAAATAGCATTTTTTGTGAATCGGATTATTTATTCTTTTAAAATTATCACCCTTGTGAGAACCATCTCTTTTTGTCTTTAAAGTGTATTTATTTTTTTTTATTAAACTTTTTTAAAACTTAAAAAAAATAATAATAATATTCAGTATTCTATTCTATTTTTGTTATTTTATTTAACGAAAAATAGGCCTATTTCCTGGAAAAAGGTGAATGTATTAGAAATTTTCTTTCAGCCAATTGTTTACAGAGGGAAACTCAAAACATTGTTACAGCGTTGAAAATACGTTTGAACATTGAAAAATTTGTTGTAACAACGGTATAAGAAGGTTATAACAACGTTATGTGCTAAATAGAATGTATTTGGAATTTTTGAAAAAAAATAAGGGTTAGGAAATCTGGTTTATATAAACGTATTTTCTCGGCAATTGCAGAACATTTAAATGGATTAAATGTACGGGAAGCATATATATATACTGATTTATATACTGATGATCCTTGTTATTTTTTCATGCAAAGAAAGAAATGTTAATTTGAAATATTTGTTTTATTAATATTAAAAATAGGCTTCATTTTTTTTTTTTTTTTTTTTTTTTTTTTTTTATATGTACATTTCAAAAGAGACGCATTTTGAAAAACGCTTTTTCGCTTTCTTTAAGTTTGGAATCCATGGCAACCACTTCCGAAAATCGCATTTCACCGTAATCACCAAAGAAAAATCGACAAATAGAGTTGTAGACCAACCTGCAAGTTGTTCAAATAGAGTCAAAATGAAACTCATTTATAAATCTTGTAATTTCGCACTGATAATGTTTTAACATTACAGAATTAGACATTTCTGGGACAAATTTCATATTTCTAATTACAGGAAGAAAAAAAAATCATCTTCTAAAAAGTAGAGGCATTAACAAAAAAGTATAGTTATTAGGGAAAAGTACAGGCTTTAGATTTGAAGTACTAGTTTTTTTTTTTCCTTCTTAAAAAAAAAAAAAAAAAAAAAAAAAAAATCACCAAAAAATTCATCGCCAAAAATTTAAAAGTTGCCAAGGGGGTCATATACGAGTACTAAAGTTGTAAAATAAAATGGTTTAGATATTAGAAATTTCTTTCTATTCTAAAAAGTAAAATAAATAAAAATAAATAGCATCATCTTTAGCATAACACTTCATCTAAAGAGTAAAAAAAAAAAAAAAGTGGTATTAATAATAATGTAATTCAATTTGACATTAAATATAGGAATTTCTGTAATAATTTTTTGCGCTTTTGTTTTGTGTTGTAAACTATTAATATTCCTATTCTGTGAACAGAATCGCAGGAGTTAATAAGTGAAGTAAACCGGGGGTTTGTGAGCGGAGAGAGCAGGGGAAAGAGCCCCCTAATTGAATAGAATAAAGTAAAAAAAAAAAAAAGTAAAGTAAAGTAAAATAAACAATATTTTGCATAAGGTTTTTTTTTTTTTTTTTTTTTTTTTTTTTAATTCCAAGTTAAATTAACTGTATAACACTTAAATAACTAAAAATTATACCATTATGGAGTGTCATTAAGAGAATTTCTAATAACATGGTACTATAAATAGTTATCTTTCTTATTATAAAAGATTTTTTTTATTATTACAAATACATTAAAAGATTATTTTAGTTTATAGGCAATCCATATTTTCTATATTTTGTAGAATGATATGATTATATCGGAAAATAATAACATTAAGCGAAACACAATATATATATATATATATATATATATATATATATATATATATATATTGTTGTTGTTGTTTTAATGAATAATAAATGTCTGCGTTTAAAAAGTGATAAAAAAAAATAATAATTATAAAGAGAATTAGAATTCGTTGTAAAAAAATATTTGTGTTTCTTTGATTAAAATGTTTTTTTATTTTTTCGTAAACTCTTTTACAATGTATGGTAAGTATTCGTAATTTTTCACACTCCTTTACAGAAATAACTGTCATTAAAATGTTTACATTTAACCCACATAATTGTATGAAAAATTGCAATTAGGTTAAATATACATTTAGAAACTTTTGCATCATTTTCAGGAAAATATTACAAAAGAAAAAATGATTTCATTTAATTGCTTGTCTTAAAATTAATTTTTACACATATTATATTTGAATTGCCAATAACAGTATGAAAAATAAATTAATTTAAATAGTTTTTTATTACATATAAGTTTGTAAAATAAGATTAAAATACCTTTTTTCTCCTTATAAATTCATTGCAAATTTTATTTTTGTACAAAGTTTTTTATCAATTTACATTTGTATATCAATTTTATTTCTTTACATTTGATTTGCATATAGTTATTTTTATATCACTCTTATTATTAGTAGTTTCATATATTGGATCAAATTAATAATTTTTTGTGTCGTATGTAATGTTATAAGCTACCTGATGCTGTTATAGATACAATGCTTACTTTGCATAGAATGTATTTTATTAACTATGTTATTTAATTAATGATACTGATTTTTTTAAGTATTCCATTAAAAACTTAAACATAAAAAATGAGTACATATAGATTTTTTTTTTCAAAAGCACTTGATTCTACACCATAGGCTCCCATGTATCTCAGATACATGAGATTGGAACTCGAAAATTGAAAGGGAAAATAATAACAAAATTTTAAAAATATAGAACAGTAAAATTAACAATGTTAAAACAACAAAAATACAACAATTCAAAAGAGAAAAAATGCGTTTAAATACATGAATTATATATATTAAAAAAAAAAAAAAAAAAAAAAAAAAAAAAAAAAAAAAAAAACAGTCACTAAATGTCAGCATCATCATCTCCCTGGCACACCAATATCAGTCATATAGATTTTCTTCATTCAACGAAGAGCATTTGAGAAAATGTTATATATCCATCTCTTTATATTTATTACATAAAGTGCATAGGGGACTATTATATATTCCAATGTGATGCAGGTGTTTAGCAAGGCAATCGTGTCCGGTTTCTAAACGAAATGCTGCAACTGCAATAGATCAGAGAGAATCTAGAATTTTGTAAATAGTCTCCCTCCATTTATTATTTTTGATTTCTTCCTGAAATTTGATGTTGTAATTTTTCTTTGTGATATTTTTTAATTATTTATTTGATTGATTTAAATGATACTTCGCAGTTATTTTATTATAAAATTTTTGTTTCCTTTTCTGCCAATTTCTCGGCGCATTCATTTCCTGCGATTCCAACATGAGATGGAATCCATTGTAAGCTGACATTCATTCCCTTTAAGGCTAAAAGAGAAAGATTCTGTCTACATGATTCAATAATTTTTGAATCTGCTACGTTATGAGCTGCAATTGCTTGAATGGCCGAAATGGAGTCAGAAAATATAACTACATCTTTGAGTTTTTCATCATTTTTTCTACTAAGTATCAATCGTCTGCGATCCATCTGTGTAAAAACAATAAAAAATGAGTATAAAAACTACATATGAATAAAGATAAAACTACAACAGTTTAATAGAGAGCATTACCATATGCTCTTACGTTTGTTAAAATAATGTAATATATCTGAATTCCTTTGTGTAAATGAACTATAACTGCATTATACGCAAGTTTTAGTACTGGCCATATTGCAGCGATATATATTTAACTTCCTTTAAAATAATGTAATTGATTTCGGAGAATTGGGATCAACAGGACGTATTACATGTAATTTATTTCATGATTCCCTGTAAAAAAATATCAATGATACGCACAACATTTTTCTCACCGATCATAAGCTACGAAAATATGTAATATAAAATGTCGTGCGACCCATTATTTTCAACCCACAAGTGGCCGAGAATTTCTACTGTGGTAGCCGGTAGACGGGATGTATCAAAATGTACTACTGATAATGAATTCCTTGTGTAATTCTTAAATTATGAATCATGTTCTGCTGGCAAGCAACATAATTTTCACCGAACGAGATTTTCCACATATACGTTCACTACTTGACCTTAATTCGACACCTGAAGATATCCTTAAATAATGGCAAAAAGCTTTGTGCAATTGTAATTTTTACAAAGTATCCATTAACTTAATTGTAACATTTCAGTTTTTTCATTCATATGTTTGTAAAATTAACGTGACTATGTTGTGACTATGTTTCTGAAATTAATGTGTATAAATTAATTTTGAAATTTACGTGCACAATCGGTTTATTTTTCATTCTTATTTTAACTTTGGGAATATTGACTTAATATTAGACAAAACATTATGCAATTAAACTTTAAAAAATAGAAAATATCTGGTTAAAAGCATGTCTAACAAAAAGAAAAAAAATCTGGAGTGACTCTACTCGACATTCCGAGCACTGAGTAATTAACAGTTTTGTAGATAAAGTAAAGAAAGATGAGCTGCTAACAAACAAAAAAGAGAGAAAACCGTAATAGAGTGTTTCAGTATTTTTCTCCATATATTACACTATGTTTTATTTACGCTACTGAACTTTGAGCCCATAGATCATAATGATAAAGAATTTTTCGTTGTGTCCCTGTAAAAACCTATAAAAGCTAGATTTACAGAAATGCTTATAGTTAGTATGGAACAGTGATTTATAATATTCATATAAATTTTCAGCCCAATTGAATAAGGCGTTTAGATGCTATCACACATTTAAAAAATTAGTCCCATAAGCCATAATGATAAAGAATTTTTCTTTGTGTCCCTGTAAAAAAAAAAAAAAAAACTATAAGTGTTAAATTCACCAAATTCTATACAGTTGGTGACCTATAACATGTGTACAAATGTTTTGCCCAATTGAATAAGACGTTTAGATGCTATCGCACTTTTAAGATTTTGGTCCCATAGACCATAACGATAAAGAATTTTTCTTTGTGTGCCTGTAAAAAAAACTATAAGCGCTAGATTCATCAAAATCAATAGCGTTCGTGCTATGGTGACTTGCAACATGCGTTCCAACTTACAGCTCATTCGAGCAAAGCGTTTAGACGCTAGCGTGTTCACTCACATACATACATCATCGTAAAAATAGTGAAAATGGACTCAGGGGACCTCGAAACATATAGAAACATAAAAATATCGAATTCGGATTTTTGACATGATTACAATATTTGCTTTATTATAGTTAACGTTCGGAAAGTAAAAATATTTGCATATGTAAGCACTAACAAAATTCCTTTTACAAAATTTATTAATCTAATGTTTTATGTTACTTTTATGTAAACCTCAAACAAATTTCGCGAAAATTCTAAATATTTTTGTTTATATAAAGAATTAAACAAGTTAATCCCCCCCTCCCCGAAAAAATAAATAAATTAATTAATTAATTAATTAATTAATTAAAAAAAGAAAAGAGATCTATAAGGGATTTTTTCAAAAATTTCATTTGAGTTTAAACATTGATATAAAAAGTACATCGATTATAAATAAATATGGATAACCCCCCACTAATGATTTTTTTTTTTTTTTTTTTTTTTTTTTTTTATAGGGACTTTAATTCCTTTTATGATGATAATCTTTTCAAATTTCAAGATATTTGTTTCTGGTTTACATATAGGCTGTTCAACATAATTGTCTTATAAATTATACAGAATAAATTCTGTTAACATATGCAAATAAGCAGCTCATTTTAAATATAAAATATGCTCATATTTTACCAGCTATTTAATATATTATGATATCAGTAGATACCTTTCTATATTCACATCATGGTAATACCAAACACCCAAAATATAGGCGAAATTCTGCATTCCATAACAAATATTAATATTTAGTTTCCTCTTTTTCTAAATAAATAAATAAATTTAATAATAATGGAAATATGTCATCAAATTCTATTTCATTAAATTAAATCTAACCCATTTCCTGTCATCAAAAATAAAATAATCCTCTACTCAGTTAAAAAAAACAAATCATTTATTTCACTTGGATATTTTTATTTTTTTTCCCCAACGCATGATGCAATCAAAGAACACATTTCATCATTTACCCAATGAACTCTTTTCATAAAAAACCTTTAACATATTTGAAATACTCTTCTTATCATTTTATATAGTCTCGCCATCCTTAAATAGAAATAAAGTAGAAGAGTTTAATTACCGTATTATTTTGAAATCGCCAATATGGGTGATTTCTGGCTATTGTGTAACCTTGACACGAAAGGATTTCCTAACAGTTTTTATTTCGCATTATTAATTGGACTGCCGTAAAAGCAACTGCCATAAAGCAGCTGCATATTTCTCTCTTTCGAAATGTATTACTTTTTGTTCTGTAGATTTCTATAGAACCTTTGTAGAGCCTTCAATCTAGGAGTTACTTAGTTTTTCAAACAATATTTGTAGTTTGTTGCAAATCATGATAATTTATCAATATGTGAATTTGTGAGTAACTCTGATCTACTGAATAGTAATTTCAAGATATTTTTGTCTTGTCTACTTTATTATCCAATGACAATAATAATAAAAAAAATTGTGGAACGAAAATGGAAATTTTCTTCATTTATGCAAGCTTTAACGACAATGGGTCTGTGTGGTCCAGACATATTCTGATTTTTCTAATCAACGGCCAATATTCTAAGAATATGTCTTAACAGTATAATTTTAAATGAAATATAAAATTGACAATTTTGAGAATTTTTAAATGGGTTATTTATTTACGTAGCTAAGTACTTTTTTTTATAGATTTCAAAATTACTAAAAGATATTAACATTAATATCGTTAATGGCACAATTTTAAAAATACCTTTAAATGCATAGTATAAAATGTTTTTATAAAAATTACCTTTTTAAAATAAAAGAATGTTTAGTGGTTATAAACTTTTAAACTCAAAGGACTTCAGTGTAAACTAGATAAATCATTGATAAATTTTAAAAGGCATTAATTACAGACTGACTATTTTACAACTGCTTCAATTTCGTTTGCATAGTAAAGAATGCAATTGTCCGAAATAGAGTGTCTGTAAAGAAGGACACATAAAAATAACTTCAAATTATATTTTAAATTTTTTTAAATAAATTTTTATATATGTGTTTAAAATATGTACGCAAACATAAAACTTTGCATAATTGCATTATCGAAATTATACTAAAAATAATCATGCACAAATTTCTGTCTAATTTTTCTAATTAGTGGTACAGAAAATAAAATGGAATATGATTTAAGTTTTATGTAAGATCTAAGAAATTAACAGTTAAATTAAATTTCCAAAATTTTTATTAACTATATTTATTGTATTAAATATTATATATAATATATAATCGTTATACAATCGTATTTTCGTATAAAAATATAAAAACTCCTTCTTTAATATACTGAAAGGAAATTATATTTAACTGCATAAATTGTAACGCTTTATTTGCTATTTTTTATATACTGAGTCAGAAAGAAAAATAGTTAAAAAACTTTGTACGATTTAAATTTATAGTTAGTGTAATAACTTAAAAAGAACATCAATTTATTAAAGGTATTTTTTCTCCTTGTAACATTTTTGATGCCAAATAGTTCTTCTAAACATACTAATAACTTTTTTTTCGGAACTTTTATACGATAAAAACTTGTATCTTAATTTCCGCTTCCATATGCATAATAAATTAACGGAAATTTCTTGCAAGTAAAAATGTAGAGTCACAAATTACATTATTAAACTGTAATTTCTTTTAAGTAATATAATTTACACACAGTTTAACAACGTTTATCTCATTAAATCTCCATTAGTGCATCGTTATCTTGACATTTCAGTTTAAGAAATTTTCTTGTAAAAATAAATGATGCTAAAATGTGTAATTCAATATATTATAATTGAAGCAATTTCCGAAAAACAAATCTCAAAAGACTGCACGCAAAAATTAAAAATTTTCTTATGCAGTATATATTTTTAAAGTCTATGTTGTAGTTAAAAATACCCACAGTAATTCATCACTTGCATTTTAAGTTTAAAATATATATATATGAACAGAATAATAGAAGTACAGCGTATTTATTTATTTTTAGGTACTACCAAAGCATTGTATAAGTAGCTCCCTTGTAATTGTAATTGAATACGAATGACTGAAATAACTGAAATGAAATTTTCTCTATTGTACGCTGGTTTATCCAAAAAACAGGTTACGTGCAATAGAATTTAAAAGTAATAATGGTGAAAATAATGGTGGAAAGAACATATTTTCACCTGGATAGATATACGTGGAATTATTTGACTTGCAGCTGTTATGTGGTTAGGTAATTTAAGTTTGTGGTGCGTGGACTACTGATCGTGGACTAGTGAAAACACTTCAAATGAAGGAGTCTTAAAATAAGATATAAAAACAACTGAAAGAGCTTTAAGTTACACAAATGTCTTAATGTACAGACACAGTAATTATCAGACATAATAGATATCTTAAATTAAGATATAAATGGGTCTGAAATACCAATTCAGACAGGAAAATATCTGAAACACGTGAATATGCGAAATTTCAGGCAGCAAACCTGTCTAAATTTTCAGACATTTTGGAAATTCAGACATTTTTATTACTGAGTAATTTTTTTCAGATATAATCTACTATAAGCAACATACTTATATTATTTAATCTTCTTTCCGCATTCAATAAATATAATATCTATTTATATAACAAGTATTTAAGCGTAAACTATTTAAACGGTGTTAGATTATGAAATTAATTTTTGAAGGAATAACACTCTAGATAGTGTATGATGTATTTCCATGGAATTATAACTACTATAACTCATAAAACAACATATTTATACGCGAAACTTATTTGGTTAATTATATATATATATATATATATATGTCTTTAAAGCCTTCGCATATTAAAAGAAAAAGTGTTAGGATGAACGTAGTAAGTAAATTATAGCGAAGAAAGCTAATCTTGAATAAATTGTGCATACCTGTTTTTTATTTATTATTATCAATTTAAATTTAAAAACTGTTTTCTTAAACATATTTACCTGTACCTAAATGAAAGATAAAAAAAATTTTGGTATTCATGTTCATAATTTGTCTTCTTTTTTAAATATCAGTTTAAAAAAAGATATCGTTATCCAGAAATATCGAGGGCTGTATAACGATTGTTTTTACATATTTGTTAAGCATTTTAAAAACTTCTAAACATCTAGATATGAATTTAAGATAATAATGTATATTAACTTTTAAATACCCTATTATCAATAGTTTTATAACAAATAATTATCGTATGAAATAATTAAATATTTTTATGTTTTACACAATTTTGTTGGAGGTAAGCACTGGTCGCAACTAGATGCAGGTACACCGAAGCACCTCGTTTATTTGAATGTAGCAAAAAATACGGATTAAAACATAAAACTAACATTTGTTTCGCTAATACTAGAATACATATCATCATAAAAAAGAAGTTATGTTGTGTTAATTGGTGGCGTGATTGTTAAAATACTTGACATTGACTCCGCTCTCCCAGATTTTGTATTACATGGATGATGTAGGTTCGATTCCCGTGCCGGGTAAAAGAAATTTCTAAAATCTATTTTTAACGGAAAAAAGAATCACACGCCACTTTTATTTATTTATTTATTTACTAAAAAGCCTTAAAAGTAGCGGTGTTTTAAGCTTAACATGGCGGTGTTCTTAATTTCATATGCAAAAAAGTGTATTCAAACGTAAGACTTTTTTTTCACTTAAAATGTGGCCATCAGTAAAAAACATTTCTTTTAACTGAATTTAAGACGTTATTTACTAAAAAGTTATCACTTGGAGGTGCAAGGTGTGTTTTATTTCATATAGACAAAGAATGTGTCCCCATTTTGAGTGAGAGTAACATGTTCCTGCATGACTATTCCGCTATTAATACTGTTCACCAAAGTATACAAATGCCGAAAATTTCGAGTGTGATGTCTGATAGCACACCGCATATTATTCAGATTTGGCACTCAATGACGATTTAGATTTTCCAAATTCGAAAGAACATTTCTCTGGCTCAAATGTATCATGAAAATGTGATATGAACACATTTGAATGGATCTGGATGAATGGGCAAAAACTTGATTGCTATCAAACCAGATTAAACATGTTGGTCCTGCTGCCAGATATAAGCTTAAGCTTAAAATCAGTCAGATTCCCTCTTTCTTTCGTCCAGTGTCATCATTCTATAGGTATTTTTGTAGCTTTGTTTTATAAAGATACCTCATTTAAAAATGTTTTTCGAATTTTCCATCAACATTCTGAATATGGTTATGGCAGAAGCATAGGGAATCCGTCATGAGTTCAGTGCAAAATTGTCACAAATAACATTTTAAGGAGACATTGTGATGCGGCTGTAGAAATCCAAGAAACTGAAAACGTTACCGATTCCTCGTTTTGGACCCCACTCAACAGTGAATTCTAGTACAATTCTAGTATTCTGAATTTGGCGATTTATTTTTGGCGATTACGGCTAAATCATAAATCATATATCATAAATGATAAAATCATAAGCTAAATTATAAATCGTAAATCATAAAATCATAAATCCAAAATAAATAGCATGAAGGCTGCCATATTATATCGCAAACAGTCCAGAACGACATCATTATCGTTCAAATTAGCGCCAAAGTAAAATCGCCAAATTTAGCTGTGGGGAAATACTATAGTTGTACCATTGAATTGCCATATTAAACAAAAATACAGAAACCGCCGCTTAATAAATTCACTGGTTAATAAAATCAGCCGATTAATCTGATCAAATCGCCAGAATCGGAATCAAATCAATACAAACAACTTTTAAAGCCGCCGCTTAATAAAATCAGCATCGCCGGTTAATAAACTCAAAACTATCTCCTCAACGGCCAAAAATATCATTTATGCATACAAAAAAAAAAAAAATATATATATATATATATATATATATATATATTTATTTATTTATTTATTTTTTGAAATAGAAAAAGAAATTAAAGCACAACAAACCCTTCTTTATCGCTCATTGTTGAAGAATTTACACTTGCACCACAGTTACAAATTAAACACGCCCCATAACTTATCTCCGTAACAATTTAAAGGAACGTATTCTTCAAAGCGCAGTAACAAAATAGAAATTTGATTTAAAATGTTTTATTTTTTCTAATTATTAGAAGGCAATTTCTAGTTCTTATTTTGAAATTACTATCATTCATGAGGTTTAAACGGAAAGTTTTTAAATTTATAAGAAAAACGTGAACTTTTGGTAAAGAAATGATGATTTTCCTGTAACGAAAGTGCACGGGTACTTAGAATGCATTTACTTATATCGAAGAAATAATTAGTTAATTATCTACCAAAAATTAATTAATATTGTTTACTAATTCCATTATTCGTTACCTTTTGAAGTTTCTTTCGGAATTCAGGGAAGTAATACCTTTTCCTTAAGGGCAGGAACGTTCGCCGGATATAAAAATCAGCCGCTTAATAAAATCACTTTGGCTCAGAACGAATGTGATTTTAATAAGCGGCGGGAACTGTATTTTAATTTAGTTTCGTATAAAAATCTAAAAATAAATTAAACAGGTAAGAAATTTTACGAATTCTTTAATTTATGAGTTGGATACATTTAATATGCATTGAAAAGATAAACAACTAACTTTAATAGTTATAAAAAATAAAATTTTGAAAATGTATAACTTGATTTAAAATGATATTGAAATTAAACCTAAACTCTCAACATTGTACAGGTGGTATCTTATGTTACCCCATTAGTCGCCAAATCTCCGAATTTGGGATCATATCATAATTTATTATAAAACACAGATTTTTTTAAAAATTTAAACTACATATGTATAGAGTCGCATATTGAAACGTAAATCATACGAAAATTCAAATTTTTTTCAGTGGGTTTTATATATCGACGTTTAATAATATAATTTAGAAAAAACAAAATGGTTTGATTTTTTCGAATTTTGTTTTGTAAGCTTTTTTGAAATATTAGATTTTCTAAAACAGTATGTTTTTGCCACAAAAGTACATTTTCCATGAAAATGAATAAAGCATCCTATTAGGGACTATTTTACGTATAGATCCTCTAGGACGATATTTTAAATTTTGATATTTGATTATATATATATATATATATATATATATATGAAGGTGTTCCTTAAATGAGAAAAATATTTGGTTTTTCTGATTGTTTTTCTTTTCTTTTTCTTTTTCTTTTTCTTTTTTTTTTTTTTTTTTTTTTTTGTACATTTTTTTCTTAAATCTGATACGAAAATACCATTTAATTATTTTTTTTTTTTCGATTTGATCCTAAACATTTTTAGCAAAATATCAGCTCTCTCGGAAAATGTTAACACATGCCGAATTGACGGGAAAAATCCTGATCTAGTTATTAGAATTTTCGCGTCAATTCGGCCTGTGTTAACATTATCCTAGAGAGCTCATAATTAACTAAAAAGTGTTTAGGGTGAAATAGATGATTGGTTGGTTGGTTGACTTTTATTGGCGCAAAATCCGCAGTGGGACATGCTGCGCCAACAGGGTGGAATAGAAAAAAAATGTATACGTATCGGATATATATACAAAAAATAAATACATAAATAAAATAAATAAAAATAAAAACATAAACAAAAATTCCCGCTCATTTAAGGGCACCCTCATATATATATATAAATTGTAACAGACATGTTAAATGCAAAAAAAAAAAAAAAAAAAAAAAAAATTGAAATGCAATTGTAGTCTACAGAAATATATATTTTAATAAATAATTAATAAATAATTAAGATAAAGATAACATGTAATTATTTTTATAAATAAGTATATATGAATTTTTATGCGTGTGTATCTCTGAACAATAGTGAATGTAATAACTGAATATAAATTAGAGCATGTTAATTTATTATTGATCAAACTTTTGTAAAGGAAAATATTTGATTAAAATAACCAATCTATGTATGAACAGAACAATTTAACTTTGTTAGATGTATGATAAGCTTAACGTATTGAAACAGAGTTACTAGTTGTTACTGTCAAAGCTTGATTGTTGTCGAAAGGCAAATCTCCGTAAACGTATAACACAGAACAAGCTTATTTTAGATTAAACAATCAAGTGTATATGCACCTGATTTTTCCTTTATTATTGTTCATTCATTGTTTATAAAATATGCAATTAAATTTTGCTTTATGTTAGTGAAAAGATTTAATAGTGAGATGATAAAGATTTATTCTTTACAAATTAATCAATTATGATATTTTAAATGTTAAGGAAATAATTATTTCAAAAATTTCGATTAAATATGGTAAATGTTTACCCTAAAAATATACTCTAATTTTATTTGAAATATTTACTTTAAAAATTAATCTTTATGTCATGAAAATTTTGAAGCATTTAGAGGACTTTCTATTTATTGTCGCTGAAAGACAAAGCCAGTGGTATTCTACGGTCAAATTTTCTGTGTTATAATTCATTAATTAATACATATTTTTAAAGTCTATTTTCTTAGAATCCAAAAATTAACAATTGTTAAATTCGTTATCGTGTGGACAGATGTGGATCGAATTGCACTTTATGGTTATGTCAAGTACAAAATATACCGAAACAGTCCATTTCTTTTGGTGCAGTTAACGGGTGTAAATTGCCTCCAAAAACTTTTGCACGCAATCAGATATGCTACAAGCTGCATTTTACGATATTGTAACTCGCTTACAAATTGTAATTTGGAATGATTGCGGACGCATAGATTAGGAGCGATATGTTTGTAAATATTATCTTGCATCTAAAAATGTGTCCTCTATCAACGGAAAATTTAATTACTTTTTTCCGTTAAAAAAAAAAAAAAAAAAAAAAAAAAAAGAAAAAAAAAGAAAAAAAAAATCTTTTTACAAGAATACCTTATTTACAAACTGCCTTAAATTCAACGAAATATTTTATTTTATTTTATTTTATATTATTTTTAGATATTTACAAACTAGTAAGACAAGACACATAGGTTATTTCGAATGTAAATCAAGAAACAAGTATTACAGAAATTTCAAATATTTCATTTTCTACATTTCTTACTATTTTTTCTCCTTTGTATTGTGAAAAGAAAAATAAAAGCAGTTCTTAAATATCTTGTTTATATAATTTAGGTTTTTTAATAAATTGTAAGGTAGTAACTATATAAGAAATCTGAAGTTCATAAAAGAAAATAAAAGTTTAAAAATGATTAGATAATCCTTATCCACAAAATGTTTTAAGGACGCTATACACTGTTGAAAATCTAGGTTAAACCAAAATTTTGTATTATAGTACCTGCAACCATAAAGTGATGAAAACATCTACCGTAATTTGGCTACTATTGTTATTATAAAAGTGCTAATCATGGTAAACTGATTTTTCATCTTATTATTGCATCTACTATAGTACCAAATTTGATGCAACTGAACACCATATCATGATAGAAGGTTTAACTCTCTTATAATCTATGGTATTGTGATACCAAGTTGTAGTTCAACGTAGAACAATATTTTTAACAGTGTAGATGAAGATTTTTTTTATATCTCAATTTTTTCTCTTTGTTATGAAAACACACAAAGATAATTGCAAATCAGACTTTTTAATAATAATATTACAGCGTTTTAATTCACTAAATAAGTAATGGTTTTTCATATAGGTGAAACAAAATAGATAGGTATGTCTTAATTTCGAAATGAACTGTTCCGCTCTCTGATGCTATAATTTCACTGCAATCTATAGGTTCAGAGGAACATCTGGAAACTTCCGTTGATATAAAAATTGAATATATTTTATACGGATTTTTTGATTTTCTGAAATTTGACTCAAAATAGCACCAAAAGTGACTATTTTATAAACACATTAAAAAAGGTGTAACTCTGTCTTGCCAAAATTTTATTGACAGAGGAGAGGAAAACATATATTCATTTTAATCATTGACTATGTTCATAGGAATGCAATATCCTGCGCAAGTTGGCTATTAAAAACAAAATGATTTTTAAAAAGTAAAAGTAGCTTATTTCAGCTTTTGTTCTTCGTGAAATATCGACAAACATTGTTGCAAATTGTCACCAAATATTATGTATAAATTAACAAACTATTTCGCTAACAAAATGTTTCATACAATTAACCCTGCATACACACACATAATTGAGAACATTACAAACAAAATTCAATAAATAGTACATATATATCTCAACCAAATTATACTTTATCTATAATTCTTTCATGTGTAATTTTGACTACCGATAATCTTACCAAAGGCAACCGTTTATTTGAATAAATATCAAAAGTTTAAAAAAATGAATCTTTTTTATAAATTTTCCTTGATTAAACTGTACTTTTTAATTCACCAAGTATTTTAAGGTACAATAAATATACCCGCAAGCTTATTATTATTATTATTATTATTATTATTATTTTTTTTTTTTTTTTTTTTTAATGAGAAATAAATAAGAACGAAATATTATTGATTATTAACACTTTGCAACTGTACGTACTTTTTGCATCATATAACTTTCAACTTTCTTTGTTTACGTTATCACACAACGGACAGACAGATTGACAGAAAGGCGCACAAAAAAGACTAATTCTATTCACAATCATTCTGAAACATTTATGGAAATTGTTAAAAATGCTTAACGCAAAAGAAAATTCAGTCCTTAGATTCTAAATGGAGCCCTTAATGTATCTGAATATTTTAGTGTAGCCATGTAAATCTGAAGTTTAACCATATTATATTCTATACAAAACACTCTTTTAGCATATTAACAATAAATATCAATTTCGTTATAATTTTTACAGTAGCAATTTATTTAAATGTGATTCATAAAATTCTCTGTTCTAAAATGCAATGCACTGAAGTTTGTTTCCATGTCCCTGTGCACAAAGCAGCTGTACAGGAATAATTGATGTCATTTTAAATAGGAAACATTCCATAGTGAACATGAATAACATATATGATTTTTTAAATATTCTGAAAATACTTATGGACGCTGGAGACGGACTGACGAACAGATAGACAGAGAGACAGTCAGATATGCAAATTGAAGTCATATGCACAGTTAGAATATGTAAGAAGTTGTTAAAAAGTTTAATAAAAAGAGAAGTGCTACCAGAGCAAATTTGCAGTAATAGCCATAATGTAAGAGAATAGTTTTGTGTAGTCATGTAAATATAATGGTAACCATTCTATATCTAACAGAGAGCATTCTTTTGTGCATATGAATAACATATTTCAATTTTATTAAAATATGTGCAAAATAAAGTTATAAAATCTGGTTTATAGAAATACTTCTCATCGAACGTAATGTTTAGAACACTTTTGGCTGTCCTTATATACAAATCAGTGATGGTATTTGCTACATTTTCAATGGGGAACATCCCATAGTGGACTTGAATAATATCTTTCAATTACATTAAGATTTGTGTAAAGTGAAAGTATTAAAATATAGTTTAATGAACATAGAAAATAATGCTTTGGAATACTTTCGGATGTACCGGTACACAATCCATTTGCGGTATTCACTCCATTTTCAATAGGGAATATCTAAAATAGAACTGAAATAACATATAATAGTTTCAAGAAAGTCTATGAATATTTATGGCCTTTTGAGCGCAAAAATACAGACAGACGGACAGATACACAAACGGACCGAAAAACCGAAGTAATTAACGCTTTGCAAACTTGTTGGAAAGTGTTATGAGTCTAATAAACTAATTTTTTATTCGAATATTAATTTATATTTGAACGTAATATTTTCTTCACTTTATAATTTTACTTTTCAAAAATATCCAGTCCTTCCACAGGAAAGTTAGATGCGTATGTTAAAGTTTCAGAAAATATATTTTTGACTATCGACAAACTGGCCAAACGCAGCTTTTTACTTACATAAATATCAGAAGTTTAAAAAATGAATTTTTCATATATATTTTTTATTTTATTTTATGTGTTCTTTTTAATTTTCAAGGTATTTTAATGTGATAATAAAACTATTCACGAGCACATTCAAAATCTTATAATTTTTAAAACAGAAATAAAAAAGGAATTCTGATTGTAATTTATATTTAAATGTAATATTTTCTTCATTAATTTCTAATTTTACTTTTCAAAAATCTCTATTCCTTCCACAGGAAATTAAGATGAACATGTTAAACTTTCAGAAAATATCAGCTAATTTTCAGAAGCATGAGATACTCAAAGATATATTTAAATTTTGGTAGCAGACAATTCTTTACGCATCAAATAATTTACGTTGAGTTTTTCCTTCAACTTCTAGTTAATGAATATTTACTTTCGTATAATTCACCAAACTATTTTTATCGTCTCATTATTACTGAAAGCAGTTTTCTATTATTTAAAAAGTTTAAGCACGTATTGTTTTAGTAAGTTTAAGAAATATAGAAACGTGACAATTAGATGAGAAGTTTGTCGTTGACTGAATGGGGAGGATATCTATTATAGGTCGACTTAAATTTCTCCTACTCACTCGCGGGAAAATTTCGGTGTTATTAAAATTACCATCTAATTACTTACTTATTCATGCTGCATGATTTTCCTTGGGATACGTCTGTGAATGTTTTGATAAAATGCAACAGTGATTAAGTTTGTTTTCTCCCTTTTTAACTATGCATTCATTTGTTGTGAAAGTCTCTTTAATTTAAATGAAGAAGTAACGAATTTAATTAATTCATGAAAAACAAAATTTATTGACAATATTATGCTTAATCATATCCTTTGTCTTGTATTTAAGTGAATTGTATTTTATTGTAAATTATATGATTTTAAATCAAAACAAGGTTCTGTTTTTAATTTATGAGCTGTTAATTATAGATAAAATAAGAATGTATCATTTTGGTAAAAGGATTAAGATAGAATGTTTCATTTTAAAGAAAATTTTAATTATATAAATCTGTTGTTTTATTGCAAATAACAATTATTATTATTTTTATTGAATTAAAAAGATTTCGAATAAACTATTAGTGATTAATTTTATCTTTAGTTGATCAAATTATTTAAACTTTGGCACGTGATTTTTAAACATATATTTAGGTCTTGTAATCTTACATAAAAAATATGATGTATTTTTTTTTTTTTCGTTTTTACTTAAACAAAGATATATAATATATTTTTATTTAAAAATATATTTAGTGTGATATAGAATTTTACACAAACGTATAAAAATTTAAAAACAAGTTATGTGCTGTAACAAACTAGTTTCTTATTCTGCTCTGGAATTAAACTTCGTCTTTTCTTCAATATTTTATAATGTTACCCGTACCAAATATCTCTAGCCACAGTACGGGAAACTCTGTTGCAAAAATTTAAGTTACAGAAAATCTCAGTCAATTTTCAAAAGCACGAGAAACCCAAACAAATATTAAAACTTTAGCTGCAGACAATTCTTTATGCATCAAATAATTTACGTTAAGTTTTTCTTTCAATCTCTAGTTAATAAATATCTACCATCGTATAATATCTACCACCAAACTATTTTCCTCTTCACAATATTACTCCAAAAGCAGTTATACATTGTTTAAAAAGTTAAAGCACGTATTGTTTTAGTAACTTTAAGAAATGTAGAAACGTGACTTTTTGAAATTAGATGAGAAAATAGTTGATGATTGAAAGAGGAGTATACCTTTTATAGGTCGACGTAAATTTCTCCTAATCACTCAGGCGAAATTTTCGGTACTATTAAAATTACCATTTAATTACTTACTTATTCATGCTACATGATTTTCCTCAGGATATTTCTGCTAATGTTTGAATAAAATGAAATAGCGATTCAGTTTGTTTTCTCTCCTTTCAATTATGTATATATTTGTTGCGAAATTCACCTTAATTTAGACAAAGAAGAAATTAACTAGATTAATTTGTTAAAAAGAAAATTTATCAGAGTTTTTATTTAATCCGTTCCATTTTTGTGTTTTAAAGTGAATTACAATTAATACTAAATTATATATATTGATTTTAATGGAAAAATATTCTGTATAATATTTAACACTAAATATGTTAATATTTTTACAACGAATTTTTATTATTATTATTATTATTATTTTAAAGTTAGACAATGAATTACTTAATTACTAATCATTAAATTTATGTTACTTTTATCTATAAAATTAAACTTAGATTCAAGTGAAAAAAAAAAAAAAAAAAAAAAAAAAAAAAAACTGCTTCAATTAACTACATAAAATTTGTTCTTCGCATCGAATAATCATGATGTGCTCATTCTTGTAAATTTCATCTGTTAACGCTGATTTGCTTGATTATAAAGCTGTAGATTGAAGTGACACGCTGTATGGGGAGGTAGATGCAACATGCACGATTTAAGTCTTTTATTTGAAAATTTATAATGACTGGGAAAACAATGATTAAATGATAGTTCTTTTTAATAAGGTTAGACAGTCGTTTAATAATATTTTCAGGTGGAAAATGAAATTTCCAACTAGCTACATGTCCGTCACAGACGATCGAAGAAACTAGAAGACAACACTCAAAACCAATCATGTCTTAGTAAGAATGTAGAGGAATTTTGTTTTTTTTTTTAAAGTAAATATAACTTCTCTGAAAATTTTTTATGCAAAAATCGAGTAATTTCTGACAGTAGGCAAGCGTGATCAGGACAAGAAAATACCCGGAGACCTCAATAATAAACGCCTATACCACTCATTTAACGATATATCTCACTGGATATCTCAGGTATTATTCAACTAATTGCATGTAATAAATTCTTAATTGTGTCATTTCGTTTTCATTAACCGTATTAACCAATGTTGTTTTTTTATTTAATATTCATCAATAATTTTCAGGAGTGATACTTGATATGAGTAATATACGATTAAATTTCGATGACATTAGGTAAACCTTACAAAAAAAAAAAAATAATGTAAATTATTGAATAAAAAAATCCCTAGATTTGGGAACACTGTTATTAAGCCTGCAGCTGTGTTCGCTTCCAGTAGTCGAAATGAACCTTTTCTAATAGACAAAATAATGGTGTCCAAATACATACAATGTATTCATTTCTTTAACTAAGAATACTTCCATTTTCTGTTGTTCAACTAAATCAATATAACGGTTCCTTTTTTTTTTCTTTTCTATAGAAAACATTTGACATAAAAAAAAAAAAAAAATCTTGAATTTTGGTTTGCAGTCATAATGTACTGGATCACAGTTGGTGAGTGTCTAGGAATAAGTGGAATATGTCTAGATATTATTTTAGATATTACTGAAATTAAAAAATGCCATTAAATGTATTATCATTCAGCAATGGGGTTCAATGCTGGTAGATGGGAAGTCAGGATATTTATCAAAGGTCGCGCTCCCCGAGTAGCACATAATGTTGTTACAACGTTGTTATAACTAATTTTTAGCTGCTCGATTTATTTTCAACGCTGTAACAACGTTATGTGCTGCCTGGGTCATTGGCCAAACCGCTCGAAGCTTTTCGTGTTTTTCTCCAAAAGTCGAATAAATAAGGACTTGTATCCCTTTGAAAAATACCCACGAAGGATACCTATAGGTCTACATATAGGTCTAGGACCTCAGACTATTCAGTCGGCTTTAAACACTACAACCAATCAACCATTCAGCAATAGTTAAAATAAATTAAAAATGAAGAGATAAATGCATAATGAAGGGATAATAAAGATTAGAAAGAAAAAAGTCCACAGCATGAATGCACTATTGTGGGCTTAACAACACAAGCACATAACTTTAAAAAATAAATTAACTATTTGCTATAAAATCAAATATGATTTTCTAAAAAAGTCCATGTAAAATAAACTAATAAAATTTCATTTAAAAACAAGTTTGTAACAAATAGTAAAAGTAAGCATTAAATATATATATTAAACCTTTATTATTATTATTATTATTATTATTTCTTACGTAAGTTTTAGCATTTATTTTACAGAGTTTATTATTTTTTTATACTTATCTGATAAATATCCAAAATATCTCTAAACACATTTCTGAATTGAATATATGCCAGTAAAAAGCTACAGGGAAAGATTTAAATTAGGAGAAGGAAGGAATATCGTGACACCTTAAGATTAAATAAAAATGAAAATAAAAACATCTTCGCTAACAGAAAAAAAAAAAAAAAAAAATTATGAATCGATGCATCTTGAAAAGCAAACAGGAACCGATGCTTTAAGAAATAAAGAAAAGTATTCTAGGAAATAAATACTGTTGCATTTATCGGAAAACTTTGAGGGAGTTTACGTAAATGCAAAAATGTAACAAATAATACTTCTTGTTTGTTTTAAGATTTTTTTTTATTCAAAATGCTTGAGGATATATTTAAAACGATGAATATATTTAAAAAAAAACTTTGTTTTGAAACAAAGTTATTAAAAGTTCACTTTTGATCTTCATAAGTATACGACAAATTTCCATACCTGTTAGTATTATATTTATTGGAGCACTTACACATTGATTTTCATACACAGTGGTATTTTGAGTACAATGACATATTTTTAAGTGTAAAAGTCAATAAATTATTTTTTAATGAAATTAAACATACATACGTGTATAAACTCATTGATATAAAAATTTGCGCTCCAATAAAGGGTCGTCAGAATGAAACAAAATTTTACACACATAAATGTAAAGCAATCTTTAACATCTTAATTATTAATCTTTAATCTTAATTATTCATATAAGTAAATTATTAAAATCTCAAAGAGAAATGATCATTTGTTAAAGGAAAAATTATGAAATAATGTAGGTTTCAGTACCCTGTTGGGCCACCTCTAGCTTGAATGTACGATGCGATACGGGTGGGCAGGCATTGAGGCATACTAGTCCCGTATGATGTCTTGCTTCATCTCGT
Source organism: Salticus scenicus (assembly GCA_963930645.1). Taxonomy (NCBI): domain Eukaryota; kingdom Metazoa; phylum Arthropoda; class Arachnida; order Araneae; family Salticidae; genus Salticus; species Salticus scenicus. The sequence goes on along the minus strand of OZ005654.1, from coordinate 83,053,887 downwards.
ACCACATTTGTTGAAAATGGGCCTCTAATTTGTCCAAACTCGTAGGCTGCCCAACTTGTAGTCTTAAATGTTCCTAGATATGCTCGATGATTGTGACAAATCTGGGGATCGAGCAGGCCAGGGAAAGGTGGTATTGTGGCGGATGCAATCTTATGACACCCTTCATGTGTGTGGCTGTAGAAAGTAACACATTGGTCCTTCTAGGATCGTACTCCCGGTCTTCGTGTTATTAGTTTTACGCTTTTAACAACTGAGAAAATGGGGCACGGAAAGTCACTTTACTTTTACTTTAATCTCCAGAGATCATACTTTCAGAAATTTATAGATTTAAATTAATAATAAAAGAAAAAAAAGAGAATTACCATAGCTTGACAATGCAAAAGAGGGGCCAATACTGAACTTCATTCAAAAATCTGTAGCTCTGAGATCAGTCGCTCGCCTATGGGTACACACGCACATCGTATATTATTATATTAAGAGATCTATGTAAATCATATTATTTTTCTCTCTTGTTACTATTTGAACTTGTAACCTTTTATAACATTTATAAAACGTTTTATCCAAATATTTTAAAATTTACTCTTAGCTTTTCTTCACAGCAAAATCGCACAGAGGAAATACTTAATGCTATTCAATTGTGGCAGTATTAACTGATATACAATTAACGTTTTTATCATTGGAATATAGAATTTCATAAAGCTTATAAATTTCCGGCTTAAAAATATAGCGAAATATAATATAAATGTTAATACGTATTTTAAGACGGTACTTAAGTTTGAATTTTAAAACTGATTTCATATATAATTTCAATGAAATGTGGAAGAATGTGTAAATTATCGAGCACATTAAAATGAAATACTGCATATGATTTTGCGCACAAATATTAAAGGGTTAATTTCAAACTATTCTCTAACAATAAGCATTTATTTTCATAATAAACGAGCAGAACAAGGTTTATTGATTGTCTAAGTGTGTCTGAAGATATCCAGATGACCAGTTCTGTCGGCTGCAATAGGAATGATATCTCAAATGAATGTCAAATAGTTCCATAGATTAACCTTATAATAGTACAGACGCGAATAATCAACAACCTTCTAGCACGTTACAGAATAGATAATATTTTAAGAGGGAAGATTATATTTTCAAATTGACATTGATAAAGTCTTCAGAAAATCCTATAATTTTAAATTCAATATTTATTCCTTTGAAAACATAAAGCAGTTTAAGACTATAATAATGTATGTTGGGTATTTATAAGAAAGACATCTAATGTATTAAATGCTAAACTATATATATATATATGTCTTAATTTAAGGCATAATAATATAACTAAAAAAAAGTTTTTTTTTTTTAATTATTATTATGTTAAATGGCATTATTTTTTCAGTCGATATCTAACAGTCCCAACACTGTAACAGAATTTAACATTTAAAAAATGGTATATAATAAATTACGCAATGACGAAAACCAAACTATACCTGAAATACATGATTCATCCTTTTATAGTGTGAGAAATTTTAAAGAAAATATTTAACTTTTTAAAGGAAGAAGAGCGTTAAAAAAAACAAATACTATTTCAAACATTTGCTTGACGAAAAACTCTTAACCGATAATTTATTAAACTGTTGCAGCTTTTACTACTATTATCTCATGACCTTCGATAATAAAAGTACTGTATCTGGTAAAAAATTTTGAAATCATTTTTTATCTGTTTTACATATTAAAAGATCTCATGTATACCAAATTTTATATGAAATTATTCATTGTGCCCGTGTATGTGTGCGTACACGTGTATGTGGATTGAGGAAAAATATTTGACTAACATATGTACAATGTACATATATATATATATAAAAGAGAGAAAAATCAATCGGCACGCATTAATTATTAACACTTTCCAACTGTACGCACATGTTATATCGTATAACTTCCAATGTTCTTTGAAAACGTTATCCCATAACGAACAGAAAGAAAGACTGAAAAGCACAAAGGTAGACTAATTAAATTCGTAATTACTCTTAAACATTGTTGGAAAGTATTAAAATGCTTAAACCAAAAGAAAATGCAGCCCTAAGATTCCAGTTGCAACCCTCAATGTATCCGAATATTTTAATGTATCCCAGTAAATCTGAAGGTTTACCGTATCATATTCTAAACAAAACATTTTTTTAGCATATTAACAATAAATATAAATTGTTGTATGACTTTTACTTTACAAAGTTATTTATATAAATGTGATTTATAAAGATGTCTGTACAAAAATACAATGCACTAATGTACTTTTGGGTGACCCTGTATGCAAATCAGTTGGACAGTAACTATTAATGCTATTTTTAATAGGTAATATTCCTTAATGAACTTGAGAAACTCACACACACACATACATATATATATAATCCTGAAAATATTTAAGGACGCTAGGGGTGGGCAAACGGACAAAAAATCGCATTTAGTATTTTTTTTTTTCGTGTTCACCTGGTGCATTAGCAAAACATCTCATTTATCAGTTAAAATGGCACGCTTTTCTATATGCATGCTTAATTATGTGTTCTTAAAGTATGCTAACTAAATGTTTAGTAACTTTGTAATATATATATTTATATTTTTTATTCCACGTTTACTAGAGCTTATATAAAGATCATATATAAAAAACATACACATTTTTGTTTAGACATTCTCTTGAATTAATTAACAAACACTACGCGAATGAGATATAATCGTCTTTTTGTGTGTATTTAGAGATATCCAGACACACAGGTCTATCAGTCTGAATGAAATATCATGTTAATATCAATTCATACATACGTTAAACTGCATATCAGATGAAATGAATGTAATTGCCAATATGAAGTTATATCCTGTAATAGATAAGATAATTTTGTAGAATTTAGAATACATTTCTGAGATCAAAATATACATTGTTTCTTTGGAAATACGTAAGTATTAATGCAAGTTTATTACTTATAAAAATGGATATTTTATTTGGCATACAGGAAGGTGTGTGGTGCATAACGAACTTTGAAGGTCAATTTTTCTATCTTGATTCCGTTAATCCCACATTTTCATAAATATAATAAAAGCATAATAATTTTTTGAAATATGAAAAAAAAAATGTGTGGTGAAAATTTCTTCAAAACTAAAGAGATATATCAAAAATCTAAAATTCAATATTGCATCCAAAAACCGTGTGATTTGTACCATATATTTGCATCTGTAGTATTTGCAGATGCTAAAAATTTGAGGTTAGATGCACTTTATAAGGAAATGTATCGCTATACAGCACTATAATTTCGTATAATGTCTATTTTATGCAGCCCTTAAAAGAACTATAAATTTTTCAACATGAAAATGTTGTAATATACTGAAATTGTTTTTTCGTGCAATATTTTTTGTTGAAATTTTTCAGTAGGCCTCATTAAAAATATAGAAATGCGAGTCAAGCGTATTTCTGAGTTTCAAGGAGAGAGAAATTTAGCTTACAGATACCATTTATATTTAGCTTTCCTAGAAAATGATTCTCGTGTCGGCCGTAATCAAACAGCAGTTAATCTGATGGTTTTATGGTGTGCAAGTCGGACAACAAGAAAAGTCGTATATATATATATATATATATATATATATATATATATACACACGTGAAGGCAGGAACATTGTTCGCAAAAATGTGAAAAGTCTTCCCGTAACACAAAGAAAAATATTGCCAGTAAAAAGTTTGATTCACAAAAACTAGCGTCAGCATGTATGATTCGCCGTTATTTGCAGCACAGGAGTATTTCATCAAGATACAAATTGCTTCTATTGCTCATGACATTAGACGTTTGTATTTTTAATGATATAATAGATTCCAACCATAGATAATTGAATGTTATTTATGTAATATATTATTCTTATTTACATCTTGTCATAAAGCTTTAACATAAAACGTAAACCCTCCTTACCCCTCCTCGTTTCCAGAAAAAAAATAAATAAGTAAATAAACTTTAAGAATATATGAACATAGGAAAACAATAAATAAATAAAGCAATACTTTAAAGGAAAAAAGATGCTCATAAAAATGTGAAAAATATAAATAAAGTGGGATAAGTTTGTTTATTCATTCAAGTTTCAAATCCTCTTAAGAAAAGAAAAAGCGAAAGAAAGAGAAATAGATTGTTATATTATGATTATAAAATCAGATAAACTGATAAAAATTACTATATACATCGAAATTGTATAATTATTTTAAATTAAATTGAAAATCATTATTAAACAAATGAGAAAATAAGATTAAATGCCATTAAGTTATAAAATATATATATATATATATATAACTTTTCACAATGTTTAATGAATACGAAAATATTAAATACGTTTGATTTGATAAATTTTGTCTAGATGTAAATAAGAGAAATCGTAGTTAATAGATAAATAAATAGAGCGATTGTAATAATATATTAATTTAAGCAATAACATACTTTTGGAAAATGTAAATATTGTTTTTAGAGCTGAAATATACTTCATGTTTTATATGCAAATAAAATACATTTTGTTTAAAGAAAAAAACATCAAATGTAAACTTGGAATTAAATATAGTCTTAGTCTATGCGTTAAAAATGCAATGTTGTAAATGAACACATTTTAACTTAAAATAAAATCTGAAGAAAGATTAGTTATGTAAAACTTCTGTATGGATTTAATTTATAAATTAATTTATTTTATTTTACCTCAGACTAATTTATTGTAATTGAATTAAAATTACAAAATTAAGTATTTATGAAAAATTAAATTCTTCCCTTCATATTTTTTAATAAATTAAATGTTGTCTAATGCAATTTAAAGGAAGAATCTTGTATTGACTAAGTAGATATAATACATTATAAACATTACATATATTCAGTAAAAAGCGATTATTATTAATTTTTAATGAAACTAACACATAATACATACAAACAAAATATTGTTCAGCAAAATTCTTAAAATATATGTCTATTTATTATTTTTTCGCATGTTGAATTGTTTATTTCAACGTTGATTGTATAATACACATTTTGAGCGTATTATTTTACAAATAACATAAATTATAAGAAAAAGAATATTTTGTTAAGTAAGCTTAATTTAATTTTGCAACATTCCAAAACCCTTATTTGAAAAAAAAAAAAAAAAAAAAAAAAAAAAAATGTTTTGCATATTTTAATGCTTACACATTAATGCAAGATAATTTTTCGCAAACTGAAATAAGAATAAAATATTCTGTAATATAATACGGAAAAAGCCATCTGGAAATAAAATTTTTACTCTAATATAATATTTTCATTTAACGTATATTTTCATTAATAATTTAAATCATTTAGCATATTTTATGAAAACTGTCCTTAAATAAACAATAAAGTAAACTGTAGGTAATAAATAAATAGGAAAAATTAACAGTAAAAACTTCTATAAACAGAAGGTAATATAATTTTTTCGATGCACATTTTTTTTTTATTTAAACTTTGTTTGAAAAAGACATACGCACCTTACACTGTAAAGCATTTGCCCATCAGATTACGGTCTCTGGCTGGCAAAAAGTGTCCTAGAAACTGACAGTAAACATAATTTTTTCAACCATAAACCTGTAATTATATTTTTCTGAAAAAAGGGAAGTGACATTTTAATAAAGCGTCAACACTCCGAATTTTCAAGTATTTGTTACATATACAGCTAATGCACTTTTTTGTAGAAGTAGGAAGCGGTATGTGCAATTTAATGCTAAACTCGGCGAAAGTTACAAAAATTTCTTAATGTGTAAACAACTGAATTATAAAAATTGAAATTTAGAAACAAGGATTGTTCAATTATGCAAAAGAGCAATCTTCCAGACTTAATGAGCATTTTTGGAGGCATGGAGAGTGACGCGACATTATTTCAAAATGTATGTGAACTCAGTGATAGACATTTGTATCTCTATAATAATATCGAAATACGTCAATCAGTAGTAAGTATCGGTACGATTATTGTTTTAATTATCTCAATATATGACATTAATACTATAGACACCTCACAGACGTATATGGTGACATTACAAGAAAAGTTAACATGGATCACACCACAAGTCTAGTTGAAGCCTCGATGTGGAACACACAGATCGGCTGGTATGCTGAATGAAGATATACGATATTTGACTGGTGTTGAAACTATTTGTTCAGAGATGGCTCTGACAGTCGTCTCAGTATCTCAAAATGTGTATATTGCATACTTCTTATTGATAAATACGTATATTACCTCTACGCATATATACACCGTGACCAATAAGTTCTCATACACTTTCAAATTTTTATTACAATAACACAAAATGAATCATACAAAAACGTTTTGCATCAAATTAAAGTAGCAATCATTGAGTATCTTTACAATAAATCCTTTGGAATAATTCCGCCTTTTAGTTTCTTAACGAGCTTAAGTCTCTTTTAAAATCCATTACATGCAGCACGCACGGCTTCCATTGACATTTCCAACCATATCTTTTGAATTACATTTTTGAATTTGCTCAAATCAGTGATTTTATAGCTATTCAGTTGGGAGAGCATATATGACCATGCAAAACAATGAAGCGGGTTCATATCGGGGGAGTTGGGGAGCCATTCGTTCTTTGGCAAAAAGTCAGCTAAATTTTGACTTCACCACTCCTGAACCACACGTGCGGTATGAGAAGGGGCACCATCTTGTTGGAAGCAGAAATATTCCGCCCCATACATACTCTGGACATTTGGGAGTAAAATGTTTTCCAAAACCTCAGTTTTATATAATTGGGCATTGATTTTCAACCCCTTATCAACAAAGACTAACGGGAGTTTTCCTCTTTTCGAAATAGCGGCTCAAACCATCAGAGACGAAGCATTTTGATAACGCGGAACGTAATATTGGCTCTAAGGGATGTTATCAATAGAAACTGACCATACTCTGTCATTTTTGGAGTTGCGACTTGCTGTAAACCGAATAGTTTCTCGTCTGAAAAGACAAATTCATTCCCAGCGTGCCAAGCAAGAATTTCTTCCACCCTTTGCTTCCCTTTCATCTTAGCAGACTCTAAAAGTCCGTGAATTTTAAGTTTTCTACAAACCTTGCACCCAAGGTCCTTTTTCAGAATGTTTAACATTGACTCCTTCGATATTTTGAGCTCTCGTGTTAGTTTGCCAGCAGATCTTTGTCCGTTTCGTCGTATCCTTTCCCTGACCCTTTTCGCAGCTTCTTTTGTCCGAACGGACCTCGGTCTGCCAGATCTTTTTCTGTCATCGACAGAGAACGCCTTATTATACCTTCTGATAGCTCTGTAAATGAAATCTCTCTTCACCCCCAGGGCTTTCAAGCCTCTGAAAATTTCACCGGCTGCTCTTCTTTGACGAATTTATTTATACCAATTTCTCTCATTTTCGTCATTCTACCTAATTAAAAAAAATTATAATTACTACAACATTTACACTTGCAATAGCTCTATACCTTACACTAAATTGCCTGCAAAATAATTGGGACTACAGTAACACATATGTACAACTTTTTAACGTGCTTCAAAAGTTGTATGAGAACTTATTGGTCACGGTGTAATGTATATTCATACTCTATGTTTAAATAATTAAAAAAAACCCATACATTTTTTTAGAGATAATTTTTTAAATTTCAGTTATTTATTTTTCTAAGACATGGTACATATATGATCATACTATGTACAATGTTTTGACTTTATAAAAAGCACTACTTATCAAAATCTGCGACACATGGTCTCGAGTTCCTAATTTAGAAATTTATTAAACATCGCTTCCTATATATGATTTGGCTCATTGCTGCATTTACATTATAGGCGTGCCCTTTTTTTCCTTGAAAAATGTCCTAATTCATTATCTTGATTCGAAAATCTATTGCGTGTTTGTTAAAAAATGATGTACATTATGTTGTTTAATACTAGTTTTTATGTAATTTTACTGCAATAGTTCTATCGAATAATGCAATCGACAAATCATTGAACTCTTACTGAAATTAATTTTAAATTAGGCATATTTTCAGCTATTTTGTAGAACTTTTCACCCCCAAACCGCTTTTGTTTATTGTGATGTTCACAATAACGAAACAAAACAACAATCAAGCTGTTACATTCTACAATATTCTACATTTTAAATATAATCTTTAAATATCTAATGCTCCAACATAATATTGCTACATTAAAGAGGCTGCATATAACAAAATAATAATTGTACGAAAACTTGCATATATTGTAATATACAATTTATTATATTATTCATTATATTATATGCAATTATTTATATTAGGATAAACGTGAGTTTAATAAACTTTTTTTTAGGTTGATAAACAAACTAATTAAAAACAATGAAATACTTCGCCAATGAACCCTTTGTTAAAAAAAAATGCTAGTATCGCCCAATGTTCGGAACTCGGCCAAAGCAAGGCAAAGCAAAGTTATTGCCTTGTCCTATAACGGAATTAATGTGCAACACAGCAGTGGAAATTGTTTGTCGATATGCACTCTAACTGAATTAACAGAGTTTTACTTAATATATATCTCTAAATTTGGTACGCTGTAGATGTTGAGACTTTCCTGATATGAGAGGAAATCGCAGCGTGGAAATGTTCCTTGTTGGGTGATATAGTCCAAAAGCTAATCGGTTCCATGTCAAACCAAGGTCCAACCAAATATCAAATTCGGTTAAATTAATTCCATTGGTTCATAAAATACAGTGTTTGAAAGATAATTTGAAAAAAATGGTCTGATTGAGTTCGGGAAATCTCAAAACATGTAACTTCATTGAAAACCGAAAGTCTAATTTATTTCTGAATTTTATACTTTCTTCTTTTATATGCAGAGGAAAGACTAATAAATAACCTTTTTTAAAAAATAAGCAGCAATTTTCAGTTAATTGAAGTGAAGGGAAATCTCAAAATGTGTAATTTCGTCGAAAACCGGAAATCAAAAGTTTTTCCATATCTTCTACTTGCTTCTTATACATGCAGAAGCTAGCAATAAATGCACTTTTTTAAAAATAAGTAGTCAATTTCAGTTAATTGAAACGTAAGGAAAGCTCAAAACATGTAAATTCAGTGAAAACCGGAAATCAATTTTTTTCTGTAACTTCTACTTTCTTCTCATACATGGAGAAGCTAGTATTAAATCCACTTTTTAAAAAATAATAGCCGATTTCAGTTAATTGAAATGCAAGGAAATCTGAAAATGTGTAAATTCATTGAAAACCGGAAATCAAAAGTTTTTTTTTTTTTTTTTTTTTTTTTTTTTTAATCTTATACTTTCTTCTTATATACGCAAAAGACATACGCAAGCGAAGTGTGACGTCACTGACCGTTGTTGGGGCCAAGTAAAAGATTTCTTATGCTAATTTTCCATTAGATTTTTTGTAAAAAAGTATTAAAAAAATTAGGAAAATTATTTCCTGATTTTAATTCCCTTATTTGGGTATAGTTACATGCACAAGTGTTAGAATTAGTTATCATGCACATCTGTCAGATTAAGTTATTTTGCTTCCAAATTGACAAAATTTTAATTTGAAATCTCTAGAAACAAAATGGGAATAGATTTGATTTGTGTTTGTCCTTGGCGTTTTGTATATTTGGCGATCAAAAACGTAGTACGAAAACATACGCGTCCGATGTGTATTTTTTCAATACATATACAATGTGCGAAATATTGTTTCATATTACTGACTGCTCTCTTAATGTACGTTTTTAAAATAACCATGTTTTTTGAAAGGAATTAAATATGCTAGAGTACGAAAGTGTATGTAAAAGAGTACGAATGACTGCAAGTTTATGCGATAAAGGATTAGCTGAATTGAAGCAACCTTATGTTAACGATATTTTAGATTTTGCTAACTCTTTATGTCCTGCTATTCAGTTTACCCTTGAAACAGAAATTAATAATGAACTGCCTTTCTTGACATCCTTATAATGCATAAAACAGTCAATCATTTTTTACATTTTTCAACTTCAGTCTATAGAAAACCCACCTTCTCTGGTCAATATCTTAACTTCAATTCAGCTAATCCTTTATCGCATAAACTTGCAGTCATTCGTACTCTTTTACATCGTGCAAAGCATTATTGTAGTAATCCCGAATTATTAAAAAATGAACTATCCAGAATCTTTTCTGATTTAAAAAATAATGGTTACCCCCCTCGTTTTATTAAAAGAATTTATAAAGAAGAGTTTTATTTTTCATTTAAATCAGTTTATCCTAAAGTTAAAAATTCCACTTATCGTACTACTATCCCTTATTATAAAGGTATCTCTGAAAATTTCTCAAAATTACTTAGAACAGTTAATATTTCTACTAGTTTTAAACCTCAACTCCGTATTAGTAACTTTTTCTCAAACTTTAAACCCGCTGTCCCCCCTCTTAAACGTCTTGGTGTAATCTATAGTATTCCTTGTAAAAATTGTGATTCTACATATATCGGTGAAACTGGCAGAACAGGTGAAATTAGATTAAAGGAACATAAACGCTCTTATAAAATAGGAGATTTAAGATCTAAACTTGTAATCCATTCTCTCAATAGTGATCATATACCAGATTTTGAAAACTTTAAAATTTTAGCTTCCAATATAAATATTTATGAATCCCGTATTTTTCTAGAGGGCGCTTTCACTAAAATGCAACATTCTTCCTTGAACGAGGCTAAAGCTATTCCTCCTGAATATTTAATCTTGATATGATGTATTTAGAATTTTTGTAAATGTTGTGTTTGTATGTTTGACACTGAGGAGGGCTAGTGTTCTAGCCGAAACGTCTGTCTTGTGTTTTAAATGTTTTTTAATTAAAATGTATTTTTAAAGTTTTAAATTTTTGTATCTTTTATCTCATTTTTAAGTGTTACATTGGTTTTAATTCATTATTTTATTTAAACAAAACTTCATTTTGATGTAAATCTGTTACAGGGGTGTTTATAATTTAAAATTTTAAATAATCTTTGATTTCAGCAAATTTATTCTCCAGCATTGTGTCGTGGGATATTAAATATTAGTAAATCTCTTTCCTTCATAATTTAAATATGTTTAAAGGGACTATACAGAAATTAATTTTTAAAGGACTTAAAGTGTAAATATAACAGATGCATCTTCGATTGTGGAATATTGTTTTTTAATACATTACAGACTTGTTAGATCGATTAATGTTAATACCAGCCTTTAAAACTTTTTAAATACTTTTGCATAATAATAAATGTAAAATCTAATTAAAAGGATTTTACAAAGATTTTTTTTTTTTTTTTTTTGTGTGTGTGTGTAATTATTAATGAAATTTTAAATTTATTTAAATCTGTCTAAATTAAAACGTTTTAGTTCTAAATTTACCAACTAAGTTTTTGATGAATATATGTAATAAAGGAGGTTTCCAGACCATTGTTAATAAAATGGGAGTTTAAAAAAATTATATTTTTTGTTTATATGACTTTTTAAATAAGAAACGATCCGAAAATAAATTTCGACAGTTTTTTCGAACAGAAACTTAATTGCGAAAAAATTAAACCAAGACATTATGAACTGTACGCCTTGCACTATTTTATGACATATACTGTTCGACATAGAAAATGCAACACCAAGAAACAGCGGGTAGAGTTTGATGAAAATTGATACAGAGACACAGAATGCATATCTTGATAAGTGATTTTATTTACAAGAAAATCTTTTTAATACAGCGATGAAATACAGGGTTATCAGTAAGAAGTAGGACAAACTCTCGCGGTAATACAAGTAGCAACTCTACGTGGTACTGATTCAATTAAAGCGCGGATAGCGTCCTGATGGAAGTCCATATGCTCTCAACCATCCTCCATAGTCTATCCTCAGAGTGAGGTTGGGGCAGAGCAGACAAACGACGGCAAATCATATCCCACACATGGTCGATGTGTGAGGCAGAGGAAATAACTGGAGGCTTATCTGCTAATGATTGCCATATGTGGTCGCGTGTTGGCCTAATGGAAATTGTAGCCTCTGTAAGGGCAGGTTGCACCACTGGCTGCATCACCTCACCAACATATCGTCACGCCGTCAATTTGCTTCTGATGCATGTCATTGGTCATCTGCTGTCGTGACTGATTGCGCCTCAAACCATTATGCCACGCTTATGAGCAGTAAGTCATTCAACAATAGGGGTGGGGTTGGATCTATCTCCTAAACGTATCCAGACTCTTACCCGGCGACTATCATCAGATAAGCTGAACCAAGACTCGTCGCTGAACACTAAACTGTGCCATTTAGTCGATCCAATTGATTGGTACAGACACCATCACAATCTTTCACTTCGGTGAGTTGGTGTCAATGGTAGTGTTATCATAGGCCAACTTGTGCACAAGCCTTTTTCAGCTAAACGCCATGAAACTGTTCTCCCAGAGATTGGAGTATCCGAAGCTCCCTGCACATTTCACAAAATGTCAAGAGTAGAGGATTAAGGGGACGTCACTGCCTCCCATCGGATGCGTCTATCTGTGAGTTCTGTTGTAGGCTTAGTTGGACCTGATTTTTTTCGCGGAGATTCACCCTCTTTCGAACCATTTGGCCCAAATTCTGTGCACAGTGGAAGCATCAACTTGCATTTCATCAATCAGCGATACGACACTTTGTCCAACCAACCTGACGCAGGCTTACAATTTGACCCCTCGTAATATCGTCCGATTGCCGGAGCTGCCTTCGGTGTCATCTCACCAGCATCTCTTAAGCAACGCGTACCTTCTGGAAAAGAAACTTCTCAAACTTTGGTATTGCGCAGTCAACAGAGAGAAGCAACTGTTGATTCACCCGGCGTTTCCTTCCTTTTTATCCCGTGCTATAATCACGTGATTAACTTGCACGTCAGATCATCTGCAAATCTTGTTCAGCTACGCATTCTCTGAAATTTGAATATTTATACGACTGAGTCTTCATGGTTTTCTATCGCGGACAGTGTAGTTATCACTGACATTAAGATATTTGTGGGAATGTGCATTCAGTTTCAAGAAACTATTCTGGTAAAACTCCATGCATTGCAATGCAAGGAGTTGTCACACAGCTTTTTTCACCTCAGCATCGTTTTGGAAATGACGTCTTGCGACTGATGTCTGCTAACACCATTTACATTCAAGGATCTGGAGGGACTTCTAGTTCTCCCTTCATCCTCCACGCTTTGTATTCCTTGACGAACATGCAACACTAGCGACCAACCTTTTGACCACACATGACTTCACCATACACCGTCTGTAGACTTTCATGGGTGGTGGATACATTAATCAAACATGTCCATTAAGCCGAAAAACACCACATAATTCCATTTGTGACCACATTATCAGCACATATTTGTCTGCAATCGTGATTTGTACTCGAATAATCTCGGGCTTGCTGGTATTCTGCTACTCTCTTTAATTTGGCTCTCTGTGCATGCGTCATTTCTCCTAAACTGACTCTTTTTCCATCATTGAATTAGCAATGTGTGTGAATTCTTATGGCGATCGATCGTTTTACCTTGTCTACCATCCTTTCTTTAAAGAATTGACAAACCCACTTTCGAAACGTCTCTCGTAGTTAACTTCACAACATCAATAATATTTCTAAGTAATTCTTCCTTAAAACTTTTAATATGTGTAGTGAGACTATACAGAAAGGAATTTTTAACGTAATTAAAGTTCAAATAAAACACATAGATCTATGAAATTATATATATATATATATATATATATATATATATAGCTGCGTCCATGGAAGCGATGGAAGCAGCTCTTCCTCTATTTAAGATTTTAAAAAGTAATCCAGTAACGTCTCCTCGTCGAAAGTCTGAATTGATTCTTCGTCTGCTTTTGGAAGCACTTCGCTTTGGCGCATCCATAGTTTTCTGAACCACGCCTTGCCCCTGATTTATATGAATATTTTTTTACACGTTACAGACTGCTTAGATGGAATAATGCTAATAACAACATATAATAGTTTTTAAATGTTTTTGCAAATCATTAAATGTAAAATTTAATTAAAATGACTTTATTATATATATATATATATATATATATATATATATATATATATATATATATATATATATATATATATATATATATATAGAAATACATTAATATAATCAGTGCAAAAATGTTTTTATGAAATTTAAAGATGACTCAACTTCAGTATCAAAACAATTCCTCGGATCACAAGCTGAGACTACCCATATCAAATCAAAGAATAATTAAAGAAAAATCGAAATAAATATTGGAAATTGGAATGAGAAAAAAAAAAGCATTATTTGCATTCTAACGTTGTCAAAGGCCTGGAAGAATGCAAATATGCTAAAATATGGATATTTTTCTGTAACAAAGAAAGCAAAAGCTAATAATTTCTTTGTTCGCAGGCCCGAAACACCCATAGAAAATCCATTAAAGAAGAAGATAAAAATAAAACTATAACCTAATATGACAAACCAAAACCATAAAATTAAGATTAAAATAAAAATAAAAATACAAAAATTCAACTTACTGAATAAAATATTTGATATGAACACAACTCAAAAAAGAAATAGACATAGTCAATACAGAAAAACGAAGATCATAATAAAACGATAATAAAACGATAATCATAATAAAACCTTTACCTAAATATGAAAAACCATAACCATTTAAATGTAAGATTAAAATAAAACCCATAAAAGAATAAGATTACTTTAACATTTCTAAATGAAATTGAAGCAATAAACGTCGCACATGTAAAAATGTAACAATCAGTTAGCAGTTAGATCCACAGTTAATTAGTTCAAAATAGCATTGACCATAGAGTAATTTTTAGGATTCACAGTGGAATTCATGTAGGGTAAGGACTCAAATCCTTGAAATAATCAGATGATGATTCCTAATATTGAATCATGAATAGTGCTGCCATCAGGAGTAATGAGATGAAAATAATGGAAAAATACAATCAAATAAATTTAGGATTCAAATAATCAATGTATTTGATTGAAAACCAAAAAATAATACCTAATATTTAGACGTAAATTTAAATTTGAATAAAATGTATGAGGAGAATAAAAAAAAAAATAAAATAAAATAAAATAATAATAATAATATTTAAATAAATAATTAAAAGAATTTTTTTATTAAGTGTTTGGGATAGCCATTAATTAATGCTAAATTTTTAAAGAATCGAAATTGTAATTTTTGATGTTTATCAGACACTAAATATTTGATCCTTAGATTAAAATTAAGAAGAATATTGACAAATACAGATTTATGTAAGCATGTTTTAAAGTTAGTGAAAAAAATTACCTTAAAGGGGAAATATTTCTTTTTATCGTATAAGTCAAATTCTAATTGGCCATTACTATTAAGAATAATTTTTAAATCTAAGAAATTAATGACACTAGAATCCAAATCAGTACTACTTAGAGACAGATTTTCAGGATATTTGACAGGTAAGTCTAGTTTGGTGTGATTTTTATCCCAATATAATATAATTATATCATCTATGTATCGTAGTAATTTAAAGTTAGTACACTCAATGTCACGCTCATAATAATATAAGTATAGATCAGCTAATATGCTAGAAGCAATTCCACCTTGTGGCAATCCTAAACGTTGTTTATATAAATAATTATTGAATAAAATATAGTTATGGAAAAGGATAAACCTAGTCAGAGTTTTAAAGGCTGACGGAGTTATGCTTACATTTAGATTTAAATACTGCAAATTTTCTACAAAAAGTTTATTTATAATATCAAACATATCTTTAATATCAATATTATTAAAAAGTTCATTGAAAATATATATATATATATTATATATATTATATATATATATATATTATATATTATATATATATATATATATATATATATATATATATATATATATATATATATATATATATATATATATTATATATATATATATAGATATAATATATATATATAATATATAAATGAATGAATATAATTTTAAAATTTTGTTGTTATTTTTATTATTTATGTACTTATTTATATATCTGTGAGTGTTATTATTAATGAAGTTTTAAGCATATTTAAATGTATTGAAATTAAACATTTTATACCAACAATTTTCTACTAAAATTTTTAAAAATAAAAATAATAAAGAGGTTTTCAACCTACAACACAATAAAATGGAAGGTTAAAGAAATTTATAAATTCCTTTGCCCCCTATCAGATAACAATTAACTTTACAGCATCAACTATATTATTAAAAAATTTGTCCTTAGAAATTTTAACTGTTTTTTTTAATACATAAATAAAATATATATATCTTAATAGTAAAATTAATATTGTGATTTGTTTCCTTTTAATTGTGTATGTTTTTTTTTTTTTTTTTTTTTTTTTGCCAATACTCCATAGAAATTTGAAAGTCTCTGAATTCAGTAAATTTATCCCAGTCTTGGATCGTGGAGTATTAGTCATTAGTGATTTTTTTTTTTTTTCGCAATTGAAATGTGTGATGAAATATTTTATATTGAGGAAATTAAAATTAAAATTAGACAGGCTTGTCTATCAACATATAACGTATTTTACTTTATCAGTATTTTATTTGAGCATGCAATGCAGAATACATACTTAAATGTTACTTCTAAACACACTGATACTGCTTTAACAAATTAATAACATCAGAGGGAGGAGTGAGTGAGTTGATTTTAATGACAAACTATAGCTTCACAATGGGCAACTGGCGAAGGTCTGGAATTCACTCCTAGGGATGGTAGAAAGACGTGCTATCAACATTTTATATCATTGGGTAAAAACAGAATAGTGTTTTTCATATCATTATAAAGAAAATCTTATAAAAAGGGTTTTACTCCTAAGGATAGTTTTTAAAAGATTATATTTTAAGCAGATTCGAGTTTTATTATCAGTCTAATTTCAGAACTATTTAAAATTTTCTGAAAGAAATCGATCCAAAATCGCTACAAATTATTAAGATTATGAAAAATATGTATATATACACATGTGAAAATTTTAAAAGTGAAATTAAAAATGTACTGAACTATGAATAATGTTATCATTCTACTGAATAGTAGAATGATAAAGTTTCTAGAATGAAAATTCAACTAATTATCAACTAAACATTTCATTAATATTTCTAGTGCTTTAAAGGTAAAATAAAATAAAATCAATTGATGTTCCATATGAAAATGCATCTGTGAAAAGAGTATCAGTTTTTATTTATTTATTTATTTTTCGATTTAAATATATACTTAGTATTAATTTTATTTAGAATTTTATGCTCATAATAGGTGTTTAATATATAATATTTGTAAAACATTATTATAACATTATTTATTTTCACAACTCTTGTGTTTGTAAACAAAGGGAATGTTTTAAATTATGCTATAATTATAAAAATTATTTAGAATTCAATTACAATTTTCCTTCCCAAATCTGTTTGAAATTAAATTTACAACAGAAACTTTATTACGCAGTAATTATTTCTTACAAATATAATTTTTAATTTTGTTATGGAAATCAAATATTTTTCTCTAAATAATAAATGTATTACTAGCTTTTGTTTCATTACAATTTTGTATGCTTAATTTCAACAAACTTCATTTACATGTAAATCTGTTACCGGAATATTTACTATTTAGTAATTTAACTAATAATCGAACTCAGTAAATTTATTCCAGACTTACGTTATATGATATTAAATATTAGTAAATCTGTTTCCCTCCTGATTTAAAGGTGCTTAAAGCAACTATTGAAAAAAATATTTTTTTAATGAATTAACATGCGAATTAAGCATACATATCTTTAAAAATGGAGTATAATTTAATGCAGTAGAGAATGGTAAGTATTTATAATGCTGAACGCATAAATAAATACCGTTTGTAAACTTACTGGTATACATTTAAGGTTTTAATGGTTAGATAAGTTAAGCAGTATAGACTAAAAATAGTTTTTGGGCATAGAAAAAGAAATTTAACAAACGCCTTTTAGATTTATACTGACTAGATTGTTAAACAACATAAAACACTTTTATACACAGATGTTAAACTAATCCCTTAATGAATATAGGCGATTTAATTACAAAATGGTCACAACGTTTTTTGCTAAAACTAATTGAACATCATTAAGTATTAAAAAAAATGGCCTTAATGTCATCAGTAAAATATGTGATACAGAATTAATTGGCTGATATTAAGAAAATTATTTTAATAAAAAAGGAATTAAAAAACAGTACAAAGATAATATAATATCTGAAATCAACATTAAAAAAAAAAAAAAAAATGCATTCTTGGTGAGAATGTAAAAAAAAAAAAAAAAAATCACAACATCCAGAGCCAATCGTATAGTCGGACGATATTTCCTCTCAGCCACTGAAGCTCAAATTATTCTGATACTTAGCTTTTCTTAATCTTGCTTTAATAATAACTTTCCGTATCCAAAGTAGTAAAAGTATGTAATAACAACATTAAACCTCTATTAATTATTACAGGTTTCATGTGGTTTGAGCAGAGGTTCGAAATAAAGTTGAACAGTGGAATTATCACCCGAATATCTTGGATGAATTCGCTAGGTAACTTCCTCTGCCCTTTTGTTTCCAAGTAAAACCATGCTGTTTGAAATCGCGCTGTCACTTTAAAATTTGACAGCACTATAACATTTGAAATATTGAACCAATTCGAAACAAATTTGGTCATTGGGCTTAACTTACAACTATCTTAAATTAGTTCACTGGCCAAATTGCTCACAAAATTTGGTTTCCGAGTGAAAATCACTTTCAAATTTGTCATCATAATAACTTTTGAAATGCAGAATTTATTCGAACCAAATTTGTACTGTAGACTTATGTTAAAAATACATTTGATATGCTGATTCGCCAACTTGATCCTCATCTTGTTTCCAAGAGATTCGAAGATTCAAATTCACATAAAAAAGGTATTTCTCAAAACTTCTTATGTATATAGTCCATATTGATATCTCTGACAAGTTCTTTAATAAATCTTGTCAAGTCTCTTGTTTCAAAATGGCGGCCATTTGATAACAAAAAAGACATAAAATTACCCTTCCAAATGACTCGGAAGGACGTATTTAAATTTATTTTATAGAATAAACTAATTATTGTATGAATGTATAATTTTTGTATGTATCATCAATTCTTAAATATATATATATATATATATATATATATATATATATATATACGTAATTTTTTTAGCATATGGTTTCAGTGAACTGAAACTGATTACCTCCATTTTGAACTACAATATAACCACCCAATAATTTTAATATGTATATGTTACAAAGGTTATTCATATTCAATGAGCAATAAATCGGTAAATTCCTAAATTTAAGTGTTTTTGAATTTTTTTCTTTAATATTTTGCGAATTTATTATCTAACTTTACGTATTTCTGTAAAATGTCTAATTATATTTTAGGAAATTTTGTTATGGATTCCCTGTTTTTTAATATTATTGTAATAATAATAAGTATAGATAATATATATATATATATATATATATATTGTTCAGTGCTAATTTTCAGCTGACTAACTGTGCTTTTAACTAATATCTGCTTCTTCAATTTCACATGTGTCTCGTTTTTCATAAACTATGAGTTGCCTCTTTTTCTATAATAATTTTTAAAGTAATTTTTAGATTAATATTTGTAGAGGTGAATTTATATTGATCTACGTTTTTAAATGGCTATTGGATTATCATTTGTAGTGATGAGTTTTATTTAGATCTTCCTTTTTTTGTGGTTTTATTTACAATGGGTGTTTCGGGCCCGAGAACAAAGAAATTATTAGCCTTTTCTTTCTTTGTGACAGAAAACATCCATTGTTTAGCATATTTGCATTCTACCAGGCCCTTGACAACGTTAGAATGCAAATATTCCTTTTTTCTCATTACAATTTGCTAGAATTTATTTAGATTTTAATTTATTTATTTTTTGGTTTGATTTGGGTGGTCTTCGTTTATGATCAGAATAATTGTTTGAATACTGAAATTAAATCATCTTTAAATTTCAAATGTTTGCACTGATAATATTATATTACTATATATATACAGGGTAATTAGAAAAAAACTACCCCGATATATGAGACCATAGCTACCATACCGTTCCGAGAAACTGAATAAAAATTTGGTGGAAGGTATTTTGAGGTATGCGCTCAAGAACTATATAAAAAACAACAATTAAACTCTAACAGTTACGGTTACAGTGAGAAAATTTCAAATGACCTTCAGAAAAGCCTTTGTTGATTCACTACTTTCATTGATAAAACTTTGATCTATTCGCAGGCAGCATCAGGCCGAGTTTTGTACATTTCGAGTTTGATTTTGAAATTTTTCCCGCATTCGGAATTCGGTTCGTTCCTGAACCGAGGCTTTGCTAGTAATAATATATTTCATTAAAAAAAAAAAAAAAAAAAAAAAAAAAAAATCAGAAACCGTATATATCTGTAGTATAATTATTAGAATTCTTATCAATACAATTTTAAATTTATCTATAGTAAGATATTTAAAATTAACAATTAGTCAAAAATAAAATCTGTATATAAGACATTTTAACATACTAAACCACAATAATTTTTTTATTTAAAGAAAATAGTTATTGGATTATAAAAAGAAAACTAATTACGGACATTGAAATACATTTTCATTGTCTCCATTGATGCAATATTAAAATAAGGAAATTCAAATAATAACTAAATGCATCAGTCTAGAGAATGCCGTTTTTAAGATTTATTCGATTTTAATCCATAATAAGGCTTAATGGCGAGAGAAATTTTATTTTATTCAGAATTTTATTAGGATAGCTTATGCTTTAGAAAATTATATTTACAAAACTTTATTAATTATATTATTTAATATATAAAACTATGCCACTGCAAACAAAGAGAATATTTAAATTGAAGTTATTAGAATAAAAGTTATTGTCTAATAAATTGTTTAAAGTTAATTGTCTTATAAATTTCTTTTCCTTACACTTTTAAGTAATTAACGTTTGAATATTAACTATTTTCTTCAGAAATTAATCCTCACAAATTTAATCTTAAATTTATTTAAATAAATCAAATATTTGTCTGTAAATGATTCAGGCAATGCTGTGTTTTGATCCCTTTAATTTTTTAGTATTTTATTTACAACAAAAACTGCAAACTATTGTAAATCCGTTAGCGGATTTCTTATTGCTTAGAAAGTTAAATAATCTTCTAATTCAGTAAATTTATTCCATCTATCTGCCATGGGATATAAACTATTAGTAAATCTCTTTCCCTTACGATTTAAATCTGTTTACCGGGATTACTGAGAAATTAAATTTAAAGTAGTAAAAAAGTTAATTGAACAAAAATATTCTTTAATATGCTTTGTAATATGTTAGAGATTGGTTAGAGCGTAAAATGCTGAATACATACTTAAATGACAAATATAATCCCACTAACAGTAGATAAATAAAATAATAACAATAATAATAAAAATACAGTAGTTTTAAAATGATTTTAAGTATTATTTAACAATAGAATATGATGAAAAAGATTTTATTTATAAGAATAATCTTAAAAATAAGAAATATTCATTCTTAGATTCTTTAATTATTTCTTAGTGTTGTGTTTGTTGTTTTCAATCCACTTTTAAATATATTGAAATCTATTCGAAATAAAATGAATCATATGTATTTAAATTCCATAATTCTACATAAACTTTAAATATGAGGTAGCAGCAGGCTTTATACAGTACGAAGCAAAAGTTTAAACAATGATTCATACTGACTTCGAAAAACATTTAATCAGTTTTCCTAACACAGCTTGAATGTAATGTGCTGTGCATATAAACAATATTTATAACAATGAAAAGTGGAAATGTGCATATTGCAAGTAATTAAATGGTAACCAAAATATAATACTGTCTCAAAAGTTTAGACAAAAATAAAATAAAATAAAAATAAACGATTTTTAAAACCTGATTGTGCATCCATGTTTCTGTATTACTTCATAAATGCGAGATTCCATCGAAGAAGCTAAATCTTCCATATCAACTCAGAAATTTAATTCATCAATCTGGAAATTAATGTTTGATAGAATGGAGTAAAAGGCTGATTTTTACCAACTATGTGAAAAATACCAGAGTCGGGAATCGAACCCTGGGCCTTCCGCTTAACGCGTGGATGCTCTAACCACTGAGCTACCCTGGCTGATAACCAGCTAGGCACTTCTCACAAAATTTACGTTGGCAAGGTCACCGAGTCTGCATTAAAGCAGCTATATCAAGTGACAAATTTTAATATGGCATAACTCCAAACGGCCACGAAATTTCAACTCCGAAATTTAATTCATCAACCTGGAAATTAATTTTTGATAGAATGGAGTAGAAGGCTAATTTTTACCAACTATGTGAAAAATACCAGAGCCGGAAATCGAACCCCGGGCCTTCCGCTTAACACGCGGATGCTCTAACCTAGCCAGTCGTAAATTACATCAGAAGTGCCGATATGGTTATCAGCCAGGGTAGCGCAGTGGTTAGAGCATAAAAGCGTTAAGCGGGAGGCCCGGGTTTCGAATCCCGCCTCTGGTATTTTTCACATAGTTGGTAAAAATCAGCCTTCTACTCCATTCTATCAAAAATTAAATCTGCATAGTTTGGGGATCGATGAAGTACTATGCATCCTCAATAGATGTCTTGACTTCCTATACAGAAGAATATTGTCTACCTGCTATAAACTTTGCGAGACATGTTGACCCAAAGATTCTCTATAGGGTTAAGATCTTAGCTACATGCTGGCTAGTCGAGAACTCTTACATTATGAGAATTAAAC
This sequence comes from Salticus scenicus, assembly GCA_963930645.1. NCBI lineage: Eukaryota > Metazoa > Arthropoda > Arachnida > Araneae > Salticidae > Salticus > Salticus scenicus. Next base: position 83,031,142 of record OZ005654.1, on the reverse strand, counting down.
CAAGATTTTGAATTATTTGTAATGTGAATCGAAGCATTGTCTTACTGAAGTTCCCACTAAGTGCCACCTAAAAGCTGAGCAAATGGCATTAGGTTTTCTTCTAATGTCTTTGTATAATGCTGTGATGTTTGACGACCACTGGTAAAGGTCAGAAATACTTGCCTATTATAGGAAAAGGCTGCCCAAATTATCACCGAGCTCCGTCCTTGTCTGCGACAGAAAAAACATCGAGATTCCTTCCGCAAGTCATTCCAGTACCATGACCAGCCATCTGGACCATCCAAATACCACTTTTTTTCATAGCTAAATATGACTGATTGTTATTTCTGTCCATATGACGAATGATTTCGAGCGCACAACATTCTTTGTAACTTATGATGTGGCTTCAGAGCTAGTTTCTTTTTCATTTTGCTATAAACTATTGTTCCTTTTTCCACAATTCGCGGCATGTCAACTACGAAGCGTTGTCATTTGCAGAACTTAAGCACTCAAAGTCTGTGACATCATCGATTTTATATTTACATATACCAGCATGTATTCACAGAAACTCATAATCGTGTCTAAACTTTTGCGACAAGCAAATTATATTTTGATAAAAAAGATTTTTATCAAAAAAATTAGTATTGTAGCAAATCAAACGATTATAGCATTTTAAAACAATTTTTGAATACGTTTACAGATTTTTGTAATTCTGACGTCATAATTCTAAATATGAAAGCTGAATGACGTCATTTTCTAAACTTTTGCGACACACTGTAACATAAAACGCGACAGAAGTTGAAACCAAAGAAATACTTTCTAGAAGCAAAACGAAACAAATTAGGAGCAATAAAAGAAATCACTAAATTTTCTTCTGCTTTAATAATAATAATAATAATAAAGCAGAAAAATCAATAAGACTCCTATATGATAAGAGCTGGCGCAGTGTCCGCCATTTTCTAGCCCGTCTGGGAAAGTGTTGGCGATAGAAAAAGCTACGTTACCTGATTTGCGTTGTTATCGCCTTTAGATATCTATAGAGATCAAGTGAGCTAGAACTTCTTATCACGAAACAAACAAGTTGGCAATTTTAAAAACATCGCCAACATTCTTAAAACTGCAACCCTTCACGTTAAAATAAATGTAATATTTATTGTAAAGGCTGGTTTGAATGGAAGGTGGCTAACGTCAATGAATGCTAGAACTATAACTACTTGAAAACATGCTTTATTTCCGGAAAATAGCACTTAATGAAAGGTAAAAGAACACATAACGTAATGTAAGTAAAATATATATAACAACTCAGGAAGGGTAAAAGCAAAACATAATGACACGCAACTGCCGTGACATGAAATATAACGTTCCCTTTTTATAGTCTCTTGACATGCGCTGCATGGACGAGACGCGCGCCGCTTATGCGCGAGTACTCAATTGCGCGAGCACTCAAAACACAAAACACAACACTCCTCCCTCCTAGTTAATGTGGCACAAAATCTCTGTATCTCTCCGGTTTCTTGATTACTCGTCTTGAACGGGATGGTAGATTTTCAGGTATTGGTAAAGGCACAGCACTCTCAGGTGGAACACCTGGAGCCTGTTGTGTTGTGGAAACTGGAAGTCGTTCATGGAGCTGCTCCTGAACCATCGCTGGCTCAACAGGTTCAGACTCCCGCAATGACTCACTGGACGGTGGACCAACAGAAGATGGTGCACGTTTAATCATCTGATCAACATGACGACGCAGCACTTTCCCAGACGCAGTAGTGGCTCGATATGACACAGGACCCGTCGATTCAGTAACCACAGCTGGAATGCACTCTGCCCCAGGAGAAAAGTTCCGGATCATTACAGGATCATCGACCTTGAATTGTCGCAGTGGTCTGGTGTCTTTTTCAAAAGTTAGCTCTTACTTCTCTCTTTGGTCAAGAAAATCTGGGTGTAAACCATCCAGGCAACTTCGTAGTCGTCTTCCCATCAACAGCTCACCTGGGCTAAGGCCTGTGACTGTGGAAGGTGTAATATGTTGATGTAAAAGGAACTGAGAAAGACGTTTCCTCCATGTTCCCTTCACAATACGTTTCAAAGAGTCTTTAACACTTTGGACAACTCTTTCTGCCTGACCATTTCCAGCTGGCCGTCGAGGAGCAATCAACACCCTACGAATGACATTTCCCTCTAGGAATTTTTCATACTCTTTTGATTGAAATGGTGGACCATTATCAGAGACCACAACGTCTGGAATTCCGTGAGTTGCAAAAATGTCTCTTAGAACATCAATGGTGGATGTTGCAGTTGTTGAGGACATTTCCTTCACCTCAACATACTTTGAAAAAGAATCTACAATTATCAGGAACTTGTGTCCTTGGAACGGACCAGCAAAATCAACATGGAGCCAGGACCATGGAATTGTAGTTATCTCCCATGGGTGTACGGAAGCTCGTGGTGGTGCATGCCTAGTTTCTTGGCATGACATACAACCTGCTACATGACTTTGAATATCAGTGTCCATACGTGGCCACCACACATAGCTTCGAGCTAGAGCTTTCATTCGCTCAATTCCTGGATGAGCCAGATGCAGCTCCTGCAACTCGAGCTGACGTCCCCTTTCAGGTACGACTACCCTATTACCCCAAAGGAGACAATTTTTATGAGCAGACAACTCATTTCGTTTAATGTAATATGTATGAAATTCTGAACCCAGCTCTTGTTCCGGCCATCCCTTTAACACAAAATTTAGAATTCTCGATAATAAAGGATCCCTACATGTAAATGTAGCAATTTCCCTTGCACTTAAGGGAGGACATTCCAGATCTTCCATAAAAAGAACTTCATATGGGGGAGGAACCTCAGAATCAGGCACCGGTTTTGGAAATCTACTTAAAGCATCTGCATTCCCTATTTTCTTCCCTGGTCTATGTTCAAGGGAAAAATTATATGCGTTTAACATGAGAGACCAGCGTAGCATACGGGGGGAAATAATTTCAGGAGTCGCTTTAGTTCGGTTAAATAACCCCAACAATGGCTGATGGTCTGTAATGACTGTAAAAACATACCCATAAAGAAAGTGGTGAAATTTCTTAATAGCTGAAACTATGGCAAGCGCCTCCTTATCAATCTGAGCATAATTACGCTCAGCTGATGTCAGAGTCCTAGACGAAAATGCTATTGGCGCCTGACGACCATCCTGCATTCGATGGCTTAATACGGCCCCCACTCCATAAGGAGACGCATCACATGTAAGAATTATTGGTAATGCTGCATCAAAAGGTACAAGCACTTTAGAAGAAGAAATTAAATCTTTTAAGCCATTAAAAGCATCTGTATGAATTTGTGTCCACTTAAACTCAGCATTACTGTCCAACAACTTATGTAAAGGCTCAGCAATTGTATCCTTATTCTCTAGAAACCCATGATAAAAATTAATTAACCCAAGGAAAGCACGTAACTGTTGTTTGTCAGTTGGAATTGGTACAGCACGGATTGCTTCAACCTTGGATTTAGATGGTTGTATACCCTCCTTATTGACACGATACCCGAGAAAATCGATTTCTTTTACCCCAAAAAGGCATTTTTCCTTTTTCGCTCTCAAACCTGCCTTTTTAAGCTGACTCAAAACTTCAGATAAACGGAGTGCTAACTCCTCACGTGTCTCTGCATGGACTAGGACATCATCAAAATAAGGTATTACCCCCTCTAAACCTGCAAAGAGTTCTTCCATTAAGCTCTGAAAAAGCCCTGGAGCTACATTTACTCCAAATTGGAGTCTGTTTACTTTGAAAGCCCCCTTATGAGTTATTATGGTCTGAGCTTCTGAAGATTCCTTATCTACGCGCAGTTGTAAATAAGCCTGGGCCAGATCAATTTTTGCATAGAATCCACCCCCTTTCAAATTAGATAATAAATTATTGATTGCTGGTATAGGATAAGGAAAAGCAGACATAGCCTTATTAAGTGTAGTTTTATAATCCCCACAGAGTCTCACCTTCCCCGATGGCTTTAACACTGGAACTACTGGAGTAGCCCACTTAGGATTATCATAAGGCTCAATAACTCCCTCTTCAAGAAGCTCCTTCAATGCCATCTCAATTTTAGGTCTGAGTGCTAAAGGTACATTTCTAGCCTTACACCTAATAGGTGGAATTTTGGGGTCTATTGGAAGCTTAACTGCTGGACCAGTATAAGTCCCCAATCCCTCACTAAAAACTTCAGAAATTTATTCACAATTTCCGGAACAGGGTCAGAAATAGAATGTATTCCATTTATAGATATACCCAAAGGCTCAAACCATGAATACCCCAGAATGTTTGTACAATTAAATTCTGCAACTAAAAGTTCCAATTCTGGGTTAAACTCTTTAAATTATACTCTTACAGTACATTTCCCAACAAGGTTTATATTATGTTTTTGAAATCTCGCACCTTTACTGAAGTACTATTTAATTTTGGCTCTTGAGCTCCAAATATTTGTTTAAAAGTATTTAAGCAAATTATGGAATAGTAGGATCCTGAATCTACCTCCATTTTAATTTCATGCCCTTCCAATTTAATCACAACATGCTCCTTAAGGGCATTGCACTGCACAGAATTCAAACAGTACTCATTTTCCAAAGGACTAACCACTTCAATGTCATGTAATTTCTGAGAATTTGAATTTTTGTACTTGTCACGTTTTGCACGACAGACACGCTCTATGTGGCCTTTTTTACCACACCCCCTGCAATTAGCATCTCTAAACCTGCAATTCTTACGTTCGTGCTGTTCCCCACATCCAAAACAACATTTTTAGCCGAAAATTTTGTATTTTTATCGATCTCGAATCTTCGTTTACGCTCGTTTTTTCCTTTTCCAGCCTTCACATAATCAACGAACTCTGAGCCTGCAACACGACCCGAATTTAAAGAATGCATGCTTTTAACCTGAGACGCCGCGGATTCACAAGCTAAAGCTTTAGATACGGCATCCTCGAGAATTAAACTTGTTTCCGATAACAGCCGTCTTTGCACCCCCTCATCTCGTAAGCCGCATACGAGCTGGTCGCGAAGCCTCTCCGTCAAAGTTGCATCAAAATCACACGCTTCGGCGAGTCGCCGTAACTCGGCAAAGTAATCGCTAATACCTTCGTTTAAATTTTGAGTTCGCTTGCGGAATTTAAAACGAGAAAAAATAACAGAAGGTTTAGGGCTAAAATGAGTTTTTAAAACAGTCATAATTTCATCAAAAGTCTTTTCAGAAATAGCAGACGGCGCTATTAAAGACCTAATAATTCCCACTGTTTTGATACCGCAAACGGCAACTAAAGTCGCACGTTTCCGTTCAGCAGTAGTGATATTATTTGCTTCTAAATAATATGTGAGCTGTTCAGAGTATAAATCCCACGAACTAGGACTTGAAACGTCGAACTCCGAAATTGAGCCGACAGCAGCCATCACAAGGAACGGGGTTCAGAAATAATTAAAGAAAAAGAAAAACAGCTTACCGCGCTGAACAACTCCGTGATAAATCACCCGCCTCTTATCAACAAGAGAGCAGAGAGAGAAAAAGAGGAGAAAATTCTCATACCTGAACTAGGAACGCCCACTCGCGCCGCGGAGTCAACATCCCATCCTCGTCGTCAGTATTGTAAAGGCTGGTTTGAAGGGAAGGTGGAATGCTAGAACTATAACTACTTGAAAACATGCTTTATTTCCGGAAAATAGCGCTTAATGAAACATGATAAAAGGTAAAAGAACACATAACGTAATGTAAGTAAAATATATATAACAACTAAGGAAGGGTAAAAGAAAAACATAATGACACGCAACTGCCGTGACATGAAATATAACGTTCCCTTTTTATAGTCTCTGGACATGCGCTGCATGGACGAGACGCGCGCCGCTTATGCGCGAGTACTCAATTGCGCGAGCACTCAAAACACAAAACACAACAATATTAAAGTTAATTTTAAAAGAATTTAAAGTAATAACAAAAAAAAAAAAAAAAAAAAAAAAAAAAAGTACATTCATATTAAATTTATCAAACAACTTTGAAAATAAAATGAAATAATTTGAAAATAAGGGAAATCTTACGCAACAAAGTTGTGCTCCTGCTCCGGGTATCCACGAGTTACATCTGCAATTTATAATCCACTTTTTCCTTCTTCCTGGATTAGAAGAAAATATAAACAGGTGGTGGCCTTTTCTGAAGTTATTCGTGCAATTTATTGCCGAAAAACCACCAATAATAAATCTTCAGCCGGTCTTGTGGGCTAGAAAATGGTGGACGCGTCAGCCTATCTATGTAGGAGTTCTAAAAATCAAGTGATAATTATCACGTAAATGCATCACAGAGGATAAGTTTATTTTTGTTTCCAAATTAAATATATATTTAGTTTTAACAATAAAGAATATATTCAGGATTTTATTTTCATGACACATGCTTTGCAACACTTTATTTACAAAACTTTACGAATAATATTATTTATTATCTCAAACTATATGTAAATAACGAAACTATATTTATTAATGTTATTACTTTATATATATATATATATATTATAACAGAATTACAAATTTCTTTTTCAATTACCAGTTTGCAATTAAACGTACAATATAGACGATTTTACTCAGTGATTGTAAATTCCAAATTTAATCCCAATTTTTAATATGGCAATCAAATATTTTTCTCTAAGAGGTAAATGTAAAACTAGATTTTGTTTCCTTTCAGCTCTATACGACTTAATTCACCAAAATTCATTTAATAGTAAATCTGGTTCCAGATTGTTTACTATTTAGAATTTTAAATAATTATCTACTTCAGTTAATTTATTCCAAACTTGTATCATAAGACAATTATTACTAACTTAACGTTTTTTTTTTTTTTTTTTTTTTTTTTTTTTTTACGATGTATAATATAATTTATTGCATTATTATTTGACTAAAGCGTAGAATGCTTAATACATACGTAAATGTCATTGTAAAACTAGAAATAAATAGCATCATAGGGTAAAAATATAATAGTTTAAAATTCGTTTTGTAGATTATTAAATAGATTATCTTATAAAAATGATTTTGCAATAGATGCGATAGAGGAAACTTTTTTAAGTAAAGCACTGTTGAATGGGAGGTTAAAGGGAAAAAAATTAGAATGAATGTTCATCTGAATGCGACCCTTATATTTCACTCTATAATGTATTTTAATATATTAGAGTTAGAATATTTAACCGTAGCGTAGAATATGTTATTTTAAAATTTCCTCGATAGCACAGAATGTTATTTTATAATAACGCAAAAGTCACACATATTTATTATAATTATATATATATATTTCGATAAAACCATTTTACAGGTAATTATAATTAAGAAAATCTTCTTACCTGTATTCGTCTATTTAGCATCCGTTCACTTTATTCTTGTTTATACAGCTAAATCATTATAAACTCTTCTATAAAGAAAATATCCATTAGATTCAATTGATTCAGCATACTCAATTACGAGATGACTTTGTGTCTTTAAATATTTAAGAAAAGAATTAAGAAAAGAAAAAGAACATAAAAATAAATTTGAATTATGGAGCTAATAAACGCTCCGAACATTAAAGAATCTACATAACGACTACAGATGAAAATATTACATATACATTGATGCACGTGCGAGCGGTTTTCATAGGCATGCGTAGATGCCTCATTTGTTTCTTTTCACATTTCGAATCGAAAGTAAAATGTTTTGATAGTCTGTGAAATATATTGGGCAGATAATTGTTATAATTTTCAACAGAATATTTAACCCATTAAACACCGCTGAATGAATCCCACAGAAAGTTTTAAATTTTCCTATGTTTTGGGCTTCCACGTACATTTCTAGTGAGATGTAGTTTAATTTAAAAAAAATAAATACCTTACAAGTTCGTTTATTTTATTTTTCTGATGTATACCTAATGTCCCATTATCACCTCTTTCTATTTGTATTCCTAAGTATTTGTTTACTTGGCCTAGACTTGTGATTTCAAATTCGTTTTCAAGTTCCTTTATTACTTCGTATATTTCATTTTTGTTTCCTGCCAACAATATGTCATCGACATAAATAAGTAAGTAAACTGTATTATTGTCCTTTGAACTTTTGTATAAACACTTGTCTGATTCACAGGCAGTAAAATTTAATTTGATTAGTGTATCATTGATTTTGGTATTCCAAGACCTGGCTGCTTGTTTGAGGCCATATATGGCTTTTCGTAATTTGCAGACCTTTTTCTCTTGCCCTGGTATTATGAAGCCTTCTGGCTGGCTCATAAAAATGTCTTCTTCTAGTTCTCCATGTAGGAAAGCGGTTTTCACGTCAACGTGAGTTAACTGCAAATTTTTGTACAATGCATTTATCAAGAACGTTCTGATTGTTGTATGAGAAGCCACTGGGGAAAAAGTCTCATCATAATCAGTTCCATACTTTTGACTAAAACCTCTTGCCACGAGACGTGCTTTGTATTTTTCAATTTTGCCTGAGTCATTGTATTTTGCTTTAAAAACCCATTTAGAGCCAACAATGTGTGTATTAGGTGGAGGATCAACAAGATCCCATGTTTCGTTTTTATTTAATGATTTTATTTCTTCTTCTGCTGCTTCTAACCATTTTTCTTTTTCAATAGGATTTTTCATGTTTACTATATCGTCAAATGTTTTCGGTTCAATATAATTTGTATCAGTTGACAGAAAAACAAAACGTTCAGGTGGTACCCCTTTGTTTATTCTATCTGACCTCCTTAGGGTTTGTGTATTCTGAATTTCAATGTGTTCTTCTGTTATATCATTTTCATTGTTTAGAATAACAGGAATTTTAGATTCCTCATTAATTGCATTTTGGTCAATGTTTCGAGAATGTTCGTGAGTTTCATGCTCTTCGAGAAATTTTACTGTTCTGCAGATTTTTATGTTTTTATTTACATAAATTCTATATCCTTTACTTTTTAGATCATAACCCATGAAAATTCCACGCTTCGCTTTACTGTCTAACTTTTTTCTATCAGTTTTGTTCACATAAACATAAGCTTTGCAGCCAAATGTTCTTAATTTTGAGAGGTCTGGTTTCATACCAGTCCAAAGCTCATATGGTGTCTTTTCACGGGCACTTGTTGGTAGTCTGTTTTATAAATAATTTGCTGTCATTAAAGCTTCTCCCCAAAAGTTTTTGTTTAATTGACTTTCATTTAACATGCATCTGGTCATTTCGACTAAAGTACGTTTTTTCCTTTCAGCCACTCCGTTCTGTTGAGAACAATGGGGCACAATCAGTTGTTGTTGTATACCCTCATTTTGAAGAAATTTTTCAAACTCTTTATTCATATATTCACCACCATTGTCAGAATGCAGAATTTTTATGGTAATTTCTGAAAGCTTCTAAAGCTTCATATTTATTTTTCAACAGATATATATAAGTATAGCGGCTGTAGTCGTCAATAAAAGTGAGAAAATAACTTTTTCCACCCACCGTAGGTGTCTGGAATGGCCCACAGAGGTCAGAATAAATTATGTCTAATGTTTGTTTTGTCTTGTGTGTAGCTACTTTGGGGTATGAGTCGTTTTCCAATTTTGACATAATACAAATTTCACAGTTATCATCGTGTTTACAATTGTTCAGTTTAATTCCCGTTGCCATTTCCTTACTGAAGAGTTCTTTTATTTGTGCGATATTTTTGTTCCTAATCTACTGTGCCATAGTTTAATACAATTTTTATTATCGCAAGTTTGTGTCATGTTTATTTTTTCTTTTATGTTATCATTTGTTTTAACTTCATCCAAATTGTCAGCTACTGTCGCAAAAATATGTTCTTCGTTTTTAAATTTAATTTCACAAGTGTTCTCTTTAAATATTGCCTGACAACCATTCTCGGTTGCCTTTTTTATTGAAATTAAATTTGTGGCAATTTCAGGAATGAAGAGAGTATCTTTGAGTATAATGTGTTTGGTTTCGTTTTTAGAATTTCTCACTTCTAATTTTACATCTCCACAACCTTGTGAGATTACTGATTGACCATTGGCTAACATAACTTGTGTTTTATCATCGTTTTTAAATGATATGAACCATTTTATACTGTTGCATACATGGCTTGAACTCCCGCTATCTACAATGAACGAGTTTCTGTTTGAATTTCCTACCACAAAAATTAGATTTTTCATTTTATTTTCCGTTTTTTGCATCACGTTTGCTATTTGTTTGTTTTTATAATTATTGCGACTGTAGAAATTGCTTTGATAGTTATTTGAATTCTCTTTGTGTTTATATTCGTTGCTTTGTTTATTTTTTAAATGCCAACAATCGCTTTTATTATGCGAACTCTTTTTGCAATAATTGCAAATCTTTCGTGGTGGTGTTTTAATTTTAATGTGCATTTTATATGCGCTTTCATTATTTGTTTGATTTTTTCTGATCTTTTTAGATCTTCGTCAAGTAACTTTCCCCTAATGAATTCTGGGGTCAAGTCTTCTTGATATCTAGATTTAATTGCAGTAATCAAGGTATCGAAGCTTGTAGGAAGTGAGCATAGTATAAGAGCTGACATGTGCTCATCATTTATCACTTCACCTATAGCGGTCAGTCTATCACGGATCTGATATATGTGCGTTAGATGTTGAGATAGGTTTTCACCCTCTGCTAGTTTAGCAGAATATAATTTTCTCAATAGAAATAATTTACTGGATAAATTCGATCGCTCGTGAATTCTTTTTAAAGTGTCCCACGTTTGCCTAGCTGTCGCGAGAATTTTTATTTGTACGATTTGGTCGTCTTCTATCGATAAATTAATAATCGCTTTGGCTTTGCGATCCTTTATTGTCCACTCATTAGTGACAGGATTTGGAGGTTCGTCTGATATCAATTCAAATAAATTTTCCTTGCATAGCATCATTTCTATTTTGAACTTCCATAAATCGTAATTCGTGGAATTCAATTTGTCGATGATTGAATCATCTTTTGCAAAAGCCATATTAACTTTATTATTTAATCACTGCAAATATTTTGATTATATAATATTTTTTTAATTATTATACTTAATTACAATTCAATTGAGTTTTTTCTTTTCTTTCTTTTTGTTTCTAGAAAACATATATTTTTCAAACCAAAACTTTTGGTTTCAGTTCTATTTTGAACGGATGCTTTTTTATTTATTTATTTATTTATTTTTATCGAAATTTATTTCAATTCATTTATTATTTTTGTATTTTTAATACATTCCATTTCATATTATCTTAAAATAGAATACTTGTGTTTATATAAATGAATTTATTTTTATAGAAAGTGTGACATCATTTTTTGTTCTGTGCTCATAATCTGTTATTTTAAATTACCTCGACAGCACAGAATGTTATTTTATAATAACGCAGAAGTCACACATATTTATTATAATTATATATATATATTTCGATAGAACCATTTTACAGGTAATTATAATTAAGAAATTCCTCTTACCTGTATTCGTCTATTTAGCATCCGTTCACTCTATTCTTGTTTATACAGCTAAATCATTATAAACTCTTCTATAAAGAAAATATCCATTAGATTCAATTGATTCAGCATACTCAATTACGAGATGACTTTGTGTCTTAAAATATTTAAGAAAAGAATTAAGAAAAGAAAAAGAACATAAAAATAAATTTGAATTACGGAGCTAATAAACGCTCCGAACATTAAAGAATCTACATAACGACTACAGATGAAAATATTACATATACATTGATGCACGTGCGAGCGGTTTTCATAGGCATGTGTAGATGCCTCATTTGTTTCTTTTGACAATTCGAATCGAAAGTAAAATGTTTTGATAGTCTGTGAAATATATTGGGCAGATAATTGTTATAATTTTCAACAGAATATTTAACCCATTAAACACCGCTGAATGAATCCCACAGAAAGTTTTAAATTTTCCTATGTTTTGGGCTTCCACGTACATTTCTACTGAGATGTAGTTTAAATTAAAAAAAAATAAATAAATAAAAAAGTTAGAAGGTATGATATGGTTCCGAAATTTGAGATTTGACACCTAGTTGGGGTACAATAGATGTTGAAAAAATGCAAAACCCATTTAAATCAGTTTTCTTGATTCCCTGCTTGTTATAATTTAAGAAAAGAACACTGTTTTGTTTCATATCCTTTGTTTTTAACCCCTGCACCCGAATGAGTTATTTTTTCTGATTTATTTTGTTTGCTGACTTTTTGCAGAAAAACAGACATCCTTGTTTTAATAATTAAAAAAAATTAATTATTAGAAACTTTTGGAAAAAGTTACCAACGAAGCTAAGCGCATCAATGTTTAATATAATATAATATAATATAATATAATATAATATATACCTTAATTATTTGCAAAGAAAAAAATCTTAAACAATTGTACTCGCAGCGGGAACGTTGACGCCTAATGGGTTAATAAGTACTTAAATGTCACTGTCAAACCTATTGATACTACGCTAAATAATATTTAACGCCATAGATTTAAAATATTATTTGTTAAAAGATTTGTAGGTTATTTAAAAATCTCTTATAAAAATGTTTTTTATAGATATGGTTAAATTTAAGAATATCCTTATTATTCTGTTGTATTTTACTATCAAAGCAATTTTAGATTTCGTTAAGTATATCTGAAATAAAATGTTTAAAATCATGAGTTGTTTAATAAGATAAAAAAAAAAAAAAAAAAAAAGAATTAAAACAATGATTTATTTTATTTTATTTTGTTTTTTATTTTATTTTATTTATTTATTTATTTATTTATTTTTTGCGTAAAACATAACAGAATTTCATTTTCAAGTTTTTTTTTTCCCTAGAATGTAAGTCAAACTAATTTCGAGCAATGAAATAAACCATTAATCGAAGTCTTGCCATTCACGTAATCATACAGTACAAACAAAATCAAATGATGATCTATAAAAAATGTGCATCAGCAAAAATAATGTCATCTTATTTATTTATTTATTTATTTATTCGTTTTAATATGAGACTTTTTATTTAATTCAGAGTTTCATAAACATAATACATGTTTGTATTACCTTATTTACACAACTTTACAAATATTAATATCTACTATCTAAAATTATGCCTTTGTAAACAAACAGAATGTTTTAATTAATGCTCTTATAGTAAACTTTATTTATAATTAAGTTACAAATTTCTTTTTACCACCTGTGTAGGGAATTAACCTAAAAAAAAAAAAACTTTTGCTAAGTCCTTAATTTTTACAAATTTAAGCTCAAATTTTGTTATGGAAATAAAATATTTGTCTCTAAATGTTAAAGGTATTGTTTCCTTTCTATTTTATATCTTTTTGTTCATCAAAACTTCATTTAGATGTAAATTTGTTGTCGGAATATTTTCAATTTAGAAATTTAATTAATCTTCTGCTTCAGTAAATATATTCTGGCAATGATCCATGGGATATAAAATAATCATAAATATCTTTCCCTCACTATTTTAATTCATTTAAAGACAATATTTTGAAATTAAATTTTAAATGAATTAAAATATAAATTAAAGTGACATTATTTAAGAGTAATATCTTCTTTTACATTACCGAATACTTGAGTTAAAAATGGTGAATACATTTTGCTATTCCGTTTTTAATCTCACCGGTGTTAATTTATTGTATTAATGGTAACATAGGGTTAAAATATGTTGAAGAATGAACGTATTAGTTTTGAATTTTTTAAAACAAAAATCGAGCAAACAGCTTTTAGGATTCTTTATATAAAAATACTAGCTGTTGCACCTGTTCTACGTGCGAAATGAAATGGAAGGGAATTCATATTAAATTAGTACACACAAATAAGTGTGTCATAAAGCAATATATCTATAATGCTTAAGAAGGTGTATTCATAAAGTTTAATAATCCATTGTATGTATTTATCACTGTAGTTCGCTGCAGATATAATAGAATATATTCTTTCTAATATAGTTCGAATTTAATATCATCTGCACTTATTTTGAACAGAAAATTAAATAAATTAAAATTTAAACTTTGAATAAACTGCAAAACATAATTTGACCTAAACCGTCAACGCCCAATTTAATTGAAAGAAAAAAAAGTAAAATTATTTTGCATTATGTTTAAGAAATCAATATTTAGTTTAACCTCGAGAAATAATTCCAATCCCACCGTTACAGCTCCAGATAATTAGTGTCATATACCGGGTGCGCCAAAAGTTTACAAAAATTTAAAAATTCATTGAAAAAGAACACATGGCGGTAAAAAAGTTCGGTGTGCACGGACGGCATCAAAAAGAGTGCGGATTTTTTTATGAACAAAAAAAAAAAAAAAAAAAAAAAAAAAAAGTTCAAAAAATGACCGATAGGTAGCGCTGCGGTGCATACACGAAGATCTTTTATGCAAATTAGGTTGTCAATAAAACACCTGAATGCACATGGACTCTTCTGGGATTCATCCAGACGAGCTGTACTCAGGCATGTGTTGTGACTCGCCTGGTGGAGGTCATTTTGAACAACTTCAGCTTAAATAGATCTTTGAAAATGTAGAAATGTATTCGTATTTTGTTTCTGCTCATTATAATTTAATGTATAACTCATCTGTATTAATTTTCTTAACGTATTCAACATCCACGCCACCTAACAGCCAATTTTTAAACTAATTATTATTATTATTATTATTTTTAATTATAGTAAAAAAAAAAATCCGCCCTATCTCTGATGCTATTCGTGCAAACTGCACTTTTTTTTATCATTATTTGTTCTTTTTTTATGAATTTTTAAAGTTTTCACGAATTTTTGGCGCACCCGGTGGGTGCGCAGGGGTGGTTGTTTTCAAGTAATTTTTCTGATTTCAGTGGGTTTTTTTTCGTACCAGGATTCAAGTTTTTCTGGTTGTTAAATTCATAAAAAAAGACTAAAATATAACATCCATGTGACAACTAAACTTAATTAAAACTAACATTTTTTATAATGAGGACATTGAACTCCTGGCAAAAAACTATATGTTCTCTACACATACAAAAACACTTTCTCGTAAAAAATTTCAATTATTTTTTCATGAATTCACAATACTCCTGACATTGAACGCTGGACGCTTGTAGAAATTTGTGATAAATATGTTTTTTCCGGTGGGAATTTCATGAAATAAAGCTATCCTATAAATAGGACACTGTGTGTTAACGGGTAAAGACACATAAAAGGAATCCGAAAAGGAAAGTATTAAATGAACATATGGAGATAATAACTCTATGCACTCAGACAGACAATAACTTTGCCTCATACACATATAAGCAGACATTTGAACGAGGCAGCATTTGAACGAGGACGTGTAGTTGAACTCAAAGAAGTTGTTAAGTCTAATCGGGGAATCCTCGACATTTGGATAAGAGCGATGCTACTATTAGTTGATGGTAGTAGAAATGGGTGAAACATAGAAGAACACCGCAGAAAAAAAAAAAAAAAAATCAGTCCTTAGAATATAAATGAAGCCCTTTAATGTATCTGAATAGCCCAGTGTAGCTCAGTAAATCTAAAGTTTAACCATATTATATTCTATACAAACCATTATTTTAGCATATTAACTATAAATATCAATTTCGTTATAATTTTTACATTAGGAAGTTATTTAAATGAGATTTATAAAATTTTCTAGTTTAAAATGCAATGCACTGTAGTTTGTTTGGATGCCCCTGTGCACAAACCAGCTGTACAGGAATATTTAATGCCGTTTTAAATAGGAAACATTCCATAGTGAACATGAATAACATATATGATTTTTAAATATTCTGAAAATATTTACAGATGCTGGAGACGCTGCTGACGAACATATAGACAGAGAGATATGCAAATGGCAGTCATAGTCACAGTTAGAATATGTTAGAAATTGTCAAAAACGTTTAACATAAATGAAGGTGCAATGCCAGTGAATTTCCAATAACAGCCCTTGATGTCAGAGAATAATTTTGTGTAGTCATGAAAATCTAATGCTAATCATTCTATATCTAACAGAAAGCATTCTTTTGTGCATATAAATAACATATTTCATTTTTTTTAAGATTTGTGTAAAATAAAGTTATGAAAATCTGGTTTATAGAAATGCATCTCATAGATCATAATGCTTAGAACACTTTCGTCTGTCATTGTATACAAATAAGTGATGGTATTTACTACATTTTCAAAGGGGACATCCGATAGTGAACATGAATAATAGCTTTCTATTTAATTAATATATGTGTAAACTGAAAGTATTAAAATATATTTTTTAGAACTACCTCTCATAGACCATAATGCTTTGGAATACTTTCGGATGTACATGTACACAATCCATTTGAGGTATTCACTCCATTTTCAATAGGGAACATCTGATAATGAACTTAATGAAAATGCAGCAGTGATTAAGTTTGTTTTCTCTCTTTTTAACTATGCATTCATTTGTTGTGAAATTCTCTTTAATTTAAATGAAGAAGAAACGAATTTAATTAATTCACGAAAAACAAAATTTATTGACAATATTATGCTTAATCTTATCCTTTGTTTTGTACTTAAGTAAAATGTATTTTATTGTAAATTATATGATTCTAAATTAAAACAAGGTTCTGTTTTTAATTTATGAGCTGTTAATTATAAATAAAATTGGAATGTATCATTTTGGTAAAACGATTAAGAAAGAATGTTTTATTTTAAAGAAATTTTTAATTATAGAAATGTGTTGTTTTACTGCAAATAACAATTATTATTATTTTTATTGAATTAAAAAGATTTCGAATAAACTATTAGTGATTAATTTTATCTTTAGTTGATCTAATTATTTAAACTTTGGCACGTGATTTTTAAACATAAATTTAAACAAAGATATATAATATATTTTTATTTAAAAATATATTTAGTGTGATATAAAATTTTACACAAACGTTTCAAAGTTTAAAAACAAATTAAGTACTGTAACAAACTAGTTTCTTATTCTGCTCTGGAATTAACTTCGTCTTTTCTTTAATATTTCAGAATGTTATCTATACCAAATATCTCTAGCCGCAACACGGGAAACTCTGTTACAAAAATTTAAGTTACAGAAAATCTCAGTTAAATTTCAAAAGCATGAGAAACTCAAACAAATATTAAAACTTTAGCTGCAGACAATTCTTTATGCATCAAATAATTTACGTTAAGTTTTTCTTCAATCTCTAGTTAATAAATATCTACTTTCGTATAATTCACCAAACTATTTTCATCTTCACAATATTACTCTAAAAGCAGTTATATATTGTTTAAAAAGTTAAGCACGTATTGTTTTAGTAACTTTAAGAAATATAGAAACGTGACTTTTTGAAATTAGACGAGGAGATCGTTGATGATTGAAAGAGGAATATATGTATTATAGGTCGACTTAAATTTCACCTAATCACTCGGGCAAAATTTTCGGTACTATTAAAATTACCATTTAATTACTTACTTATTCATGGTACATGATTTTCCTCGGGATATTTCTGCGAATGTTTGAATAAAATGAAATAGTGATTCAGTTTGTTTTCTATCCTTTCAACTATGTAATATATATTTGTTGTGAAATTCTCCTTAATTTAGACAAAGAAGAAATTAACTAGATTAATTTGTGAAAGAGAGAATTTAGCAGAGTTTTTGTTTAATCCGTTCAATTTTTGTATTTTAAAGTGAATTATAATATTAACTTATATTAATTTTATTCGAAAAATATTCTGTGTAATATTTAACTTTGAATATGTTAATAATTTTGCAACGAATTATTATTATTATTATTATTTTAAGTTAGAAAATAAATTATTTAATTACTAATGATTAAATTTATGTTTATTTTACCTAAAAAATTAAACTTAGATTCAAGTATTTCATCTTTTAACGCTGATTTGCTCGATTATATAAAGCTGTAGATTGAAGTGACACGCTGTATGGGAAGGTAGATGCAATATGTACGATTTAGCTCTTTCATTTGAAAAGTTATAATGACTGGGAAAACAACGATTAAATGATAATTCTTTTTAATAAGGTTAGACCGTCTTATAACAAGAAGAAATTTCTAACTAGCTACATGTCCGTCATAGACGATCGAAGAACCTAGATGGCACCACACAAAACCAGTCATGTCTTAATTAGAATGTAGAGGAACTTTGTCTTTCTTTTAAAGTAAGTATAACTTCTCTGAAAACATTTTATGTAAAAATCAAGTAAATTCTGACAGTAGACAAACGTGATCAGGACAATAATAATACGGAGACCTCAATAATAAGCGCCTATACCACTCATTTAACGATATGCCTCACCGCATATCTCAGGTATTATTCAAGTAATTACATGTAATATATTCTTAAATGTGTCATTTTGTTTTCATTAATCCTATTAATCACTGTTGTTTTTTTTATTCAATAATTACCAATAATTTTAAGGTGTGATACTTGATATGCATAATATACGATAAAAATTCGAAGACATTAGGTAAACCTTACAATAAAAATTTAATGGTAATTATTGAATAAAAAAGTCCCTAGATTTGGGAACACTGTTCCTGCAGCTGTGTTCGCTTCCAGCGGTCGAAATAAACTTTTTCTAATAGACCAAATGGTGTCCAAATACACAAAATTTTATTCGTTTATATAACTAAGAATACTTCCATTTTCTGTTATTCAACTAAATCAATGTAACAATTCTTTTTTTTATTTTTTATTTTTTTCTTTAGAAAGCATTTGACATAAAATAAAAAAAAAACTCTTGAATTTTGGTTTTGAGTCATAATGTACTCGATCTAGGAATATAGGACCTTATCTAGGAATATGAAGAATATGTCCTTATTTTAGATATTATTGAAAATTAAAAATGTCATTAAATGTATTATCATTCAGCAATAGGGCCCACCACTAGACAAGTGGTTATCAGTTCAATGCTGGTAGATGGGAAGTCAGAATATTAATTAAAAGTCGAAAGTCGAATACATACGGGTTTGAATCCCTTAGAAAGATACCGACGTAGGGCATTCCACATATAGGTCTAGAACCTCAGCCTTTTGAATCGGCTTTAAACCTTACAACCAACCATTAGAAAAAAAATAGTGCGCAGCATGAATGCACTATTCTGTAGTTAATAACAAAAGCCTATGACTTTAAAAAAATAAATTAATTAACTATTAAAAAATCAAATATGATTTTTTAAAAAGTCAATAAAAAAAAAAGAAAAAAAAAATATGTTTTGAAATATATATATATATATTTGAATGCTTACTTTTATTATTTGTTACAAATTTGTTTTTAATTAAAATTTTATTAGTCTTTTTTTTTTTTTTTTTTTTTTTTTTTTAAGTTCGTTTTAGCATTTATTTTACATAGTTTAATATTTTTTATACTTATGCGATAAATATCCAAAATATCTCTAAACACATTTGTGAATTGAATATATGTCACTAAAAAGCTACGGGGGAAGATTTAAATTAGGAGAAGGAAGGAATATCGTGACACCTTAAGATTAAATAAAAATAAAAATAAAAACACCTTCCCTAACAGAAAAAAAAAAATATATGAATCGATTCATCTTGAAAAGGAAACAGGAACCGATGCTTTAAGAAATAAAGGAAAGTATTTTGAGAAATAAATACTGTTGCATATATCGGAAAACTTTCAGGGAGTTTACGTAAATGCAAAAATGTAACAACTGAAAGGAATAATACTTCTTGTTTGTTTTAAGATTATTTTTTATTTAAATTGCTTGGGGATATGTTTCAAACGATGAATATATTAAAAAAATACATTGTTTTGAAACAAAGTTATTAAAAGTTCACTTTTGATCTTGATAAGTATATGAAAAATTTCCATACCTGTTTGTATTATATTTATTGGAGCACTTCCACATTGATTTTCATTTACAGTGGTATTTTGAGTACAATGGCATATTTTAAAGTGTAAAAGTCAATAATTCATTTTTTAATGAAATTAAACTTACATACGTGTATAAGCTCATTGCTATAAAAATTTGCGCACCAAGAAAGAATCGTCAGAATGAAATGAAATTTTGCCTACATAAATGTAACATTCATATAAATAAATAATTTAAAAATCAAAGGGAAATGATCATTTGTTACAGGAAAAATTATGAAAGATTACAGGTTTCAGTACCCTCTTGGTCCACCTCTAGCGTGAATGTACGACGCGATACGGGCGGGCGGGTATTGAGACATACGGGTCCGGTATGATGTCTTGCTTCAACTCGTTCAACATTTGTTGAAAAAGGGCCTCTAATTCGTGCAAACTCGTAGGCTACCCAACTTGCAGACTTAATTGTCCCAGATATGCTCGATTGGTGACAATTCTGGCGATCGAGCAGGCCAGGGAAGGGTGGTATTGTGGCAGAGGCAGTCCTATGACACCCTTCATTTGTGTGGCTGAGCATGGTCCTGCTGAAAATGGCTCCTGGGAGTCCTGTAATTAGTGACAACACCTATGGCTTATGGATGTCATGAACGTACCGCTGAACTGTCATGGTGCCATAAATTAATATTAGGAATGACCGTGTGTCGTATGCAATATCATTCCATACCATCACACCAGCTGTGGTTGCGGTGTGCAGCTGTAATGAAAAGGCAGGATTGATGCGTTCAACCCGACGTCTCCACAAAAGTACATGTTTGTTATCCCTGCACAAATTGAATTTGGATTCGTTGCTAAGGACGACGTGGTTCCATTTGGTTGCAGTTCAAAACCGTCCAGAGCTATAACCATCCAAATGGAGGAGAGGGGAGGTGGGTATTATTGGTAGCACAAGTAATGGTATTATTGGCAGCGCCACGATATCAAATGTCCTTCAGCCAAGCGCCTTGCGGTGGTTCGTACAGACACAGAGACAGGTCGTATAGGTGCTGCATATGTCCGGAGGGCGGACAACGAGACAGTTGGCGCAATGTATATGTTTCGTATCATGGGATGTTTTTTTTTTTTCGATTATTGGTCTGTCGAGCACGTCCTGAGTCTGATCGCCGTGTAAGCGACCTCCCTCTTGTCCACTGATCCCAACACCTCCCCACAGTAAAATCAGAATAGCCTAGGTGACTGGTTACTCTCCAAGCTGATCACCCGGTTTCCATCATACTGATGATTCTTTCCCTCTCAGACTCCGGTAGCTGCTCGTATTGACTTTGATGGCGGCGTAACAATGTTCCTATTTAAAAAGCATCCCTCTGACACAGATTATGTACACCAAACAAGCTCTGCTTGCCCATCTTATACTCCAAGAAGAACGAAATTAAAGGCCCTCTGGTGGCATAACGCAGTGCAATCCCACTGCATTTCTAAAGATTTGCATATCTTCCTGGCACGTACCTACATGCGAAGTTTCGTTACGGTCCAATAATTACTTCTTGGTGCGTAATTTTTTTATGGCAATGAGTGTATATAACTACATTTTTCAATAAATAAGTTTATTAACCTGTTTCTTGCAGTTTATTAAACTATAAACAACTTTTAGTGTAAAAGTCACATAGATCAAAGTCACTCATGAAAATAATAATTTCATAAAAGAAATTCTTATTCATTTTATATATATATATATATATATAATAAACACATTTTAAATACGCAATATATTTTAATAATTCATTAGTTGTGAGCATTATTAAACAGTTTTATTAATTTGTTAATAAAAGCTATTAATTTTTTCAGATTGAAAAAAATAAATGAAAATTAAATAACTACTTAAAAAAATGTAAAATATATTCATCTAGAAATTACAAACTGCTAAGAATTTTTTAGCTCTGTTGATTTTTTTTTTTTTTATTATTATTAAATTATTATTATTATTAGAATATTATTTAAATATGATACAATAATTTTTTATCACAAATTACATTCATTTACTTAACCATCTGACCGCCGCTGACGGATATATTCGGTCACTGAGCTGTTATTTTTTTTTTTTTTTTTTTTTTTTTTTTTCCAACAACTTTAGCGTGTTTTTTAAGTTTGAATGTTTGAAGATTTGAAAGTTATCAGGATTAGAGTGCTATAAACAGTTACCTTTTTAGTCTCAAATTTGAAATAAATATTAGTTTAGTAATTGAAAAAAGTGTAGAGAGAAAACAACATTACATTTTTTCCCTTTTCGAAAGCCGTCAGATGAAATACTTTTTTTTATTTTATTTATTTATTTATTTATTTATTTTTTTTTTTTGTTGTGGCAGGGTAAAATTTTAAAAACTGTTTCATTCAAATATTGTTTTAATGTAATTACCTAGTTACTTTATTATTCTAGCAAAATCACTTTTCTCTAAATTCAAAATCACAGTAAAATAATTCTTGGCTGTTTATAAAATTTCAACATTTTAAAGCATGAATAAGTAATAAACGTTTGTTTATATAAGATTTTATAGTATATTATTTGAAATTAAATGTATCATGATGTGGAATGCTAAAGTAGCGGAGAAAGTTCAGTAATATAAACTGCTATGTATCAACTTATAAATTTCAATCTGATATATATATACATATTATAATAATAATGGATTAAGATTTTTGGTTTTTAAAAGGTGCATTTTTCGTTATATACCTGAAGAGACATATTAGTTTTAAAAGGAAAATTACTCTGTATAAACTAACGAATGTCTTTCGATAAAGACGCAAATATGGTATATTTAATTTTCAAAGCAGCTATAAAAAGCATTAAAAAAAAAATAATAATAATCTCAAGATTCATTTCTATCCAAAATGAAGTCGTAATGAATTTCGTATATTTTACGGTTAAATATATATATATATGTATATATATATATATATATATCCTTATTATAATAATTTTATAAAAAATACATTTCTTGCTTCTAAATCAACAATAAAGTATAATTTTTTCCCTTACAACATACTTGTCCATAATACATCCTGAAAATGTTCATAGGATGTCCATAGATGTCATTTTCATCTATAGGACATCCTGAGGATGTCATTTGGAGAAAGTGTGCTGTTAGGGTTAATTGTCTGAGCATGGCGATGATTAAACATTATTTATTACCTTAAGCGCATATGAAGCTGAAATGAATATGAAGCATTTTTCTCAAAAAAAAAAAAAAAAAAAAAAAAACTTTAAAATATATTTATTGGATTTCGTTAAAAAAATAATAAATAAATAAATAAACTCACAGGAGATACATGTACGGATGGGAATAAAAGTTTCATATTTCTGAGAAAAAAATTCAAAATTAATTGCATATTAGAATTTTTTTTTTTTTTTTTTTTTTTTTTTTTAAGGGTACAAACTGTTTTTTTTTTTTTTTTTTTCGTACGACAAGAGATTTTTGTAGACAAGTGGTTAGAGTTAACAGAGAACTTATGTTTGCGTCAAATGTACATGAAATGAATCACTGCTGTGTGGCTGTTTCTTTATCCCATTTAATTCACCTGTCAAGTTTAAGTATATTTTACGCATTTCACCGAAGATCCATCTTCCTTAAATCTGTGTATGTTTCCTAATGTAAATCACCAAAATATATCGGCTATAACAACGTGATTTCCCGCAGTTCGCAGATATTGTTGATAATATTATAAATTCCCAATATTTTGCATTTTTTTATCCCATCGTTTCCTATTTTAATATTGATTATGGTGAACGCTTAAAAATCAAGTGAAATTAACCGATATGTTTGATTTCCTTTTTATAACAATCTTTTCGACCCATTCTACCCGAATTTAGCCAAAGGTTTTCCTTTTGTTTTATTTTCTACTGGGAAATTACTCGAGTGATCATCTTTCTAGTGGACAAAAGAATCTGTAAATTTTGGCAAATTTCCTGTTGTCTTGCAGCTGCCTGATATTATCCCGCTATACACCACCGCTAAAAACCACTTAATACCTTAGCAATCCTTTGCTCGAGGCATGCTTTTTACGTTTAAGCAATACTTATAATACAAATACACAAAACGCGTAGGCAATTAAGTCTATGCAATACATTCATTTTTCCCCAAATTTAGGTTGTATATTTACATTTGATATATCTCTGTATATGTGATATTTTGTAAATCTAATATTTACATTTTTTTTTCACAGATCTATCACAATATTGGTTGTCTCTTGGACGTTTTCTAGAGGTTATCTGCAATGAATGTTAATTGCAAAATTTTGTAAAAACGGGCTTTATAAAGATTATTTTCATTGTTGTAACACTTTAAAAATATCAAATCTGAAATAGTTTAAAATTTCATTTAAGATACTTGGATAAACAATATTGCAAAAATTATCATATTATTCTTTAATAACATATGAATTTATTCAAATTATTTTTGTATTATATGGAATAACATGGTATTTCGTTAATCCATGTATTAAGTCCCTATATTTAAGCCAGTACATTTAAAAAGCTTCACTAGTCTCTATATTTAAAGGATTTTTCAAATTTCTACACTTGAATAAACTTTATAAATAAAAACTAAAAACAATTTATTTGAAATTTTTTAAAGCCTCTCTTCGTGGCCCCGCCTATGCTGTACGGGTTCCAGGTTTCCACTATTTGCATTTGAACTTTAATCGGACATTTTAATTTAGGTACTAACTGGACGATAAGTAGCTCTGTTTTTCGAACAAATTAGCATCTTCACTCTATGACAACAGGTTGCAATATTTGAAAATCTCACCAACTGAAACAAAATAAAATAATTAATAATCAAAATAGTAACTAATTAAAAATCTGTCCATGTCATTTAGAATACTGTGAAGACACTGACATATTTTCTTTATTACACCTGATACATTTTTTAAAATAATTGTCTGCAAAAAGTAACACATTGGCCATTCTACGATCGAACCCCGGACTTCGCGTTATTAGTTTTACCCTTTAAACAACTGAGAAAACGGGGCACGGAAAGTCGCCTTACTTGTTTTTCTTTTCTTTTTTTTTTAACTTCTAGATGTCATCCTTTCAGAAAATCATAGATTTAAATTAATAAAGAAAATTAATGAAAATTTCCGGAACTTAAAAGCACATAAGAGAGGCCAATACTGAACTCCATTCAAAATTCTGCAGCTTTGAGATCAGTTGCTTATTATATTACGAGGCCTATGTAAATCGTATTATTTTTTCCCTTATTACTATTTGAACTTGTAGCCTTTAATAACGTTTATGTTTTTTTTTTTTTCTAATGTATTAAAATTTACTCTGAGCTTTTCTTCAACGCAAAATCACACAGAGAAAATAATTAATGCTATTTAATTGTGGCAGTATTAACTGATATATAATTAATGTTTTTATCATTGGTTTATAGTATTTCATAAATCTAAAAAATTTCCAGCTTAAAAAGTATAGTGAAACATGATAATACATATTATAAGACGATATTTAAGTTTGAATTTTAAAACTGAATATGAAAATGTCAAAAATTATCGAGCACATTAAAATGAAATATTACATATGATTTTCGCACACATATATTAAAGGGTTAATTTCAAACTATTCTCTAACAATAAACATTTATTTCCATAATAAACGAGCAGAACAAGGTTTATTGATTGTCTAAGAGTGTCTGAAGATATCCAGATGACCAGTTCTGTCGACTGCAATAGGAATGATATCTCAAATGAATGTCAAATAGTTCCATATATTAACCTTATAATAGAACAGACGTGAATAATCAATAACCTTGTAGCACGTTACAGAATAGATAATACTTTAAGAGGGAAGATTATGTTTTCAAATTGACATTGATAAAGTCTTCAGAGAATCGTATAATTTTAAATTCAATATTTATTCCTTTAAAAACATAACGCAGTTTAAGACTTTAATATATGTTGGATATTTATAAGAAAGAGAGCTAATGTTTTAAATGACAAACTATGAAAAAAAAAAGTCTTAATTTAAGGTATAATAATATAACTACAAATGTTTTTTATTATTATTATTATTATTCATTTATTTATTTATTTATTTAATGTTAAATGATATAAGTTTTTCAGTCGAAATATCTTACAGACCCAACACTGTAACATAATTAAAAATTTAAAAAATGACATATAACGAATTACGCTATGACGAGCAACCAAACTATCCCTGAAATATATGATTCATCCTTTTATACTGTGAGAAATTTTAAAGAAAATATTTTACTTTGTAAAGGAAGAAGAATGTTACAAAAAGAAATACTATTTCAGAAGATTGCTTGTCATTTCAAATTTCGAAAAACTCTTAACCGATAATTGATTAAACTGTTGCAGCTTTTGTTTACATTATCTGATGACCTTCGATAATAAAAGTACTGTATCCGGTAAAAAGTTTCGAAATCGATTGTTATCTGTTTTACATATTATTAGATCTCATGTATACAAAATTTTATTTGGAAATTATTGGTTGTGCCCGTGTATGTGTGCGTATATGTGTATGTGAAGGGGAGGAAAAACATTTGACTAACATATGTACTAAATTAAAAATATAAATAAATATAAAAATAAAAATCAATCGGCATGTATTGATTATTAACACTTTCCGACTGTACTAACTTGTTGTATCGTATAAATTTCAATGTTTTTTGCATACGTTATTGCATAACGGACAGAAAAAAGGACTGAAAAGCTTTAAGAAAGACTTATTAAATTCTTAATTACTCTTAAACATTGTTGGAAATTATTACAATGCTTAACGCAAATGAAAATGCATCCCTTAGATTACAATTGCAACCCTCAATGTATCTGAATATTTTAATGTAGCCCTGTAAATCTGAAGTTTAACCATATCATATTCCATACAAAACATTATTTTAGCATATTAACAATAAATATAAATTTTTCTATGATTTTTACTTTACAAAATAATTTATATAAATGCGATTTATAAAGATATCTGTCCTAAAATACAATGCACTGGTGTAGTTTTGGGTGAGCCTGTACGCAAACCAGTTGTAGAGAACCTATTAATGCCATTTTAAATAGGGAATATTCCTTAATTAACTTGAAACACACACACACACACACACACACACACACACACACACACGCACACACACACATATATATATATATATATATATATATATTAATTCTGAAAATTTTTGCTGACGATAGGGGTGGGCAGACGGACAGATAGACAGACGGACAGTCGGACAGACAGATGCACAAATTGAAATCATATTCACACTCAAAAATTGTTAGAAAGGGTTAAAAAGTTTAATGTTCACGAAAATGCAATTCCAGCAAATTTCCAATAATGGCCCTTAATGTAACTTAATACTTTTTGTGTGTTCCAGTAAATATAAGGTTGTTCATCCTATATTCTATGGAAAGCATTCTTTTGTGCATATGAATAACATATTTAATTTTCGTAACCATTCAAACGTAAACATATCTTATTTAGTGAAGTTTTTTTTTTTTTTTCGGTCACTTGGTGCATTAGCAAAACATCTCATTTATCAGTTAAATTGACGCGCTTTTTCATGTGCATGCTTAATTATGTTTTCTTTAAGTTTGCAAAATTTTTGTTAACTTTGTAATATATATATTTATAATTTTTATTCCACATTTTCTAGAGTTTTACTAGAGCTTATCTAAAGATCATCTATAAACAACATACACATTTTGTTTGGAATCTCTTGAATTAATTAACAAACACTACACGAATGAGATATAATCGACTTTTTGTGTGTATTTAAAGATATCTAGACACACAGATCTATCAGTCTGAATGAAATCTCATGTTAATATCAATTCATACGTACGTTAAACTGCATATCAGATAAAATGACGGTAATTACCAATATTAAGTTATATCCTGTAATAGATTAGATATTTTTTGAAGAATTTAGAATACATTTCTGATTTCAAAATATACATTGTTTCTTTGGAAATGCATAAGTATTAATACAAGTTTTTTACTTATAAAAATCCATATTTTATTTGGCATACTGCATACAAGAAGTTGTACTGTGCATAACAAAATATTGCTTTGTTGACAATCCAGGATTTTGAAAGTCGATTTTTCTATATTGATACCGTTAATCACACATTTTTATAAATATAATAAAAGCATAATATTTTTTTTTCTAAATATGAAAAAAAAAAATAATAATTAGTGAAAATTACTTCAAAACTAAAGAGATATGTGAAGTCGTTCCTTCACATATATGAGTTTTAATTATGACTTTAAATAAAGGCAATAAGTAATTATTATATTTTCAATAAATTAAATGGCTAATAAAAATAGATAACGAAATTCTAAATTACTTTTATTTATTCGCTTTTGTCTATAATAAATATCTTAATTCTAATAATACTTTATCCATTATGCTATTAATAAATCTTCTGAGAACAAAAACATATTCCTTTTAAATGGCATCTCTCAGAATTATAAGCTCTTCTAAATCATTTAATAAATAAAATATAAAAAAAAAATATTATTTCCATGTTATAAACCGTTGGATACATAATTACATTTTCATTCTTTTAAATTGCGTATGTTTATTTATTTGAATCTAAATTAAGCAATACATTTCCGTTATGATATTAATAAAGAGTAATTTATATTTTTTAATGATAGGATATGCAATAAATCACAGACTTGATGTCTCGCTTATTTAACGGTCTTCTGGCGATAAAACTTGGCGTAGATAATTGGCGTTGGTTCTGTAACGGTCTTGCTAAATTCAAAATATTTATATTAATTTGATCTAGAAACAATGGAATATCTTTGGCTATAAAATTTGGCACTTTTTCAAAATTCTTGGCGTAATTCAGCAGTCTGATCTTAATTCCAATAGAGTCAACTTGAGAATTCGCTCTTCAATCTTGGCGCAAGAACACGTAATCGCGAAGCCCTCTCTCTCTCTCATCTAACCCTCTGTATGTCTGTTAAACTTTATAATAGACAGTTGAAAATAATTTTTATTAAAAAACTTTCTTGATTTCCATATTGCCTAAATAAAGATGTTTGATGCGAAATAATTGATTCTAATTCTTCACGGCCTACAGTTTATTTTTCCTTTAGTTATTGCGACTGCTTATTGTTCCTAGAGTTTTTTGCGGACCCTTTTCCTATAGCTCAAGTCTTCTTCAGAATCTTCTTGACAAACTTTGGTGCCAGACCTCTTCAGAGTGGTCACGAGATAAAAAGAGAGAGAGGGGCAGTTATTTAGATAAATTTACTAGCTAAAGAAACTATTTTATTTCTATTGTTTCAAAGTTATACGGACTGACTTTCTTCAAAAAAATAAATCGGCTCCTTGGAGACAGATGTGTAGTTCACCTTATAGTGGATATTTAGCAGTCTGCTTAAAGTTCTATCTTTTGCATAAACTATTTGATGTATGAAATATTTCTTCAACGACAGCGGGATGTCCAGGTATTCAATGAATGATCTTCACATCGTGTTTTTGGTTTTGACGCAATGGTTACCCCGAACTCTTGGGAGTTTCTTTTCGCTGCACGCTGGATCTCGTTTTCTAGAGGACGGGCTGGTGTTTCTCCTTCGTCCTCTCGTATTATATGCTATGGAAGCTCACACCCTGAATGTTGCAAACCCGTGGCGGAGTGACTTCATTTTTTTATTGTTCGTCTTTTGGACATTTTTCAAGTTATTAAAGGACTTGTGTTTACGGAACTGCTTTATATGTAATACACTCCGCTTCTTCTTCTTCTACTGTGGGCTATGGAGGCTCACTGTGTGTCTTTAGGCCGCATTTAGGTAATGTCTTCATTTTTTTTAATTCGAATTTTTCAAGTTTTTTTTTTTTTTTTTTTTTTTTTGGCAAGTTTTGTTTACATTCATGCTGAGACATTCCTGCATTCATACAGGGAAAATGCCGCATCTGTTTATGGACAGGATTTTGAGACTTAAGTATACGTTTTATTTCGGTACCTTCATAAACTATCAAATTTTTGTTTATTCATACTGGACATGGAACTAAAATGAAGGACTGGAAGTCTACAAACTTAGGAAGTTTTTAATTTTCCACGAGCGTTCATTAAAAGAAATAATAATGGAAATATAATTAATTATTGAAAATGAAAGATAATAAAACAAATAAAACAAATATATATTTTTTTTCACACCTATCTTTTATAGACTGACAGGTATGTCCATCAAACTATGGTAAGTGTTTTCCATATTTTTAGTCTAAGAATCCTTGTTAATACATAATTTCTCTTGGCACATTATTAATTAAAATTTTTGGATAATACAAACGACAAGGATGCTTAGATATTTTCAGATTTCTGTACATATTTTTCTGTTTTTATATATATGCTAATTTTTTCAATCTTAAAGATAATGATAAAAAAAAATAAAATAAATAAATAAAATAAAATAAAATAAATAAGGGAAAAAAGAAAAGGATTTTTTTAATTTGTATTTGTAATATATATACAGAGTTGCATTACCTTTCGGTATATTGTTTTTATTTTCATATTCAGATTTTCCTCTTTATGCTAATACTGATATACAATGGGTTTGGAATAAATTAATTTTGTATATCATGTGTAAAAATAATTTTTCATTGATAATTTTGGTAATAATAATTATGAAATGGATCAATTAATATTCTAAAAGAAAACTAAAATATTTACATTTAGTGCAAATTTATTTCGAAATTTATGCAAAAGAAAATAAATTAGAAGGCATAAAAATAGACAAAAGTTAAAATAAAATAAAATAAAATAAATATTTTTTCTTGAACTCTTACATGTGCGCTTTTATTCTAACATAGGGCTAGATTTTTTTTTTTCTCTACACATTTTTTTACACATACAAGGGACATTTCATTATGTCACTTTGCAGAATGCTGGTTGTCATTTTTGCACAACATGAAGCCTCTTCTGCTTCACACATATTGTTCAGTACGCTATGTTCAGTTAGGCATCACAAAACCATCATAGCTGCCATAGCTATTGTTCCACTATACACTCTCTGGCTCACTTTGTAAGAATTTAATTTTCACGTGTACGATAATGGTCTTTTTAATCAAAAATGTTTGATTTTTTTTTTTTTTTTTTTTTCATATTAATGCAATATTAAATTTTTTTTTGAAAATTAACAAAATACAAAAATTATTTGTTTTTCATATTTCTTGTTACTGATTTCCTTTTCCTTAGTATCAACCATACATACACTGTAATGAATGATTATTTTTAATATTTTACACATGTTATATATCATATTTATATAATTTATTGATTATGTGATTTGTTTCAGAATGTCACTTTAGCATCACGATGATTGAATATGTCTCATTGTTCCATAACTCATTATTATTCTTTTTTTTTTCCAAATTCATTGTTATATGCCACATTTTTTTTTTTTTTTTATTGTTTAACAAAAGGTTACTTTACATGTTCCACAATGGTATGCAGAAATTTTTTGGAAGTGTATTACACTGTTGTGAAGGTGAGAGAGAGCGTTCTATGATTTTATAATTTTCGTCCATTTTGACGATTTTTTTTTTTTTTTTTTTTTTTTTTCAAAAGAACTAGAAATTTTTCAACAGAAAAATGTTGTAATATACTGAAATTGTTTTTTCGTGCAATATTTTTTGTTGAAATTTTTCAGTAGGCCTCATTAAAAATATACAAATGCGAGTCAAGCATGTTTCTGAGTTTGAAGGAGAGAGAAATGTAGCCTAGAGTTACTATTTATAATTAGCCTCCCAAGAAAATGATTCTCGCGTCGGCCGTAATCAAGCAGCAGTTAATCTGATATTCACTTGATGGTTTTATGGTGGACAAGTCGGACAACAAGAAAAGTCGTATATATTTATATATATATATGCTGGAATCGCTCGACACTGCTCCTAGAGCGGTGAGCGGCACCTCTTCCCTGTTAATATATATATATATATATATATATATATATATATATATATATACACCTGAAGACAGGAACATTGTTCGCAAAAATATGAAAAGTCTTCCCGTAACACGAAGAAAAATATTGCCAGTAAGATGTTCGATTTACAAAAACTAGCGTCAGCATGTATGCTTCGTCGTTATTTGCAGCACAGGAGTATTTTATCAAGATACAAATTGCTTCGATTGCTCATGACATTAGACGTTTGTATTTTTAATGATATAATAGATTCCAACCATAGATAATCGAAAATTATTCATGTAATATATTATTCTTATTTACATCTTGACATAAAGCTTTAACATAAAAGGTAAAGCCTCTTTACAATAAATCAGAGTCATTTCCAGAAAACAAATTAATCTTTAAGGAAATATGAACATAGGAAAAACAATAAATAAATAAATAAAGCAATACTTTAAGAAAAAAAGATGCTTATAAAGGTGTGAAAACTATTAAATAAAGTGGGATAAATTTGTTTATTCATTTATTCAAAGTTTCAAATCCTCTTACGAAAAAAAAAAAAAAAAAAAGAGCGAAAGAAAGAAATATAGATTGATATATTATGATTTTCATATCGGAAAAGCTGATAAAAAAAATTACTATATACATCGAAATTGTATAATTATTTTAAATTAAATTGAAAATCATTATTAGACAAATGAGAAAATAAAATAAATGTCATTAAGTTATAATATATATATATATATAACTTTTCACAATGTTTAATGAATACGAAAACAATAAGTACGTTATAGTTGATAAATCGTAGTTAATAGATAAATAAATAGACCGATTGTAATAATGTATTAATTTAAGCAATTACATACATTTTGAAAATGTAAATATTGTTTTTAAAGCTGAAATATATTTAATGTTTTATATGCAAATAAAATACATTTTGTTAAAAGAAAAAAAAAAAAAAAAAAAAAAAATGTAAACTTGGAATAAAATATACTCTTAGTATATGCGTTAAAAATGCATTCTTGTAAATGAACACATTTTAACTTAAATTAAAATCTGGACAAAGATTAGTTATGTAAAACATCTGTATGGACTTAATTTATAAATTATTTTATTTTATTTTACCTCAGACTAATTTATTGTAATTGCATTAAAATTACAAAAACAAGTAATTATGAAAAATTAAATTATTCCTTTCATACTTTTTAATAAATTCAATGTTGTCGAATGCAAATTAAAGGAAGAATCTTCTATTAACTAAGTAGATATAATGCATTATAAACACTACATATATTCAGTAAAAAGCGATTATTATTTTTTTAATGAAACTAACACATAATACATACAAACAAAATATTATTCTACAAAATTCTTAAAATATATGTCTATTTATTATTTTTTCGCATGTTGAATTGATTATTTCAACGTTGATTGTATAATACATATTTTGAGCGTATTAATTTACAAATAACATAAATTATAAGAAAAAGAATATTTTGTTAAGTAAGCTTAATTTAATTTTATAACATTCCAAAACCCTTATTTGAACAACAACAACAAAAAAAAAAAATGTTTTACATATTTTAATGCTTACACATTAATGCAAGATAATTTTTCGCAAATTGAAAAAATAATAAAAATATTCTGTAATATAATAAGGATAAAAGCCATCTGGAAATAAAATACTTTCTCTAATATAATATTTTCATTTAACGTATATTTCATTAATAATTTAAATCATTTAGCATTTCTTAGGAAAATTGTACTTAAATAAACAATAAAGTAAACAGTAGGTAATAAATAAATAGTAAAAAATAACAGTAAAAACTTCTATAAACATAAGGTAATATAATTTTTTCGATGCACATTTTTTTTATTTAAACTTTGTTTGAAAAAGACATACGCACCTTACACTGTAAAGCATTTGTCCATCAGATTACGGTCACTGACTGGCAAAAAGTGTCCCAGTAACTGACAGTAAACATAATTTTTTTCCCCATAAACCTGTAATTATATTTTTCTGAAAAAAAGGAAGTGACTTTTTAATAAAGCGTCAACACTCCGAATTTTCAAATATTTGTTACATATACAGCTAATGCACTTTTTTTGTAGAAGTAGGAAGCCGTATGTGCAATTTAATGTTAAACTCTGCGAAATTTACAAAAAATTCTTAATGTGTAAACAACTGAATTATAAAAATTGAAATTTAGAAACAAGTTTGTTTAATTTAGAAACAAGATTGTTTAATTATGCAAAAGAGCAATCTTTCAGAATTAATGAGCATTTTTGGAGGCATGGAGAGTGACGCGACATTATTTCAAAGAGAAGGTGAACTCAGTGATAGATATTTATATCTCTATAATAATCTCGAAGCACGTCAATCAGTAATAAGCATCGGTTCGAATATTGTTTTAATTATCTCAATATATGACATTAATACTATTGACACCTCACAGACGTATATGGTGACATTACAAGAAAAGTTAACATGGATCGCACCACAAGTCTAGTGGAAGCCTCGATATGGAACACACAGATCGACTGGTATGCTGAATGAAGATATATGATATTTGACTGGCGTTGAAACTAATTGTTGAGAGATGGCTCTGACAGTCGTCTCAGTATCTCAGAATGTGTATATTGCATACTTCTTATTGATAAATACGTATATTATATCTACGCATATATAATGTATATTCATACGCTATGTTTAAATAATTAAAAAAAAAAAAAAAAAAAAAAACATACATTTTTTTAGAGATTATTTTTTAAATTTCAGTCATTTATTTTTCTAAGACATGGTACATACATGTTCACACTATTTACAATGTTTTGACTTTATAAAAAGCACTACTTATCAAAATCTGCGAGACATGGTCTCGACTTCCTAATTTAGAAATTTATGAAACATCGCTTCCTATATATGATTTGGTTTTTGCTGCATTCACATTATAGGCGTGCCCTTTTTTTTTCTTTGAAAAAGGTCCTAATTCATTACCTTGATTTGATAATCTAATGCGTGTTTGTTAAAAAATGAGTTACATTATGTTGTTTAATACTAGTTTTTATGTAATTTTACTGCAATAGTTCTATCGAATAATACAATCGACAAATCATTGAACTCTTACTGAAATTAATTTTAAATTAGGCATATTTTCAGCTATTTCGTAGGACTTTTCACCCCAAAACCGCTTTTCTTTATTTTGAAGGTCACAATTAAGAAACAAAACCACAATCAAGCTGTTACATTCTACAATATTCTCCATGGTCTCATTTTAAATAAAAACTTTAAAAATCTAATCCTGCAACATAACATTACTACATTAAAGAGTCTGCATATAACAAAATAATAATTGTACGAAAAATTGCATATATTGTGATATACAATTTATTGTATTATTCATTATATAATATACAATTATTTTTTATATTAGGATAAACGTGAGTTTAAAGAAACTTTTTTTTTAGGTTGATAAACAAACTAATTAAAAACAATGAAATACTTCATCAATGAACCCATTGTTAAAATAAATACCAGTATCGCCCAATGGTCGGAACTCGCCCACTTTTTTGCAAAAGAAAGCAAAGCAGAGTTATTGCCTTGTCCTAAACGGAATTAATGTGCAACACAGCTGCAGAAATTGTTTGTCAATATGCACTCTAACTGAATTGACAGAGTTTTACTTAATATATTTCTCTAAGTTTGGTACGCTGTAGATGTTGAGACTTTTCTGATATGAGAGGAAATCGCAGCGTGGAAACGCTCCTTGTTGGGTGATATAGCCCAAAAGCTAATCGGTACGATGTCCAACCAGTGTCCAACCAAATATCAAATTCGGTTAAATTAATTCCAGTGGTTCATAAAATACATTGTTTAACAAATAGCAAAATTATATGATGATTATCAAATACATCAGTGGAGAGAAATTTAGTTTAGTTATTTATTTATTTAAATCTATTATAAACTTTATTATAGAAAAACTTTTTTTCCCGAATTTTATTATCATAATATAAGCATTAAGTTATTTCCTTTTATTTATAGAACTTTATGAATAATAATATTTAATATCTTAAACTATACTACTGTAAACAAAGAGGTTGTGTAAATTAATTCTATTACAATAAAATGTATTGATAATTCAAATAAAAATTTATTTTTTTCCACATCTAAATTAAATTAATTTTAAAATATCAACTGTATTATTTAGTAATTAGTCTTTACAAATTTAATTTCAAATTTTGTTATAGAAATCAAATATTTGTCTCTAAATGATAAAGTTTTCCTATGCCTTGATGTCTTTGAATATTCATTATTTTATTTAAACAAAACTTCATTTAGATGTAAATCTGTTACAGGAGTGTTTATAATTTAAAATTTTAAATAATCTTTGATTTCAGTAAACTTATTCTCCAGCATTGTGCCGTGGGATGTTAAATATTAGTAAATCTCTTCCCTTCATAATTTGCATATGTTTAAAGGGACTATACAGAAATGAATTTTTAAAGGACTTAAAGTGTAAATATAACAGATGCATCTCCGATTGTGGAATATTTTTTTAATACATTACAGACTTGTTAGATTGAATAATGTTAATAACAGCATTTAATAGTTTTAAAATGCTTTTGCATAATAATAAATGTAAAATCTAATTAAAAGCATTTTACTCAGATTTTTTTTTTTTTTTTTTTTGTGTGTGTGTGTAATTATTAATGAAGTTAAAAATTTATTTAAATCTGTCTAAATTAAAACGTTTTAATTCAAAATTTATCGACTAAGTTTTTGATGAATATATGTAATAAAGGAGGTATCAACACAAATGTTAATAAAATGGAAGTTTAAAAAAATTGTAATTTTTTGTTTCCCATGTCTTTTTGAATGAGAAACGATCCGAAAGTAAATTTCGTTAGTTTTTTCGAGCAGAAACTTAATTGGAAAAAAAAAAAAAAAACATACCAAGACATTATGAACTGTACGCCTTGCACTATTTAATGAGATACACTGTTCGACAGAGAAGATGCAATACCAAGAAACAGCGTGTAGAATTTGATGGAAAATGTTACAGAAACAGAGAATGCATATCTTGATAAGTGATTTTATTTACAAGAAGATCACTTTTATACAGCGATGAAATACAGGGTGATAAGTTGGAAGTAGAACAGACTCTCGCGGTTAAGCAAGCAGCAACTCTACGCTGTAGTGATTCAATTAGTGCGCGGATAGCGTTCTGAGTAAATGGAAGTCCATATGCTCTCAACCATCGTCCATAGCTCGTCCTCCGTGTGAGGTTGGGGCAGATCAGACAAACAACAGCGAATCATATCTCACACATGGTTGATGGTTGAAGCCAAGGAAACAACTGGAGGCTTATCTGCTAATGCTTGCCGTTTCATCAGAGATACGACGGTAAGACCAACCAACCTAACGCAAACCTTCAATTTGACCGCTCGTAAAAATCGCCCTATTGCCGGAGATGCCTTCGGTGTCGTCTTCCCGGCATCTCTTAATCAACGCGTACCTTCTGGAAAAGAAACTTCTTAAACTCCGGGATTCCGCAGGCAACAGAGAGAAGCAACTGTTAGTTCGCCCACCGTTTCCTTCCCTTTTATCACGAGCTATAATCACGTAATCAACTTGTACGTCAGATTATCTGCAAATCTTGTTCAGCTGCGCAATCTCTGAAATTTGAATATTTTTAAGACTGAAACTTCATGGTGTTGCATTTTCTAACTCAGTCACTCTAACACAGTCAGTTATCACTGGCATAACGACATTTGTCGTAATTTGCCGCATAGTTTCAAGAAACCACTCTGATAAAACTCCATGACATGCAATGCAAGGAATTGTCACACAGCTTTCTCCACCTCAGCATCCTTTTGGAAGTGACGTCCTGCGACTGATGTCTGTTAACACCATTTTCATTCAAGGATGTAGAGGGACTACCAGTTCTTCCTTCATCCTCCACGCTTTGTATTCCTTGACGAACATGTAACACTCGCGACCAACCTTTTGACGAGACATGACTTCACCATACACCGTCTGTAGACTGTCATGGGTGGTGAATACACTAGTCATACATGTCCATTAAACCGAAAATCAGCACATACTTCCATTTTTGACCACATTGTCAACACATATCTGTCTGCAATCGTGATTTGTACTCGAATAATCTCGGGCATGCTGGTCTTCTGCTACTCTCTTTAATTTGGCTCTCTGTGTATGCGTCGTTTCTCTTCCACTGACTATTTTTCCGTCGCTGAACTAGCAATGTGTGTGAATTCTTATGGCGATCGTTTGTTTTACCTGGTCTACTATCCTTTCTTTAAACAATTGACGAAACGCACTTTCGGAACGTCCCTCGTAGTTAACTTTACAACATCAATAAATTTTCTAAGTAATTTTTTCTTAAAACTTTTAATATGTGTAATGAGACTATACAGAAATGAATTTTTAACGTAATTAAAGTTCAAATAAAATACACAGAACTATGAAAGTATATATATATATATGTATATATATATTACACGTTACAGATTGGTTAGATGGAATAGCGTTATAACAACATAAAATTGTTTAAAAATGTTTTTGCATATTATATTAAATGTAAAATTTAATTAAAATATATTTATAAAATAAATAAATAAATGAATAAAATTCTAAAATTTTATTATTATAATTATTTATTTATTTATTTATTTGTGAATGTTATTATTAATGAAGTTTTAAACTTATTAAAATGTATCGAAGTTAAAACATTTTAATTCAACAGTTATCTACTAAAATTAAAAAAAAATAATAATAAAGGAGGTTTCAACATAAAACACAATAAAATGGGAGTTTAAAGAAATTTATAAATTCCTTTGCCCCATATCTGCTTGTAATTAACTTTACAACATCAACTATATTACTAAGAAATTAGTCCTTAGAGATTTTAACTCTTTTTTTTCTGTTTTAATACATAATTAAAATATTTGTATCATAATAGTAAAATTAATATTGTGTTTTATTTCCTTTGAATTTTGTATGTTTTATTTCGTGAATACTCCATCTAGATGCATATTTGTTACCGGAATGTGTACTATATAGAAATTTGAAGGTCTCCGAATTCAATAAATTTATCCCAGTCTTGAATCGCCGAGTATTAGGTATTAGTGAATCTTTTTTTTTTTTTTTTTTTCACAATTGAAATGTGTGATAAAATATGTTTTATTTAGGAAATTAAAATTAAATTTAGACAGGCCTGCCTTTCAACGTATAATGTATTTTAATACATTAATGTATTATATTTGAGCATGCAATTCTGAATACATACTGAAATATTACTCCTAAACACACTGATACTGCTTTAATAAATTAATAACATCAGAGGGATGAGTGAGTGAGTTGGTTTTAATGACAAACTATAGCTTCACAATGGTCAGCTGGTGAAGGTCTCGAATTCACTTCTAGGGATGGTAGAGAGACCTGCTACTAAAATTTTATATCATAGGTTAAATGCAGAATAGTGTTTTTTCATATTATTATAAAGAAAATCTAATAAAAAGGGTTTTACTTAGGATAGTTTTTAAAAGTTTATTTTTTAAGCAGATTCGAATTTTATTATCAGTCTAATTTTAGAAGTAAATAAAGTTATCTGAAATAAATCGATAAAAAATCGCTTCAATTTATTAAGATTCTGAAATAATGATAATAATAAAAGAACATTATAAGAAATGTTTAAAAGTGAAATTAAAAATGTAATGTGAATAATGTTATCATTCTACTGAATAGTAGAATAATAAACTTTCTAGAATGAAAATTCAACTAATTTGAAACTCAACTGAAGATTTCATTAATTTTTCTAGTGCTTTAAAGGTAAAATAAAATAAAATCAATTGATGTTCCATATGAAAATGCATCAGTGAAAAGAGTATCAGCTTTTATTTATTTATGTGTTTTTCGATTTAAATACATATTAAGTATTAATTTTATTCAGATTTTTATGTTCGCAGTAGGCGTTTTATAATATTTGCAATACATTATTATAAAATTTTTTATTTTCCAAATTTTTGTGTTTCTAAACAAAGGGAATGTTTTAACATATGCTATAATAATAAAAATTATTTAAAATTGAATCACAAAATATCCTTCCCAAATCTATTTGTAATTAAATTTACAGCAGAAACTTTATTACTCAGTAATTATTTCTTAAAAATATAATATTATTATATTTTGTTATGGAAATCAAATACTTTTCTCTAAATAATAAATATAATGCTAGTTTTTGTTTCTTTACAATTGTGTATGTTTAATTTCAACAAACTTCATTTAGATATAAATCTCTTACCGGAATATTTACTATTTAGTAATTTAAATAATAATCTAAGTCAGTAAATTTATTCCAGACTTACGTAATAAGATTAATAAATATTAGTAAATATCGTTCCCTCCTGATTTAAAGGTACTTAAAGAGACTATTAAAAAATATTTTTTAAATTAATTAACAAGCAAATTAAGCATAGAAATCTTTAAAAATTGAGTATAATTTAATGCAGTAGAGAAAGGTTAGTATTTATAATGCTGAATGCATAAATAAATACCGTTTGTAATCTTACATACATAAATTTAAGGTTTCATTGCTTAGATAAGTTAAACAAAATAAACTAAAATTGTTTTTTCCGCATAGAAAAAGAAATTTAACAAACGCCTTTTAGCTTTGTACTGAGTAGATAGTTAAACAATATAAAACATTTTTATACACGGATGTTAAACTAATCCCTTAATGAATATAGACGATTTAATTGCATAATGGTCACAACGTTCTTTTCTAAACTAATTAAACAGCATTAAGTATTAAAAAAAAATGCCTTACTGTCATCAATTAAATATGTGCTACGGAAATAACGTGGCTTTTATTAAGAAAATCATTTTAAATGAAAAAGGAATTTCAAACAGCATAAAGATATAACATCTAAAAATACATCTTAAATTAACATTATATATATACACTGTAAAAAAAAAAAAAAAAAAAAAAAACCTATTACCAGCTGCAATCTGTGATTTATTTTATCCAATCACAGAGAATTTCTTGCAAGAAATTCTCTGTGATTGGATAAAATAAATCACAGATTGCAGCTGGTAATAGTTATTTTTTTACAGTGTATATATCTTGGTACATTCCTGATGGGACTTTAAAAACATTTTTCACAGTATCCAGAGCCTGTCACATAGTCGGACGTTAGTACCTCTCAGCCACGGAAGCACAAAAGTTTCTGCTACTTAGCTTTTCTTAATCTTGCTTTGATAATAATTTTCTGCGTCCAGAGTAGAATAAGTAAGTAATAGCCACATGAAATCTGTATTATAGTATAGGTTCCATGTGGTTTGAGAAGAGATTCGAAACAAAGTTGAACAGTGGATTTATCATGGGAATATCTTGGATGAATTCGCTAGGTAACTTGATTTGCCACTGTGTTTCCAGGTAAAATCATGCTGTTTGAAATAACACTGTCACTTTAAAATTTGTCATCATGATAATTTTTGGAATACTGAACCAATTCGAAACAAATTTGGACGGTGGACTTAATTTACAACTATATTAAAAGAGTTCACTGGCCAAATTGTTCACCCATTTTGTCTCCGATTAAAGACCACTTTCAAGTTTGTCATCATAACAACTTTTGAAATGCTGAATTTATTCGAACCAAATTTGTATAGTAGATTTATGTTAAAAATACATTCGATATGTTGGTTGGCCACCTTGGGCCTCAAGTTGTTACCAAGAGACGGACACTTCGATGATTCAAATTCACATAAAAAAAAAGGTATTCCTCAAAACTTCATATGTATATAGTCCATATAGATATCTCTGACAAGTTCAATCATAAATCTAGTGAACCATCTTGTTTCAAAATGACAGCCATTTGATAACAAAAAATAAATAAAATTACTCTCCCAAAGGAGCAAGAAGGAGTTGTTTAAATTTATTATATAAGATAAACTATTTTTGTATGCAAACAGTACATATTTGGATTACCTCTTAAAAAAAGAAAGAATGAAAGAAAAAAAAATAGATATGGTTTCAGTAAAATGAAACTGATTAATTCCGTTCTGAACTCTCATATCAACTACCGAATAATTTTAATATGTTATTTTACAAAGATTATCCATATTCAATGAGCAATAAATCTGTATATTCTTAAATGTAAGCGTTTTTGGATTTTTTGCCCTCTAATATTTCGCGAACTGTTATCTTTCTTTACATATTTCTATAAAATGTCTAATTATATAATAGAAAATTTTATTATGGATATACTGTTTTATATTATTATTGTAATAATAATGATAAGTACAGATACAAAAATGTATATATATTATTAAACTAAGAATGTTCACATAAATATATTTAACATCAATAATAATAATATATTTCACAAAAAAAAAAAAAAATATATATATATATGTATATATATATATATCACAAACCGCATATAGCTGTAGTATAATTATTAGAATTGTTAACAATACAATTTTAAATTTATCT
Source organism: Salticus scenicus (assembly GCA_963930645.1). Classification (NCBI taxonomy): domain Eukaryota; kingdom Metazoa; phylum Arthropoda; class Arachnida; order Araneae; family Salticidae; genus Salticus; species Salticus scenicus. The sequence goes on along the minus strand of OZ005654.1, from coordinate 82,988,932 downwards.
ATAATAAGATATTTAAAATTAATATTTAGTCATAATATATTTTAAAAATAAAATCTGTATATAAGACATTTTAACATAAATCGCAATAAAATTCTTATTTAGAGAAAATCGTTATTGGATTATAAAAAGAAAACTAATTACGGACATTGAAATACATCTTCGTTGTCCCCATTGATGCAATATTAAAATAAGAAAATTCAAATGATAACTAAATGCATCAGTTTAGAGAATGCCGTTTTTAAAATTCATTCGATTTTAATCCATAATAAGGCTTAATGTCGAGAGAAATTTTACTTTATTCAGAATTTTATTATGATAGCTTATGCTTTAGAAAATTATATTTACAAAACTTTATTAATTACATTATTTAATATGTAAAACTGTACCACTGGAAACAAAGAGAATATTTAAATTGAAGTTATTAGAATAAAAGTTATTGTCTAATAAATTGTTTAAAGTTAATTGTCTTAAAAATTTCTTTTCCCCACACATTTAAATAATTAACTTTTGAATATTAACTGTTTTCTTCAGAAATTAATCCTTATAAATTTAATCTTAAATTTATTTAAAGAGATCAAATATTTGTCTGTAAATGATTCAGGCAATGCTGTGTCTTGGTTCCTTTAATTTTTTAGTATTTTATTTATAACAAAAAAAAAAAAAAAAAAAAAAAAAAAAAAAAGATGTAAATCTGTTAGCGGATTGCTTATTGCTTAGAAATTTAAATAATCTTTTAATTCTGTAAATTTATTCCATCTTTGTGCCATGGGATATAAACTATTAGTAAATCTCTTTCCTTACGATTTAAATCTGTTAACGGGATTACTGAGAAATTAAATTTTAAATATTAAAAATTAAACAAAATTAATTAAACAAGTTAATTAAACGAAAATATACTTTAAAGTGTAATGCTTTGTAATATGTTAGAGATTGAAATATGTTAGAGCGTAAAATGCTGAATACATACTTAAATGACGAATATAATCCCACTAACAGTAAATAAATAAAATAATAACAATAATATTAAAAATACAGTAGTTTAAAAATGTTTTTAAGTATTATTTAACAGTAGAATATGATGGAAAAGATTTTATTTATAAGAATAGTCTTAAGAGTAAGAAATATACATTCTTAGATTCTTTAATCCTTTCTAGTGTTGTGTTTGTTGTTATCAATCCAGTTTTAAATTTATTCAAATGTATTCGAAATAAAACGAGTTACCTGTATTTAAGATCAATAATTATACATTGACTTTCAAAAATAAGATAGCAACTGGCTTTATACAGTACGATGCAAAAGTTTAGACAATGATTTAATTCATACTGACTTCGAAAAATATTTAATCAGTTTTCCTAACACAGCTTGAATGTAATGTGCTGTGCATATAAACAATATTTATAACAACGAAAAGTGGAAGTGTGCATAATGCAAGTAATTAAATGGTAACAAAAACATAATACTGTCTTAAAAGTTAAGACAAAAATTAAATAAATTAAAAATAAACAATTTTAAAAACGTGATTGTCCATCCGTGTTTCTGTATTACTTCATAAATACGAGATTCCATCGAGGAAACTAAGTCTTGCATAGTTTGGGGATCGATGCCGTACTATGTATCCTCAATGGATATCTTGAGTTCCTATACAGAAGAGTATTGTCTACCATTGTTATAAACTTTGCGAGTTATGATAGCCCAAAGATTATCTATAGGGTTTAGATCTAAACTACATGCTGGCCAGTCGATAATTCTTATATTATGATAATTAAACCAATTAACCCAAAAAATTCTAATGTCTTTGTATAATGTGTGATGTTTGACGACCACTGGTAAAGGTCAGAGATACTTGTCCATTATAGCAAAATGCTTCTTAAATTATCACCGAGCCCTCTGCGACTGAAAAACATCGAGGTTCAAATACAACTGATTGCCATTTCTGTCCATATGACATATGCTTTCGAACCCACAATATTCTTTGTAACTTATGATGTGGCTTCAGAGCTGGTTTATTTTCATTTTGCTATAAACTATTGATCCTTTTTCCACAATTCGTCTTCGAATCGTATCATTTGATACAGAAAGTCCCGATGACCTTTGAACTCCATGTACACTCAGTTGTTGGGCTCTCGCTAGTCTTTGTATCAGGCGATCCTCTCGTATATTTCCCACACGCGGCCTCACAGATCTACATTTTGCTTCATATTCACAACCATGCGATAAAACTCGATAAATAGATTTCTTTGATCTGTTAACGATAGACAAAATTTCTGAAACGCTCTTCCCTTCAACTTACAACTGCCAAATCCTTGAAACCTCATTCGCCTGAATTTCTTTAGCTCGCGGCATGTCAATTACAGAGCGTTATCATTTTCAGAACTTAAGTACTCAAAATCTGTGACATCATCGATTTTATATTTACATATGCCAACAAATATTCACAGAAACTCATAATCCTTTCTAAACTTTTGCGACAAGCAAATTTTTATTTTTATCAAAAAAATTAATATTGTAGCAAATCAAACGACTGCCCTTTTGATTATAGCATTTTAAAACACTTTTTGAATACGTTTACAGATTTTTGTAATTCTGACGTCATAATTCTAAATTTTAAAGCTGAATGACGCCATTTTCTAAACTTTTGCGTTATACTGTAACATAAAACGCGACAGAAGTTGAAACCAAAGAAGCACTTTCTAGAAGCAAAATGAAAAAAATTAGGATCAATAAAAAAATCACAAAATTTTCATCTGCTTTAATAATAATAATAATAATAATAATAATAAATACAGCAAAATCAAGGGACGATTATCACGCAAATGCATCAGTGAAGAGAAGTTTATTTTTGTTTCCAAATTAAATATATATTTAGTTTTAACGATAAAGAATATATTCAGGATTTTATTTTCATGACTCATGTTTTGCATCACTTTATTTCCAAAACATTACGAATAACATTATTTATTATCACAAACTATATGCAAATAAAGAAACTATATTTATTAATTTTATTACTTTATATATATATATATATATATATATATATATATATATATATATATATAATAACATAATTACAAATTTCTTTTTCAAATACCTGTTTGCAATTAAACGTACAATATAGACGATTTGACTCAGTGATTAGATATTCAAAATTTAATTTCAATTTTTAATACGGAAATAAAATATTTTTCTGTAAGAGGTAAAGCTAGGTTTTGTTTCCTGTCAGTTCTATACGACTTATTTCCCCAAAATTCACTTAATAGTAAATCTGTTACCAAATTGTTTACTATTTAGAAATTTAAATAATTATCTACTTCAGTTAATTTACTTCAATCTTGTATCGTAGGATATTAAATACTAACTTAACGTTATAAATATAATTAAAGAGACCGCATAAAAAAATTAAAATACGAATTAAAATTGTTTTTTTTTACGATGTATAATATAAGGTAATTCCGGAACAGATGCCCCACTTAAGGAAAGGGAGCTATAAAATAAATTGGGTAGTAACAATGACAACGAAAATTTGTGGTAAATACATAATAGGTATTGTTTATTACTACTAAGTAGTTTTTTTTGTACCATATTCTAAATTTTCTAAAGAAAAAAATAAAATTGCGACAGTACAACATTTGGCCATCTCTCCCGAAGTTGCGGGTGAGATGCCCCACTCACATGGAAGATATGCCCTACCTGTTAAAAAAAATAACAAAAGGTTTTAACATTGGTCAATAGTTTATAACAATTTTTCGGTAGTTTATAACAAATGAAACGTAAGCTATTTGAAAAAAAAAATAATAATAAATAAATAAAAAATAAGATCTTAGCATTAATTTATAAAATATTAAAAGATTTAGGTACCATAGAAAAGATGTAAAATTTAGAATAAAACACATAAACTACTGAAAAATATTTCAAATATTTTTTTCTTAATATATGTAAAAATTTCATGTTTACAGTTTGGAAAGTATAATGAAAAAATATTATGAAATGTGTCGAATTTATTCAGGTAATATTTTTCTTTTTCTTTTTCTCTTCTCTAATCTTCGCTTTCTCGCAAACATTGCACAGGTTCCCGTACATTGTGCTTGATTCCTGTAACCATTTTTGTCACTTTATGCAACTTATCCAATCTACTGATTCTTTTGTAAAATAATAGTTCTCACATTCGAGGCAATTGTTTGTAGGATCATTTTCGTCCTTATCAATGGGCATATCCATCACCAGCTGTTTTGGAGCTTTGCTAATTTAACAGCGGATTTTAGCTTTTTTTTCTTGGGTGTGCTCTTGGGATATAATAACCTTAGCCGACGCTATTTTTCTTTTTCGGCATCTTTCCTCTAACCTAGGTACAGGGGGTATCTGGTGCAATATTTTTGTCGGGGAGGATGTTTGAACAGTTGATTCAGAAATTTGGGACTGTTAACCCGTCTGTTTCAATACTTCACTTATGGAAAAGAAGTGTTTTGGAAACGCTGCTTGGTTTAGACGAAAAATTTCCGTCTCCCGAAAATCATTAATAGCAGTGTAAACAGAAGCTGCCCTTTTCCAGGATCTGCCAATCAGTTCTGAAGCTTGTATTCTCTCAGTGGTCCTTCCTGGATGATAACAATCCATTTCCTTGCTTCCTCTTTAAAGTAGTGTTTTAGTGGCTAAAAAAAGACCGGCCAAGATTCTGAAGTCTGGCTGGACAGGCATACAATTATAATAATATTCTTGTCCGCAAATTCTAGCAAGTCATAACAGTTTAAGTGCAATGTGTGGCTGTCCAAAATTAATGTCTTGGGATCTTCTTGGAATAAAAAATTCTTTAAGTCATCTCAAAAAAATATCTGTACTCATGTTTGATGATTTTTCGTTCATGAACGCCATAGATCCAGGTGGAAGACTACCAGAAAGTTTTTTCCCCCGAACGCCTTTAAAAATAACTGAAAGGGGGGGGGGGGGGGGGTATTGTCCTTCTGCATTGCAACAGGCAATGACTGTAACATTTTCTCCTCTCTCCGTAGACGTCAAAACATGAACATCTTTTGTCCCTTTGGTAGCCACGACCTTTCCTGGAACGTTATTTAACTGACAGCCGGTTTCTTCCATATTATAAATACTACCCAGTCTGGTAAAAAATTCATTTTCTTTAAACACTCTTGAGCGAAGTTTTAAAAAATGATCAACACTTTCTCTGTTCATGCCTTCTCCCCTTGCTAAAGAGAGCCCCTGGGCTTGTCTAATACTTAGTTATGGGTTTCTCCTAAGAAATGATGACAGCCAGGCGTACCCAGCCATTCTTTCGTCTAAATTAAATCGATGCTTGAGACCTAGTTTTTCAGCAAACTGAATTGCAAGTGTCCTAATTATCTCTCTGTCTCGTATAAATCCACATTTTTCTAAATGTTGGATGTATTTGACGAGATTTTTTTTCGTTTTCAACTCCAAACACTCCTTGTGGCCCTAAAGAGCTTTTTTCGTTATTATTATCTGTTTTCCTTCGACGACGAAGTGTCCGAGAAGGAATTCCATAGTACCTAGCAGCTTCACTGACACCAATTTCTCCTGCTTCTAGTCTCCTAAGAGCCTCTTTTAAATAGTCTTCTGTCCAGGTCCCACAAGCTGCTCCAGTATTTTTTCTTTTGAACACTGTAGGCCTCTTTCCTGAAACAAACAAGAAGCATTGAACAACTGCATGAAAAAATACAATAATATACACTCACCGGTACAATTAACCGCCCACCTACACTTTCGTTAGCGCCCAAGATTGTTTACGTTATAGTTTAAATGTCAAAGGTCAGTCTGACATACCTGACCGTTTTTTTTTTTTTTTGCTTTTTTATCTGGACTCAATCTGCATTTTTGTGATTTCGTTTTGAGATGCCACTTCTAGCGATCACGCGAATTTGAATTTTCTTTCATGAATTTTAATCTAAATGTATAGTTTCAAAAAATATTTTTAAGTTGAAAAATTTAACTATTTACAAATATTACGCATTTTATTAAAAGAATATGATTTAAAAAATATTAGCTTAAAGTTTAAGCAATTAAAAGACTTTTCTCCCTGAAAATGTATGTGGGGCATCTCACCCGAATATAATCTGGGGCGTCTATCCTTTTAGTATGGGAGAGATGCCCCGGCAACTGTCCAAAGTAAAAGACAGCAAAAATGGCGGCACAATGGCCGAAGTCGACTGATCAACTTCTTACTACAGGTTTTTAAGCTTATATATAAAAAATCCATTTCTATTAACTAGTGCCAGCCTTACAATGCAACATCACTCTTATAACAGAGTAGAAAAAACATGGTACTTACATGAAATATTGTTGTGACAGCAGAACCCAAAGAAATAAGCTCACGTAACTTCCACAGCACACCATTCAACATCTATCTGAAATAATAATTGGACTTGCAGAATCATCTAGCGTTGCGTTTCGAAATTACATTAAGTGGGGCATCTCTACCGGTGGGGCAACTCACCCGGAATTACCTTACTTTAATGCATTAGAATTTGACTAAAGCGTAGAATGCTTAATACATGCGTAAATGTCATTGTTAAACTAGGAATAAACAGCAGCCTACGGTAAAAATATAATAGTTTAAAATTGTTTTTGTAGATTATTAAATAGATTATCTTATAAAAATTATTTCGCAATAGATGCAATACATGAAACTTTTTTAAGTAAAGCACTGTTGAATGGGTGTTAAAAAAAAAAAAAAAAAAAAAAAAAAAAAAAGAATGAATGTTTATCTGAATACGACCTTTATATTTCACACTATAATGTATTTTAATACATTAGAATTTGACTGGAGCGTAGAATATTTAACCCATTAAACACCGCTGAATGAATCCCACAGAAAGTTTTGAATTTTTGTATGTTTTGGGCTTTCACGTACATTTATAGTCATATGTCGTTACAAAAAAAAAAAAAAAAAAAAAAAAAAATGTTAGAAGGTATGATATGGTTCCGAAATGCGAGATTTGACACCTAATTGGGGTGGAATAGATGTTGAAAAACTGTAATACCCTTTTAAATCAGTTTTCTTGATTCCCTGCTTTTTATAATAAAAAAAAAAGAACTGTTATATTTCATATCCTTTGTTTTAAACCGCTGCACTCGAATGAGTTATTTTTTCTGGTTTATTTTATTTGCTGAGTTTTTGAAGAAAAACAGACCTTTTTGTTTTAATAATTAAAAAAAGTAATTATTACAAACTTTTTGAAAAATTTACCAACGAAACTAGGCGCTTCAATGTTTAATATATATATATATATATATATATATATATATATATATATATATATATATGTGTGTGTATATATATATCTTAATTATTTGCAAAGAAAAATAAAACTTAAACAATTGCAGCGGGAGCGTTGGCGCCTAATGGGTTAAAAAATACTTAAATGTCATTGCCAAACCCATTGATACCACGCTAAATAATATTTAACACCATAGAGTTCAAATATTCTTGTTTAAAAAGTTTTGTAGATTATTTAAAAGTCTCTTATAAAAATGTTTTTTTATAGATATGGTTAAATTTAAGAGTACCCTCACTATTCTGTTGTGTTTTACTATCAAAGCAATTTTAGATTTCGTTAAGTTTATCTGAAATAAAATGTTTAAAATCATAAATGGTTTAATAATATTTAAAAAAATAAATAAAAGCAATGATTTATTTTATTCTATTTTATTTTTTATTTATTTATTTATTTTTGCGGGAAACGTAACAAAATTTCATTTTAAAGTTTTTTTTTTTTTTTTTTTTTTTTTTTTTTTGCTTTTTTGCTTTTTTTCCTAGAAGTCAAACTAATTTCGAGCAATCAAAGAAACCATTAATCTAAGTCTTGCCATTGATGTAATCTATATATATATCATTATATAAAGCGCAAAAAATTGTTTGTTTGTGGAGGGTAATCTCTGAAACTACTGAACCGATTTAAAAACTTCTTTCACTGACCGAAAGCAACAGTATGCCATATTGTTATAGGCTATATTTAATTTTGATAAAATAAATTTTAGTTTAAAATCTGAGCATTTAAATTAAAATCCCCATAGAAGCCGTAATAGAAATGGAAATAATGAAATATTAAAAAAATTAGCTGCTGCCAACATAAAAGAAATATTTACATATTCATTTCGTTTTTAAAATATCTTGACGTGAAAAGAAAAGAAATATATTTGCACGTGCATTAAATTGAAATTCATATAAAGCTTTTTTAATTGTTAAACTTACACGTTAAATCTGACGTCATTATAGAATTAAAAGTGTTTATTTTTCTAATAATTTAATTTGATATGATATGATATAATATAATGATCTAAGCATCAATGTTTAAACCACGGAGTCTTTATTACTCCGTGGTTTATACTGATGTGTGTAAACGAAATTGGAATTTAAAAATACATAAATAAATAAAATAAAATAAAATAAGAAATTCTATTTTATAATATTATTTATTTTAATTTATAATTGTTGCCAAAAAGATTTACGAATTAATTTATTTTTAGACATATAATAAAATATATTTTCACGCGAACAATAATATAAAAAGTGAACTGGATTTTTTGTAAAAAAATAATAAAGATCGAGGAAAATTATTTCCCCATTTTAATCCCCATATTTGGATATAGATATGTATTAGTTATCATGTGCATCCGTTAGATTAAATGTTTTTGTTGTAAAATTGATAAAATTGGAATTTTAAATTTCAAAACCCTAGAAAAAAAAAATGGCAAATTTCCATATTCGATTGAAAACATAAACATTTCATTTCAAAGGATGATATTTACACAATAAACATCCACCTAATAATCTAATTAAAAGGGAAAGGATATAATTTAATTCCTTTCAAAAATCATGGTTATTTTAAAAACTTACATTAAGAGTGTAACGAATAATATGAAACAATATTTCGTACAATACATATTACGAAAATATAAATCTGGCATGTATATTTTCGTATTACTTTTTGATCGCCAAATACAAAAAACGCCAAGGGTGACAGTTTTGAAATTTAAAATTAAAATTTTGTCAATTTGACAACAAAATAACTCAATCTAACGCATGCATACAATAACTAATACATATCTATACCCAAATATGAGGATTAAAATCGGGAAATAATTCTTCTAGAATTTTAATGATAATAATTAAAAAAAAAAAAAAAAAAAAAAAAAAAATCCAATGAGCGATTAACATGGAAAATCTTTTTCTTGCATCCATGGGAAGTCAGTGATGTCACACTTCGCTTGCGTATTGAGATGTTTAAATTTATTTGGCGACTATTTTTAGCAACTAACAGTTATGGCAAGTAGCTCAATATACATAGCGCATACAGCCATTACTGAAATGTAAATAGCATTTAATTATTTGAGTTACATTATGTTGATTGGAAACCTATTTAATATACCTATGCTCTATAGCTATACTAATATAAAAAGGTTTATATGCATATGTAGAGAACGATCGCTAGAACTAAAAAGCCGATTGCTTTTTTTTTTTTTTTTTTCTTTCAATAATCAAAAGTTACACTGTCTGTCTCTAAGTGCTAGAAGCTATAATAAATTTTTGTAAAATAATTTTTTAATTAAAAGTTTCAATATTTTAATTAAAAACAAAGCATAGATTTGATATCTATCGTCATTGGCGATTTTTGTATTTGGCGATCGAAAACGTAATACGAAAATCTGTATATTATCGTAGTAAATACGAGATGTATGTGTTTACTTCAATTACCCTACTACCGTAGGTAGTGGAAGTATTGTATAGGTTTTGGCAATTGGTCAGTGTGTGTGTATATGTGCACGTGTGTGTGTAATATTCTGGCTGTCATATCTCCAAAACTAATAAAAATACAACTACTAAACTTCACAAGTGATTCAGGTCTGGTGTACAGATAAATTTTCCAAATTTTCGTGAAAATTGAAAAACCGGAATTGGGTCATCGAAAACCAGAAATGGGACCGTAAGCCCATATTCAAAAACACCTCTAATGATTTTCTTCAAAGTTGCTGTATAAATAATATATTAGATGCCCTTTCGATTGAAAAGTTGCTTAGTTCAGGAAAATTGATAGGCGTCCTCTATAAACAGCTCAATTTCAGACTTCGCAAGTGCGTTCCTTTAAAAACGCATGTACGGATTTTTGTCAAACTCGCCATGTTAACTTCCTATTAAATATCCTTTTGTATGTAATTATTGTTTTTAGGTAAATAATTGAGTATGCTAAGTTTTGGTAAAAGTTGGTATCTCAAAAACGGCTCTAACGTATTCTTGAAAATTTTTTCTTTAATCCAATTTAGATAACCTTTCTCAAGTATTACGTGCTTATTACAGGAAAATTAACGGTCATCCTGATTAGGTAGTTCAGTTTTAGATCTCGGAAATTCGTGTTTAAAAAAATAACTATCTATTTTTTTCCCCCTTATTTTTTAACTCGCTATGCAAACTCTGTTGTATGTGTCTTTATACGTGTATCAAGTTTCTCTTACTCGAAAATCTCAAAAAATGCAAGTAATATCTCCAAAAAATTGTATATATTACGTGTAATAGTGAGTAATGGAAGTCGTGTGGTTGTTTCACACCAGATTCTGTAATAGTATATATTGTTTCATATTATTGATTTCTCCTTTAATATACATTATTAAAATAATAATCAATTATGGAAAAAATTAAATATATTTGCGAAATGAACAAATAAATAATAATTAAAGCTATTATGACGTCAATTTTATCAAAAACATTTTCATGTCATAGGTTTATTTTTCAATATTTTTTATTCATGAGTAAAGAAATGTTTCTTTTTATGAAATAAATAAATAAATAAATAAATAGCATTAAGTAAAAATTGCCAACATTTAACAACTAATTAAAAAAAATAATTGTAAAATTATATTTTGACTTTCCAGTTAATAATATTGCCTGACTAAAACATATAAACTGATATATTTCTAGATTTTTTACATATCAATCCATCTTTAACTAAAATTTGTTCATCAGTGCGAAGCCGGACGGGTCAGCTAGTCATGAAATACAACAAAATCAAATGATGATCCATAAAAAATGTGCATCAGCAAAAATAATGTCATGTTATTTATTTATTTATTTTTGTCGTTTTAAAATGAGACTTTTTATTTATTTCAGAGTTTCATAAACATAATGCATGTTTGTATTACCTTATTTACGCAAATATTAATACCTATTATCTAAAATTATGCCTTTGTAAACAAACAAAATGTTTTAATTAATGCTATTATAGTACACCTTACTTATAATTTCTTTTTACCACCTGTATATGGAATTAACTTGAAAAAAAAAAAAAAAAAAAAAAAAAAAAACACTTTTGCTAAGTCCTCAATTCTTACAAATTTAATCTCAAATTTTTTTATAGAAATAAAATGTTTGTCTCTAAATGTTAAAGGTATTGTTCCCTTTCAATTTTATATGTTTTCATTCATCAAAACTTCATTTAGATGTAAATTTGTTGTCGGAATATTTTCAATTTAGAAATTTAATTAATCTTCTGCTTCAGTAAATTTATTCTGGCAATGATCCATGGGATATAAAATAATTATAAATATATTTCCCTTACTATTTTAATTCATTTAAAGACGATATTTTGAAATTAATTTTTAAATGAATTAAAATATAAATTAAAGTGACATTATTTAAGAGTAATATCTTCTTTTACATTACCAAATATTTAGAGTTAAAAATGGTGAATGCATTTTGCAATTCCGTTTCTAATCTCACCGGTGTTAACTTATTGTATTAATGGTAACATAGGGTTAAAATATGTTGATGAATGAACGTAGTTTTGCATTTATTAAAACAAAAATCAAACAAGTAGCTTTTAGGATTTTCCATATAAAGATACTAGCTGTTGCAACTGTTTTTCGTGCCAAATGAAATGGAAGGGAATTCATATTAAAACCAGTACACATATATAGTGTGTATTAAAAGCAATGTATCTATCATGATTAAGATGGTGTATTCATAAAGTTTGATAATCTATTGTATCTATTTATCATTGTAGTACTCTGCAGATATAATAGAATATATATATATATATATATATATATATATATATATATATATATCTGTACTGATAAATATAAAGGATTTAAGTCCAAAAATGTCGATTTTGAGTTAAGTACATAATGAGACCCAGAAAAAAATTCTCTATCGAATGGTATAAAGGATTTAAATCCATGTCATATAGTCTTTGAGAAAATCCATTGGTAAAAAAAGATTCAAGTCAGAAATTTAGCATTAACCTTTGTATAAAATATTTAATTCAATTTTTTCACTTTATTAAATGAAGGTTGACAACCACTGAACGGTATAAAAGGTATAAATCAACATAATCCCTTTTTCCTAATCGTTTCTTCTGATTAGTTTTTAGTTAGTTTAACTTTATTTTTCGTCTCCTGAATAATCAAGAATATGGACTTAAATCCTTTATACTTATCAGTACAGATATATAGTTTGAATTTAATAGCATCTGCACTTATTTTGAACTGAAAATTAAATAAAATAAAATTTATACTTTGAACAAACTGCAAAACATAATTTGACCTAACCCCGATTTAAATGAAAGCAATAGAATAAGTAAAATTATTTTGAATTATGTTTGAGAAATCAATATTAATGTAACCTAGAGAAATAATTCTAATCCCACCGTTACAGCTCGAGATAATTAGTGTCATATACCGGGTGCGCCAAAAGTTCGTGAAAACTTTAAAAATGCATTAGAAAAGAACAAATGATGATAAAAAAGTGTGGTTTCCACGGACGGCATCAGAAAGTGTGAGGATTGTTTTAAGAACAAAAAAAAAAAAAAAAAAAAAAAAAAAAAAAGGTACAAAAAATGATTGCTAAGTAGCGATGCGGTGCATACACTAGGCACTTTTATGCAAATTAGGTTGTCAATAAAACACCTGAATGCACATAGACTCTTCTGGGATTCATCTAGACGGGCTGTACTCAGCTGTCACGTGTGTTGTGAGGACTCGCCTGGTGTAGGTCAATATCAGGCGGCTCAGAAAAAGAAGGCTGAGCTCACGGTGCCCCTTATGCCGACTACCATCAATCGGCATGCCCGTTTGTAGAGGTGTCGGGTACATTTGACATCAGATGTCACTATCTGGATTAAAATTTCTTCAGCAATGAGTCCCGCTTAAAACTGAGCCCCGATGGACATCAAAGAAGTGTTTGGAGACTCCCGGACACGAGTGAGATCTATACCTACTACCGACCAACATACGGCCCGACAATCAGTAATGATGATCTGTATTATTATGAATGAATTTTTAAATTTATTTGTAACAAAATTTTTAATATCAACAGTTATGTATTAGGCTTAAATATATATATATATATATATATATATATATATATATATATATATATGTGTGTGTGTGTGTGTTTGTGTGTGTAAATATACATATATATAATATACATAAATGATAGATATCTCAATAAACTTTAACATTTAGTAGATACATGTCAATACTAACACAAGAAAAATAAAACTGATAATAACACATTGCTAAACTATCACAAAAAGGTTAAGATCCAATAAGAGACAGAACAATTTAAATTACTTACGTCCACTTGAACAAAAAAAAAAAAAAAAAAAAAAAAAGAAAGGCCATTAAACATAATGGCGAAGAAAGTAATTAGAGGACTTCAGAATAATAATTGGAATAAAAATTGGATGAAGAATTGGAATAAAAAATGCTTACAAGAAGAAGTATTAACCCATCAGGGGGCAAGTACTTCATAAAGCTGTGAAAGCTGCAACGATTTCGTAAAACAATATAGCTAACAATAGCAAATTTCTTTTGTTCAGGCCCCAATCGAGCAGCAAACCATTTTGAATGAGAAATGAAATAAAATATTAAATCAAATCATCAAGGAAAACAATCAGAAAAATAGAAAAAAATCGGAGTAACCACATTTAAAACTATCAACCCAACATCGAGAAAAAGAAGTTGTCATCATGTTAATGAAATTAAAAATAAATTCTCTGCAAACTTCGATTGACTGATAAAGAATTAACAACTGAGCATTTTCATTAACGATAAAATTCTCAGTGTAATTGTTGATGAAGTTAGTTAAATTTTAATTTTTAATTTTAGTTAAATCAATAAACTTTAAAACCTTCATAGAAAAGAAAATTAATGATCGTTAATATTAATTCAGAAGTGAGCAAACGCCATCTATCGTGTAGGTAGATAAAAATTAATAAGTCATTTAAATTGAATCAGTAAACAAACGATTGCTATAAGGTGTATTATTTATAGACGATTTTTAACTTAATGATATAAGTGATTATGAGGCACCATTATATTAATTAGTTTTTGTTTTAGTTATCTTAAACCTAGATTAATTAAGCTTAAGCTTAAAGTTTTACTAAGAATTAAATGATAAGTTTTAAAAAGACACATTAGCAATACACCCAAAAAGCACACATGTAAGGAGAAACAAAACAAGGCAATCTTCAATAATTAAAGTTTATTTTATTTGTTTTGATAATTTCAATTTTAAATATTTTTTTTTTCTTTTCCCTTATTTAAATGGATATTTTGTACAAATTAAACGTAGGAAACTACTAATAGGCAAACGCACTCAATTAAATCTGACGAATAAAGTGTTCATAATGCACACTATCAACCAGAAAAAAAAATAATAATGTAACTTGCAATGGCAATAATTTCTTCCTTTTTTATAATAATTATTTCAACAACAAACCCTCTCGACCAACCAGCCAAACAACACCACCTATCCTCCTTAATCAAAGATCTAACCGCCCATCCACCACAGTTTTTTTATTGATTTTTTATACCTTAAACAGGATATATATATATATATATATATATATATATATATATATATATATATATATATAACATAATAGAGTGTGAAAATTAAAGAAATAATTTTATAACCCAGCAAAACTTATACTGGTGGGCTCGATGTGGCCTACAGCTGGCATCCTGCACTTGCCACCAGTTGCCGGTTGCCCCATATAACTCCAGCAGTGGGTCGTTTATGGCTGCCAGCAGTTATGGAGGCCTAAAGAAAAATGGTCGGTGGCCCAGAAGTGGCATAAACACAGTTGGCCTTATGCAGGAAATCAGCACACGGCCAACATCATGTTTTTAGTGTTGTGGCCACAAATTATTATGCCATAATCAATTTGTATGCATAGAGGGCGTTGTGATTCATTTTCTGTTGATTTGAAATTCCCTCGCTGTCCGCCATGTCATTTCATACGATGTTTGTTGTTCGTTATTGCAGTCTGCGGGTGACGCTTCAACATTGAAAGGTGTTGCATGCAGTAAAAATAATATATGAGTAAGTAATTCCATTATTAATTTGATTTTGTGTTATATTTTAAATACTATTTCTTAAAGTGTTTGACTTAAAGCCATTACTGTAACAAAAGGATTTCTAGAAATGTACAGCAAATATCCAGTTGATCTGTTTTAAGTAAATTATGGTATTCGTTAACTTTCTAGTTGCATATTTATTATTGTTATTATTATTTTAATTGATTTAATAAAATAAATATTATGGATTTTAATTTATCTATTTATATTATATGGACGGGAGAAAGTTATTAGAGTAATTAAAAATATGTTTTAATTTTTATGTTACGTTTATGTTTTATTTATTTATTTTTTCTTCTTCCTTCAGTACATTTAAGAAAAAAACATTAGATTCGGTAAAAATTTTTGAGGTCCGGTTTTCGATGGATTATACACGTTTGGGTTGTTTTGATGAACATAATTTGAAAAATTGTCTGTCTGCCTTTCTGTGTGTGCTGAAAAAATTATGAAAGTAATAGTAGTCCAAAAAGTTTACTTCTCCTACTTTTTATTTATTTATTTGTTTATTAATATATGTACAAACATCGCTTCCTCCACCCCTGAAGGAGAAGTATACCCAGATAGAGTAAATTTCCAGTATGGGTATCCTTGAAAAAAATTCGTCAATTATCTTTGAAAATAATTTATAACTTTGTTTTAATTTACCACAAAGGTTCAGTGATTTACTTGAAAGGTATTGAAGAGTTTCTTTTGAAAAATACTAGCATTCAAAATTTACCCCCTCATGGGGAAGGACAAGTGATTCCTTATCTTTAAAAAAAAAAAAAAAAAAAAAAAAAATATCTTGGTTGGTTGTTAGTTACTTAAATATTTATTTTTTATTTCATATTAAAAAAATAATTATCATTAGTACATTTATATGAATTCTCCTCCTATACTGTGTCATATTGAAAATTACGAAGATGTAGAAATATAGATCCATGTGTTGAGTGAATGACACATAAGTGTAATCGGGAACGATTTCAAAAAAGGACTGACCATATCAAGTTTGGTTAAATTTCGTCCATTGGTTTGTGAGATACAGCGTCCACAATTTTTTTATACACACTTTCAGAGAAAAACTTCCTAAAAATGATCAAATCGTGTTCAGGAATCTCAAACCATTGAAATGCATCGAAAACAGGATGTCAAATTTTTTCTTCTAATATATATAGGAAAGTAAAACACTTAAAAATATAAAAAAATAATAAAATTATTTTCTAAGATCTTGGTATGAAATTAATTTCTTTCGAAATTTAGTATATTAGACTTCTTTGAAATGAAAATTGCCTGCCTCCATCTTAGAAAACAATTTAAATAAATAATAATTTTAATATGTAATTTTTATAAACTTATATTTAAAAAAAAAAAAAAAAAAAAAAAAAAAAAAAAAAAAATGGTAGCCCTAATAAATTATTTTATTTTATTTATTTATTATTATTTATTATTATTATTATTATTATTATTATTATTATTATTATTATTATTATTATTTTAATGAAAGTACGATAATTTCACTTTTACAAAACTGGAAAGTTCCCTAGCAATTTCCCATAACAGTTAAAAATACTTTTGTGCATAGTGCATCACTAATAAATGAACCATAAACATTTATTTTATTATTTTTAATTGAAAACACTTTTATATCTCTAACTACACATTAAATCAGAAAACCATCTGCACTTCTCTCATAAAGGCAACAAAATGTAACTGATAGTTGCTGTTGCTGCCTCAGCGTTTTGGGCAGGAAGGCGATTTGTTTATTCAAGTTCATGAGGAACAGTGTTTGCAAAATAAAGGATCAATTCATCAATTATTTTTAGATGAAAATTAATGTAAGTATACAGCTAAAAGTTTATAGGTGTAATATATATCATCGTTGCATGAATTGCATAAAGATTCATGGAGTGCAACTTCAGTTTCTTACAGGACTATAAAAAAGTATATTTATTTTTTTATTAAAAGCTTATAGATTCAAATTATTTGAAGTGCGCTATTAAAAAAAATTTTCAGTAAAATAATGATATTTATCTCAATTATGCTAAAATTTGTGCCAACTAATTATTAATATTAATATTATTATTAAATTCCATAAACCGAATACCGTAGGTAATGGAAGCATTGTATTCGGTCAAAAATTTTGATATCGAGTTTTCACTTGATTTATATATTTTAAGATCTCCTGAGTCAGAAAAGTGGTTTTTGGCAATTGGTCTGCGTGTTTGTATGTTTGTACTGTATATTGTATGCTGTGTTTCTGGAAATTTTCTCACTATTTTATCTACAAAACTAATAAAGAACGAAGAACTTCTGAATTAAGACAGGTATAGTGCACAGATGGTTTTTTCCAACTTTTGTTTAAAACTGGAAATTTGGAATTGGCTGTATCTCAAAAACTGGCGATTTCCTTCAAAGTTATAGAAACTTTGTTTCGGGTGTCTTTTTGTATATGCTAGTTCAGGGAAATCGATAAATGTCCTATAAAAATATGTAAATTTTATGTATCACAAGTGCTTTCTTTTAAAAACAGCTTTATGGATTTTCTTCAAATTCGCTATATTAATTCATTTTAAAATATTATTTCGAGTGTAATTGTTAGTTCACGGTGAAAAGATGGGTTTACTAAGTTTTGATGAAAATTAATTGTGGGACTGACAGCTGATATCTCAAACACGGCTCTAACTTTTTTCAAATTTGCTACATAAACCTCTTTTTACTTGCACTTTAGCATGTAATACTTGATTACCACAGGAAAATTGCCAAGAGTTCTTATTAGGTGGAAGCAATTACAAATCTTGGAAATGGGTGCTTCAAAAAACTGCTCTAACGATTTTTTTTTTTTTTTTTTTTTTTTTTTTTTTAATTCGCTATGTAAACTCTCTTTGTCATCAAAAACTAAATTCAAAAACTGGCGTACAATTAACAGAAAGAAATTAAAACTTCTTCACACACCATAAATTTTAAGTCAGCACAACCGGTTTCGAAAGGACGTAGCCTTTCTTCATCAGGTGCAAACACGTGCTACTGCCTTGGAGGCAAAAGCAAGGCAAAACCGGTTGTGCTGACTTAAAATTTATGGTGTGTGAAGAAGTTTTAATATCTTTCTTTTCGCCATATCGTGACGACGCATGTATAAGTTTGCTTTGACAGGAAAATTATTAGATGTGTAAATTTATAAAGCAATTTTATGTTTTCTGGCCACTTTATTGAAAATAATAATAATAATAATAATAAAGAGTAAAATATGTGTAGTAATAACTGATAAAATCGTGCAGATTATCTTATATATTAAAAAAATTTATGAAAACTAAAGTCAGTCCGTCTGGCCGTTCTATACGGCCGATTTCCTTCATTTTTTTTTTTAAATGAAAGGTATTTAGGCACAGATATGTCATCAATCATTGAAATTTACTCAACTTCCACCTTACTCAAGTTATACTCAAACGCGATTCTTCCCTGTACATTTCTTATGGGACACATTCACTCAAACAATTCGAATTCTCATAGCTCCTCTTCTAATGAATGGATCTTGATCGTTTCACTCTCAGAACACTCAGTGGATCAAGTTCTTTCTTTTGAGCTATTAACTGCTTAAATTCGTTGTGTCTGAGAAAAGTTATGCGTGCACAATCAACTTTACACTCAATTTTTTCAAGATTTTCCTTCTCTCAAACCTTCATAACTAGAGTTCTAATTAATGTAGGCTGTTGACACAAGTCTAAGAACACTCAGTGGATCAAGTTCTTTCTTTTGAGCTATTAACTGCTTAAATTCGTTGTGTCTGAGAAAAGTTATGCGTGCACAATCAACTTTACACTCAATTTTTTCAAGATTTTCCTTCTCTCAAACCTTCATAACTAGAGTTCTAATTAATGTAGGCTGTTGACACAAGTCTAAGAACACTCAGTGGATCAAGCTCATTCTTTTGAGCTATTAACTGCTTAAATTCGTGGAGTTTGAGGAAAGTTACGCGTGCACAATCAACTTTATATTCAATTTTTTCAAGATTTTTTCAAGATTTTCTTGCGTTTGGTGTAAATCAATTATTTGAAAAAAAAAAATCTATATATTAATTTGAAACATGTTTTTGTCTGTCTCCACTATATTGAGAGAACTACTTGGTCTAAAAATTTGGTTGAGGTGTCTAAAAAAGGTCTTGGTCTGTAGTTGTGCAATGAAAAGAGAAAATTAAAAAAAAGTCGAACAGTTTCCCCCCCCCCCCGGGGGGAACGGGTTAAAGCTCCAAATTACTTCACGGTGTGGAAAGTGTACATATGGGGACTAGAGTCGAATACTAAAAAATCACTTTCTGAGAATTTGGAATTTTCGATTTTAAAGGGGGGGGGGAAGGGGGAAAGTAGATTTGGAGGGGGGGAAGGGGGGAAATTAGTTTGAGCGGTAAATCCGTTCTAGACCCACACATGTAGCACCTCATTTCAAAGGTCTTGAAATTTCATGTCGATTGGGGATGTTCGTATACAATATAGTGCGACCCCTGGTGGTGAAAAATGGAACTAGGTGATTTTGCTGTAGACCCTATCATGTTACATCTTATTTTAAAGGTCTTGGTATTTCCTGATCGTTGGTGATGTTCGTACAGAACACACTGCGCCCCCTGGTGGTGGAAAGTGCAACTAAAGGATTTTGCAGTTGGCACCACCATGTGACACCTTATTTAAAAGGTCTTGGAAATCCAAGGCGATCAGTGATAGGGGTCTTGAAATTTCATGTTGATTATGGATGTTTGTATACAATATACTGCGCCCCTGGTGGTGAAAAATGGAACTAGGTGATTTTGTAGTAGACCCTATCATGTTATATCTTATTTTAAAGGTCTTGGTATTTCCTGACCGTTGGTGATGTTCGTACAGAACACACTGTGCCCCTTGGCGGGAGAAAGTGCAACTAAAGGATTTTGCAGTTGACACCACCATGTAACACCTTATTTGAAAGGTCTTGGAAATTCAAGATGATTGGTGATGTTCGTATGCAACATACTGCGCTCCTTGGTGGAGGAAAGTGAATTTTGCAGCGCGTGCGTAGCATGCCTGTTATACGGTGCCGCAGCCACAGGCGGCGGAAACACGATTCGTAGGTTCGTGCGTTTCAAGATTAATTTTTAAGAATTTTTTCATGGTATTAGCGACCCACATATACGCTGCCACAGGCACCGGGGTCACGAGGCCGAGTTCCGTTCTGTTTGAGGCAATTTTTTTTGTTATATATGATTATTATTTGTTTCGCGATGCTTTCATTTAAAAATAGAAATTCAAACAAAATAGAGTTAAAGATATTAAATCATACAAATTCAAAGTTCATTTAAGGTTATTATCATGGGCCCGGGCAACTCCGGTCGGGTTCGTTTGGTTCCACGTTAATTTTTGGGAATTTTTTCATGTTGTTAGCGATCCGTGTATGCGCTGCCGCAGGCACCGGGGTCACAAGGCAGAGTTTCATTCGGTTCGAGGTAATTTTTTTGTTACAGCTGATTTATTATTATTATTATTATTATTTTTTTTTTTTTTTTGCGATGCTATGCTTTTATTAAAAAATAGAAATTCAAACATAATCGAGTTAAAGATATAAAATCATACAAATTTAAGGTTCATTTAAGGTTATTATCATGGGCCCGGGCAACGCCGGTCGGGTTCGTTTGGTTCCAGATTAATTTTTGGGGATTTTTTTTATGTTATTAGCGGCCAGCGTATGCGCTGCCGCAGGCACCGTGGTCACAAGGCAGAGTTTCGTTTGGTTCAAGGTAATTTTTTTGTTACATCTGATTATTTTTTCGCGATGCTTTATTTAAAAATAGAAATTCAAACAAAATCGAGTTTAGGATTTAAAATCATGCAAATTTAAGGTTTATTTAAAGTTATTATCATAGTCCCAGACAACGCCGGGCGGGTCTGCTAACATGTAGTCATAGTATTAAACGAAATAGAAAATAAAAGATAGCAACTATTTATTTGGAGTCAGTTTGACGTCACCAGTGACAATACTTTGTAGAAAGTGGTGTCGTATATAGTATTTCTATTTATAAGCATTTTTCCGAATTTCTTTTTTTTAAGTGAAATGTCGTAAATTATATTAGATGTTTTAACTTGAAATACATTTAAATAACGATGCGACGGTTTTTGAAACATTACGGTCAATAAAATGACCGTCGCATTCGACGGGTTCCAGCTAGTTATTATTATTATTTTAATGTGAGCCCTGTTGTCTGAATTTATTTTACAGTTGTCGAAATTATTCAAACTTTATTTTCTAATAATTTTCTTGATAATCGGGAAACCCCACTATTGAAAAGAAATTTTGTAGCCAAAAATATTCTTATACATCCATTTTTTCTATTTTTTATATATTAAAAAACATATATGAACATAGGAATTTTGATATTTACAAAATGACAGAAAGAGCGACACTTTTTAAAAAATGAAATTTTTGCATTTCAAACAAACTTCTATCTCTAATCTTCGTTGTATGGTAAGCATAGTTTTTAACTCAGTTGTCGTCTTGAAGAATTTGCTGAAATACTGCTTTCACGCTACTACATTTCGTCGTTGACATGCTGAACTTGTAGTCAACATATATTTTCCTGGTGATGGATTATTTTGAGTAGAAACGACTGGTGTGTTTTTTCCTAATATAATGTCTACTTACATTCTTCATCCTTCAATTCTAATTCTTCTGTCATTTTACTAAATGTTATCTAAAACCTTTCTAGCATAATTTATTATTTTAATAAATTGAAAAAAAAAAAAAAGACTTATCTTAAACAAACAAGAGAGAGAGAGAGAGAGAGAGAGAGGGGGGGGGGGGAGAGTGAGGACAAGGGGAGGGGGGGGGAGATTTTAAAATATATAATTATTATAGCAATGAAGAACAGGGTTTGAAAAAAGTAAATAAATAACTTTTAAAATTTAATTTACAAAATTACAAAATAATAATAATAATAATTTAAAAACGTTTTAATGTCGAAATGATTCCACGGTTATAATTTAGGTGAATAAAATAGGCCCGAGTGAAGTAGTTATAAATAGCGAAGTATTGCTCTTTCATACATTTGAAAATATGCCTAACTATTTATTTTTAAAATAAACAAATCAAAATAAAATATTAAAAATTGGGAGTGATATTAAGCTCTTCAAAAACATAATTTCCTGATAGGATTGAAGTAGCGCAATGACATATATCTTAATCCTTTGCGGTACAAGGTAAATCGGATAATTTAAGTTATACTGCCACCGGAATTCACGAACAAAATTAAAATAAAAGAAGTTAAGAATTTTTAGGTTTTTTAAAAAAGGGCTTTTTCTGCTATTTTATAAATCTAAATTCTAGCTAAAAAATTTCGGGGATGGGTTTTTGAACTTGAGAATTAAAATTACGTGTTCCATCAGCGAGAACACTGCACCGGAAAGGGTACTATATTCGGCGAATTGTTGACAGAATTTTTAAGAAATGAATACATAAATATGTAATAATTATATTATATTAATATTATTAAATATTTTAAGTATATTAATCATATTATAAATTTATAATATAATAAATTTATTTTAAGTATAAATTTAATATAACAGAGTGCAGGTAAGGAAAACTGTTTCGTGTAATTAAATTATCTGACAAAACTAAAATGTTTAATAGATGCTGACATATAGTAAAACTGTAGTTCTTGAGTAATATTAGCACCATCTGTTTACCGATAAATACACAAACTGAACTTCTCTGATAAGACTCTGTCGAAGACACTGGGGGCTGGGTTCGAACATTGTACGAAAAAAGGAAACGTTATCAGATGCAGCGGAGAATCGAAACTTGGTTTTCTGTAATTTCAGTAGACTTTGCTTTAGCTGTTAATTTTAAAATAATATAAAAAATATATAATTATTTATTCATTTTCTTTCTTTCTTTCTTTCTTTCTTTTTTTTTTTTTTTTTTTTTGTGAAATGTATTTAATTGTAGGTACAGCAAAGCGGACAAAGCCTGATAGTAATAAACAAAAAACTTTGTGAATAAACATAATAATTGCAAAATAATTGCTTTAATTCTTTCAGTGACTGAAATAATACCACATCCCTTAGTCAGTTTAACAATAAGCACGAATGCAGCAAATCACTTTTGCTACACTTATGCCCACATTGTTTCGTCTGATGAAGGGTCTTTGTGCTATTTCGACCAGAAACAATTGTTGCTATTTTTTTTTTCTTTAATGGTGTTTTTTACAATGTTCTCTTTATTACATACTTGAAAATAACAATTTCTGTTTCATTATTTTATAATTTTTACTTGTAAAGTTACATTTATTTATATCAAATAACTTAACAAAGTTAAACGTATTGAAATTTGAACACTTTAAAAGAAAAGATAATTCCCTTCATTCCCCCCCCCCCCAAAAAAAAAAAAAAAATAAAAAATAAAATAAATAAATAAAATAAATAAAAAAAATAATAATAATAATATAAAGAAATATTTGCACTGAAAAAAAAAATAATAATAATAATAAACTTATCATGGAAAAATGGATCAACTGATTATCTCCTATATGCTGTACTAAAAATCCTGAATTTATAACGACAGTTTCTGAATCAAATACTTGTACATAGTATTTAAAAATGAATATGTATAATACAAAATCAAATTAAATATTGGTTGCGTAGAAAAAACTTGCTGCTGCCTCATCAGAAAAAAGCGAAAAAGAAAAAGGAAAAAAAGAAAAAAAAAAAAAAAAGCCTTAATAAAACTAGAGGTATCACCAATAAAACAAATACACTAGCTGGGTGATTCCATGGAAAACACGACAATTATGCTCGACACGTGACAGTTATAATTTCATTAAAAAAATTATAATTGAAAAATACAATGGAAAAAATTGTGCTTAAAAAATCATATAAGTTTATATGATTTTTTAACCACAATTTTTTTTTCCATTGTATTTTTTTAATTATAATTTTTTAATGAAATTATAGCTGTCACGTGCCGGACATAATTGTCCTGTTTTCCGTAGAATCATCCAGTTATAACCAAATCACTGCTGGCCCATTAATGGGAAAATATAAAGGGCCAATGAAGACTCCCTGCAGTAATATATTTTTTTATGTTTGCCACAGCTGGCCCTCTGTAGGCTGCCAGCAGCAACATGAAAAAATTATGTTTGCCATCAGGTGGCCCAACACTGGCCCACAAACAATTTCTAACCTAATGTCGGTTGCCAACAGTGGCCCACAACCTATTTTCAACCAACTGCTAGCTGCCAGCAATGACCCATCAGGGGCCCACTGAATTATTCCGACCGTATTGCAGGCTGCCAACAGTGGATCGGTCGAATGTGGCCACCTGATGGCCGGCGTAACATATTCCCTTCGGCACCTTAACTTTTGCCACCAACGGGCCAGCAGATGTTACTGTTGGTTGCCAATACTTGGCCTCGTGTTGGCCATCATCCCAGGTTTTGCTGGGAATAATAATCTAATTCCGAACATTGACATAAGATTTCACTGTGATCATTATTTTTATAAAGCAATTCAGAAATATTAAATGATAGTTAAATGTATCTGTGAAAATAATATATTTTTTTTATTATTATTATTTCTTAATTTTTATTTTTATGTTTAAACCCGTAATATGTGGAATAAAATATTATCATAACATATACTTTGCATTATTTCAATTACAAAACTTCATGAATGATAATATTTAATGCAACAGAATATACCATTGTAAACAAAGAGATTGTTAAAACTAATTATATTTCAGTAAAATTTGTTTAGAGTTGAAGTTTCTTTTGCTCTCTGCATGTAATTAATTTTACAATATCACTTACAATATTTAGTAATTAGTCTATACAAATTTAATCTCAAATTTTGTTATGGAAATCAAGTATTTGTCTCTAAATGATAAAGTAATGCTTAGTTTTGTTTCCTTTGAATTTTCAATATTTCATTTTACAAAACTGCTTTTATATGTAAATCTATGTTATCGGAGTGTTTACTGTTTAGAAATTTAAATAATCTTATAATTCGGCAAATTTATTCTTGACTTGTGTCATGGGATATTAATTATTAATAAATGTCTTTCCTACACGATTTAAATAGATTTAAAGGAGTTGTATAGAAATCATTTTTTCAAGTATATAAAATTACATTAATCAAGCATAGCTTCAAAAATATTATGTTTCATTAATGTTTAGAAATTTTTTAGAGTATAAAATAATAAATAGATATAAAAATGTCAATTTCATACCCACTAATTCTCTTTTAATAAACAAATGATAAGACAGGGTAAAAATAAAAATGTTTATTTTTATTTATTTATTTATTTATTTATTTTTCATAAAAAGAAAATCTAAAAATATATCTTACACATAAGAATATTTTAAACGGTTTCTTAGTCATTCAGCTGCAAGTTTTATGACCAATCTATTTTTTATTTATTTATTTACATTTAACTGGAATCAAATAATACGTTAAAAATCAACAATTAGATTCTATGTTTCCCAAAAAGGAAAAAAAAAATTGAAAAAAAGAAAGAAAGAAATTTTTGTAACACAAAACACCGTAGAATTTAAGTTTAAAGAAACAAATTTCTAGAATAAAAATCAAACAAATTACGAAACATTGAAGACTTCAATACTTTTTCTGCTACTAGAATAGTAGGCAAGCCTTCGGGCCCATTCAAAAAGGCAAATTTATTGCTTTTTTCTTACTAAGTGGCCGCCACTTTGTTAATAAATAAATAAATATAATAAATAAAGTTTTTTTAATAGACTTGATAGAGATATTGATATGGGCTATGTACACATGGAGTTTTAAGCAAATTGGTTCAAAAATAGCATTTTTATGGGATTTTGAAATTTTCAAGTGGAGAGTACTGGGAAACAAGATGGCGGACTAAGTTGGCCACCGAACATATTAAATGCATTTCTAAGATATGTCTAATCTACAAATTCAGTTCGCATTAATTCAGTATTTAAAAATTTATCGTGACGACAAATTTTATGTCGCCGATAGAAATACCGGATTAAGTAGACTAGTGAACTCAATTAAGAGATTTGAATGATAAGTCACTTACAGTCGTTAACAAAAGTGTCCGAACTCTAGCGAAAATTCCTATATAAAAAAAAGTAGAGTTAATACTGTTTTGTTAAATAAATCCTTGTCGAATCCTGTTCTGTCGAATCCGTATTTCAAAAGTTATCGAGATAAATAATTTTCAAGTGGAAGCGTGATTTCAGATAGCTGCCACTTAGAAAAAAATAGCGGAGTAAGATTCCTCTTACAAGGTATTTGAACCGTGATTTCACTGTCCAACTTTGGTTCGTGTTTGTTCAGTATTTCAAAAGTTATCGTAATTACAAATTTTCAAGTAGGAGCTTTATTTCAAATAACCACAGCTTGGAAACAAAATGGCGGAGCACGTTACCTAGCGAACTCATCAAAGATATTTGTATGATTAGTTGACTCTCCAAATTCTAGATTGAATTATGTCAATATTTAAAAAGTTATCATTATGACAAATTTTCAAGTGGTAGCTTGATTTTTAGTGGCCCCATTGATTTACGGTATCCGCCATTTTGAAGCAAAGAGGGGGATAAAATTCATTAATGAACATGGTTGAAACTCTTATATTGTTTATCTATGCAGCAAATTTTAAGCAAATACAGTCTAAGACACTTTTTACATGATTTTTGCAGTCAGTTAGAAATCCATGTAATTTAGTGATTTTTTTAAAATGAATATTAATTTCATGTACACTTCTGATAGGGTAGACTAAGGCAAGTTTTACATAGGGACATGTTGGACCAGTGACCATTGTTTTTAATTTTTTCGTCAAATGCCATTGTCTCTACAGCCAATTATGTGTTGTATCTTCTACTTTATCCCATATAAATATCATTGAAGAAGGAGGATCCATTAATGAGCCCGAGAGAATTTTCAAAATTTTGCTAAGATCAGTAAATTTTCTTGCTTGAAAATAATCGTTTTTTTTTTGTTTCTTTTTTTGTAGATTATATTTCAGCTTTCTCTAAATAGTATTTTGTAAGATAATTTTTCAAAGTTATTGCAGGTCATGCATGTTTATTGAAATACTTTCGGTATAATTTTTCACACTGATGAAAATTTAAAATGACGTTATGAAATGACCCATTTCAGAAAAGGCATGCTAGCCCGGCTGGCCAGCATGCCATGTAACATCACCAATGACTAACTGTAATGTAGGAGGTCTCTAAAATTAATATGTTTACGCTTTAGAAAATCGATAATTTTGATCCTGGGGAGGGGGCTATTGGAATATTGATAACTACACAATTGGTGCAACTTATTTGAATTTCTGGTTATTTGAGCCAGCCATTTTAAAAAATGAAACTTTAATGTTGTTTACCTCTTCACCACATTAAATCTGCTACTCTGTTGCACAAAAACATTAGTATATTTACAGATTCATATTTTATGCCATTGTAATAAGATAGCTAGTTTAAACCCAGATTCCACTACGAAAATCACTATACTTACCACTCCAAGTTTCCCACTAATTTCGACGAGTCCTGTTTGAGGGCATCTGGTCCAGGGTCATCAATTAATTCTTAAATAAGATCCTTGATAGAAATTATTTTTTGTCTAAAGGAAATGTGAGGTTTTGCTGATTGTATAACCCATGACACTATTGCAGCGAAAGGGAAATGTGATTTCGTATTATTGACTAGCTGGTTAGTCCAACAAGCATTGTTGGAAGAGCAATTGAAAGCGAAACAGCAGAAGGAATGCCTGCTACAAAAAAATAATACATGTTTTTCAAAAAAGCCTTTTTTGTTAAAAAAAAAAAAAAAAAAAAAAATAGCGTCAGGAAATCTAAACGACAACATAGAAGTAAGAAACATGTAGTGAGCAAAATGAGAAAATTTTGTGCCGTTGCTGTCTTAAATCATTTAAAATGGGTAAACCAAGAGAACAAGAGACTCAATGCACTATCTGCAAATGCCACGCACAAATCCATGTAGCACTCATGTAAAAAAATATATTTTATGTTTGTCTTCATTGGAAATTATATCATTAAAAACAAAAAATTCTATTTGCAGCATAAAATTGATTTTTTTCTTTACACATAATGTAGCACTTAGCACTTTTTCTAATTTTACTAACGTGCTTTGCCCGTTTCGCTGGTCACTATATTTATATAAATTAAAACTCAGAGACAATCTTCTTTCATATCACTTTTTAAACAAAATATAAAAAAAAGTGTATTGAAATTGCTAAAAATATAGCTTGGTCACGCAGCCTTCGGCAGAGTCTCATTTATGTGTCAATATCGCCTGCGACAATACCTTACGCGTGGACATCAGTTCGGATTTTTATCAGAAGACAATTTCAAAGCAAACGGTATCGAAAAAAATGAAGTAGCCCTTAAATATTTGAATCCCAATTAAATGTGAACAACCCTATACGTACTGTTCATAATGTTTACTTTCACATTTTTTCCCGAATTTTCTTTGATTTATCCGGTCGACCACAAAATTACAGCACTTCTATGCCAAATATAATAGAATAATATAAATAGAAAATAATAATAAATAATTACAATATGCTATTAGCTCTACGCCTACAGTATCCCTAACAGCACAAAATGTTCAAGAAATGTAACAATCATATAACATCGAAACATTCGAAATATTTCAGAAACGTTCAGTTTGCTTTTCGATTCGTTTCAAAGACGTAGAAATGTCCGCGATCGTAACAAAAAATCGGATGCGTAACAGAAACGTTTCAGTTACTTAACAGATGGAATATCGAAAAGGGCGAATATTTCGGAAATATATCAGAGATCATACTTAAATGTGTTAGGTTTTTGAATGATTGTAAGCTTTCTGCAACATAACTGAAAATTTGTGTGCTGTATGGGTATGGTACTACTAAGTTTTTGGTTTTTCATATAGTTTTCATTTTAAATATTTTGTGGTTAGTTAGTGGTGCTTGGCATATAGCAAAATATATAAATAGATACGTAAACCTAATCATAGTATAAAACTTTATTATAGCTCCTCTCAGCAACTTTTAAATTTTTGTTGCCGTTTTGGCTTTTCTTATAAAATGATATAGTCAGACAAAAATCGATAAATTATGCGATTATTGTTTCTGTTTTCATCAATTTATTATTATTATTATTATTATTATGTATTTATTTATTTATTTTTGCAATATTCTAAAATTTATTTAAAATTTTTATGCGCTACTTGGCTTAAAATTAATGTCGAGTAAGTCATTAGCGAAAAATGTTCCATTTACTTCAGCTTCAAAATTAAAAAAATGCCCAAGATTATCTATAATAAGTAAAGCTCTTTAATATGATACACTATTAGCTTTATATACATAAAAATGGCTTCATTAATGAATATTGTATGAATGATTTTCTTTAGGTTATATTTTGTTTCCATTCACACGATGTCAAAATTATGATTTGTTACAAATTTTGAACATTTCTTTAACTTCTAAACTATCAAAACTATAAAAAGGTGAAATGGGCTAACTTACCCCGATTTCGATTCAAGTTGACTTAAGCAATATGGTGTCATTTGGAGCTTCTAAACTAATAGTTAATATTTTCAAATTTTATCAAGGCGACTTCTTCCTGAAGGTACAAAGACACTATCAACAGAAAAAAAAAAAAAAAAAAAAAAACTTAAAATAATGAGTTAAATTACAAAAAAAAGAAAAAAAAAAAAAAAAAGAAGAAGAAGAAGAAACTGCCGAACTACTCCCCTTCCACACTAATTCTAAATTTAAATTTAAAATAAACGTAAATTTGTAATAAATATAATATAAAAAATTTAAATGTAATATTTTTTTCCTTATTTTGTATTCTCAATCTAATATTACAATTTTTAACGTAAACGCTAGATTTATTTTAGTAAAAGCTATGGTACTTATAAAATATCAGAATGTGCTTCAAAGTTTCATCTATATAAAATATGTACGTTTTTTTAGTTAGTACAGTCGGTAACAAAAGTGTCCGAACATTAGCAAAAATTCCTATGTAAAAAAAGTATACTTCATATGATTCTGTTAAATAAATCCTTATCGAAGCATGTTCTTACACTGACTAAGAACAGGATTCGACAAGGATTTATTTAACAAAACAGTCTAAAGTGTACTTTTATTACATTATATACTTTTTTTTACATTATATATATTTTTTTTTACTTTAATAAAAAGAATTTTTGCTAGTGTTCGGACACTTTTGTTACCGACTGCATGTCTAAGTCTAACTATGTCTACGAGATGTTGTATTATAATATATATATATATATATATATATATATATGAAGAAGAAGAAGGACAACAAGAAACTGCTCAACTAGTCCAAGTCTACACTAGCTCTAAATTTAAATTTAAAATAAACGTAAATTGAATATAAATATATTAATATAAATATAGGTAATTATATTTAATATAGAAAATTTAAATGTAATATTTTCTCCTTACTTTGTATTCTCAATCTAATATTGCAACTTTTAGCGTAAACGCTGGATTTCTTTTACAAAAATGTGTGGTAAGTATAAAATCTCGAAATGTCTTTTAAAGCCCCATCTTTACAAAATGTGTACGTTCCTTAGCTAGTATGCCTAAAGCTAATTATGTCTACTGGACTTAAGTTAGGATGTCATATTCCTCTTCTTTCTTTTTTTGGTGCTAAATCAATATAAACAAAATGCCATTACTTGAGCAAATCATAGAAAATTCAGAAAATAATATCCGACAAAAATAGCTTTGCAGTTACCCTATTTACCACTATAATAATTAACAGCGACTTATTTATTTATTTGTTTATTTAATAATTTTTTTACCAGCATTACATACATATAATTAAATAATGCCGCCGACAGCTCTCTCTGGGTTTTGTTTACCCTTTGCCGGTCCTATTTAATTGCACCCCTCTGTTCAGTATTGCCAAATTTAGAGACTTTTTTATTGAATATCCTCCACTAAATTTTAATTGCAACGGTTGCCTAATCACTTCGAAAGTCGCAGTATTTTGTATATCCAATATCGCTCTTTAAATTTATTGGTGACAGTTGAATAAAAAATTCTCTAAATATCACAACTTTGTTTACAGTGCTTTAGATCGTTAGGGCCGGTAAAGGGTTAAACAAAAATCAGTACAATTTGTAGCCGAAATGCATTTTAAAAATTGTCAATTGAAATTATTTCAGAAATTTTTTGGTATAAACATGATTAATTAAATGATTTACAAAAAAAATCTAAAATATGAAATATGCATTTTTACTGATGTTGTCTATAGTATACTATTTTATTTAAAGAGATATTCAGAGATATGTAGTTCCAAACTTTTTTATTTTGTGTGTGTGTGTGTTTCGCATTTGAATGTATAATACCCACTAAATTTACTTTATAATTTTATCATTTCTTCAATTCATTATTTCAGAAATTTGGCATATCTTCTGTTTTCAACATGTATTATATATTAGTGTGGAAGCATAGTAATAGTATAGTAATAGTTAGTAAGAGCATACTAATATTTTGTTAACTGCACAGTAACAAATTAAGAAATTTTTTCTTCTGGATAAACTAGAAACATTTTTCCTCGTTAGAAAAAAAGGAATATATGTATTTATTCTAAATTTTTAACTTCGCAATAAATTTTGTTTTATTTAGAATCATCCTAATGTGATTATTTCTTCAAGCATCTGTAGAATAAGAACTGCTATATTCAAACAGGTAAAGTTTTCCGATTCATTCTTTCAAATAAAAAAAAAGGGCGAAAGAAAAAGTCTCAATATATATCTTCTTGTAGTAAACACATTCCCCCTTGAAAACTTATACATGTAATGTTTCAAAAATATTTGTGACAACTTTCTTTATTTCGTAAATATCAACTAAATATCTTCAAATAACTTATTAGGGGAAGCCGGGGTAATAAGAGACAGGGGTTATAAGAGACGCAGTCAAAAAAGCCTCAAAAAAATATACATAGACAACTTTAAAAATATGTAATATTAAGTATCATGTGTATTTTTTAATACAATACACTTATTGAGAAGTTTGTAACACATTTTCAATTTTGTTTTTTTATACGATGAAAAAAACTTTCGCTTTGAACTTCCCTAAAAGTTCGTGGCATTTTCTAAATATTTTGCGATTTTTTTTTTTTTTTTTTTTTTTTTTTTTTTTTTTGTGGGTTAGATGTTTGGAATTCATTAATGTGTAAACTTTTGACCAAGACTATGGTTTTGATGTACAATTTTTTAAAACCTTGAAAGCATTCTTTAGTTACATGTTCTAGGCATGTTTCTTATTACCCCATTTTTATTTTTTGTGGGGGTAATAAGAGACATGAGTCTCTTATTACACCCACTGTTAATTCCTGTGCCCCCCCCCCCACACACACATTGTAGTTCCTGTTAATTCTGCCTGACTAGTTTATGAAGAGTTTACCTAGTGTTAGCCTAGTCTAAGTTTACTAAGAGAACTTTTGTTTTCACTTTAAATCAAAAAGCAATTTTACTCATTATTCTAAACCATATTTAAGGTTTATGATTATGTAAATTTATGTTTGGAATGTCTATAAGTTAGTATTTAGTCATTAATACTTCATTACATAATAAATAAGTTCATTTATAATTACTAGAAATTTTTTTTTGTAACATTTTGTTCGCTTATATACACTTCAAAGATACGGTTTTTTGCCTATTTTCGACTACACTTTAGAAAATGTGTAAAGTATTTTCTGCCCATTTTAAAAATTATATTGATGTGTTTGGTTAATCCCTAGGTTATGTTGATTATATAGAACTATCATTAAGTACAATATTATATTATTTAGGACCCAATATTAAAAGAAATGAATTTCACAAACACATTTATGACAATTAATTTTCGAGAAAACATATTTTTTGAATGGATGTAAATAATAAAAATTAAAAACTATTGGCTAATTCAGAATTGTTTCCAGATGTCTTTTATTATCTCACATGATTTTACATTGCTATATATGTACAGTTACAAGCCTGGTCTCTTATTACTCCAAGTGGGGTTATTAGAGACAAGGATTTAATGAAAATTTAATTTTTTTTAAACAAAAAATTTAAGTTCAAAAATCACGTAAAAAATCAAGAGGAGTCCATTTAATGAAATGAATACGAGACATTTATTTCAAGTTATTTAGATTAATAGTATAGATTTTATTAATATTTTTTGTCTCTTATTACCCTGGCTTCCCCTAGCGTTTGTTACTCTATTTTTATACTGCTAAAAAATTTTGCCTAAAAATTACATTTACCTGCTTTTTTCTTCCAAGTAATTCTGATATGCAAATGAGTATGCTCTGTTATCAGTTTTAAGTACCATTACATTCGAAAAGTAACATATTTGCAGCAATGAGTATTTTATGTGCAGTAAGTTATTGATTAAAGTATTATTTATGATTTTGTTGAGTAATATGTTGCTTTACTCAAAATTAAGTAACAGTTTAAACTTCTTTGCGTCATAATTATGAAATAAATCTATCATTTTGCAGCGTTATTATTTCAGGGAAAGTATAATACAAAATTGACCAATAAGTAACAGTGTTGCCTTTTAGAATAGTAGTAGTAATCGGTAGTTCCCACTTCGACAGCAACTGTTCTCTCCACGCAAATATGATAACGCAAGAACACTATTTTTGTTTGGAAACAAGAAATGGCAGCATGTGTGCATGGCATCTGACATTTTTATTATTTTTGAGTAGTGTCGAAAAGAAACGAATCTAAGATAAGAAAAGAAATCTTTAGTTTTTGAGATTATTGCGTATTTCAATAAGTATGTCAGTTTTACAAATGTAAATCATTTCGATTTGTAGCTTACGTAGATAAAGAATATATATATATATATATATATAGTAATACAAAAATATCAGTGCATAAAATTTAAAGACGATTCACTTCAGCATTAAACCAATTATTTGGATCATAAGCGAAGACCACTCAAATCAAACCACAAAAGAATTAAATAAAAATTGAAATGAATATTGGAAATTGGAAGAAGAATAAAGCAAAATTTGCATTCTAATGTTTCCAAGGGCCTGGTAGAATGCAAATATGCTAAAAAATGGATGTTTTTCTGTAACAAAGAAAGCAAACGCCAATAATTTCTCATATCACAGGTCTATATACATATATTTCTAAATAATAAACCCCCGTATTTAGCAGTGTACGGTCACATATGGCTTACATCAAAACATGTATTGACGGAATATAAAAACAATTACAACATTAAAAAAAAAAATTGTATGTTTTCCCTGGTGAAGTGGCCTGCCAAGTGCTCCCGAGGGTATTTTCTTTTCTGGCGTCTTTATTTACTCTTCGCAGTTTGTTTGCATTCCTGTTCTCTGCAGAAAATCCCCCATTTTTGTTCTTCATCTCTTGCTTTCTGTTTTAACCTGCCCGTTGTGACATCTTGAAATTCACTTACATGAACTATGCTGAGTGCTCGTGAGATGTGCGCCTGTGCTGCCAGCGTCACCATTACTTGCTCCCTTCCTCCCGTCTTGCAGAGGTGTATACTCGTACTCCTAGATAGTTCTTAACTTTTCTTTATCGCGATCGGTTATTCCTTTGCAGAAAAAAATAGTCCGTGCTCGCGTAAGGGTCACATAAGACAATGGTGACTTCTTTCGTACCTGTCCCACGTTAAGGAGTTCTCTGGTGAATTTAAATCTGCAATTCTCTATGTACTGGGAAATTCCCTGAAAGATAATTATAATAATCTACGC
Organism: Salticus scenicus; assembly: GCA_963930645.1. Classification (NCBI taxonomy): domain Eukaryota; kingdom Metazoa; phylum Arthropoda; class Arachnida; order Araneae; family Salticidae; genus Salticus; species Salticus scenicus. The sequence continues at coordinate 82,953,808 of OZ005654.1, read as the reverse complement.
ACCTTCTGTCTATAATAATCTACGAATCTTATTATTGCGATAAAAAAATCTTTACTACATTAATCCAATTCCCATAATCCCGTTTACTATTTCAATGATCATAAAAAGTCATCTGAGCTGTTTATCTAAAATTGAAAAATGTTAAAATTTACCGTATACTATCTACTTATCCAAGATATCCAAATCTTTCAAAAATTTAGATATATTAAAAACTAATTAATCTCCATATTAAAAAATACAATCACATATTTTATATTCAAAAGAGAGTTCTTTATATGTGTATAACAATAATGATAGTTTTTCCCCCCTTATATATATATAATGGTCTCTTCATATTTATTTATATTTATTAATATAATTTAAAACGTTTAAAGGTTTTTACTAGTGTAATTTGCTTCAATTAAAATTTTTATTCAAGATTATTTTTAATTTTTTAAACAGCTGAAGGAGCTCGAGTCTTTGCAATAATAAGTAAAAAACATTCAAGTATTATTAAATTCAGTATAACATAGTCTTATTATTTATTAACTAAGATTAAAAAAATAAAGAAAATTTTCAAACAATGTACGAAATGCGCAGGCCAGAAAAATTTTGTTTAATTGTCATTATAAAATTTTAAACTTATATATTCTCTTTTATGTAAACAAACTTTAATATCCTATTATTCTACCGCTTCAACTTAAGCAAAAATCAAAGAGATTAAATTAAAAAGAAGAAGAAAAAACATATTTTCTACTTAAAATGTAGCGAACAGTTCATTCGAAAAAACTATAGGATTTTTTTTTTTTTTTTTTTTTTTTTTTTTTTAAATTTACGTATTAATATCAAGCTATGTTATCAGTTGAACTAAATTAAAAGTTCAATCAGAGTTCTACTCATTTCAATTATTTTTTTTCACCTCATCCTTAGTAAAGAAATAATTAGATGCAAATTGTAGAATCACGTACTCATTTAAATTTAATTTTGTTAAGCGAGAATACTTTTTTTTATTAAATAAATTTATTCACCATTAAAAAATGGAATAAGACCTGAATTAATTACGGAATATAAAAAAAAAAACAATCCTTAGTAGTATATTTATATCATCAATAATACAAGCAGAATCGCTCTTTGTTTTAATAGAATTTTAATTTTTGAATTGGTATCCCAAAACTTATTTAAAAAAAAAAAAAAAAGATTTATTTTTATACAGGTATTTTCTGCGTTTGTTCTAAAATTAATTACTTATTCAATGCACATACATTATTCTTTTCAAAATTAGTTTTGACTTAACGTGGCACATTTTTTTTCTATTATTAACGTGTATTCAAACGAAAAAAAAGTAAAATAATTAGACGTAATTTGCATTTTTCTACTTCTTATTCGCATTATGCATATGTAAATTAGAAGAAGTATTGAAGATTAAAATTTTAGTCAATATGCTAAATAGTGGAATTTTTTTAAACTATCATTCTTTAAAAGTCGAAAACTTTATTTTAAAATATATCTTGTTTTTATGCATAAAATATATCTTGTTTTTAAATCCGCCCAAACTCTGTACAGCCAGATTCCTCGTTGGCAGTACATAAAAAGTGCCCAAAGAACTGTACAAAGTATGACGTCACAGTCGTTGCAAGGAAAAAACACCGTATTGGACGCATCAATAGCAGTATTTGCATATCTTCGATATGCACGGTGGATACTTTGAACATCTGCTTTATAAATATTTGCAAATACTGCTGTTGATGCGTTAAATAAAGTGTTTTTTTTCCTTTCACCGGCTGTGATGGCATACTTTGTTTTTCGTATTTTTCTCGCAAACAATGGATCGTACAGGTACAGGTACAGGTTCTTTGGCCATTTTTATAAACTCCTAACGAGGAATCTGGCTTTGCAGAATTTAGGCGCTATTTATGGGACGTATATTTCATTATTTAGAGAAGCTACAGAGGGAAATTTCAAATTATTTTAACAAAGTGCAATTTTATTATTTCGTTTGCATGAAAACTAATACGCTTTGCATTATGTTCCCCAAGTACGTAAATTGAATTATATAAATTGACATGAATTATTATTATTATTATTTTCTTTTACCCATATAATTATAGAGCCTTGAATGTATAGTGTGGCTACCGCTTATTACATTAATGCTTAAAATACTGCTTGGAAAATTAAACTTCCCAGATAGCGCTGCTATCGAAATTCTTGCTCAAATCTTAAACATTGCATAAGAATTGATTGGCTCTTCTCAGTTTCGACTGATCAATCACGCGATCTAAGCACATAATTAATAAAGAAATATATTAGTTTCCGTGTTTCAAGCAAGACTCGCTATCGCACGCATTAAAGAGACTTTTTTAGGACTAAGGGCCTATTAGTCTCAGACAGCGATTTTTGCGTTGCCGTTTTCGATAGTTGGACATTTGTCGAAATCATTTTTCGATAGTTGGACATTTATGGAAATCTAAAATTTATCGAAAATATAATTGAATAATTTGAAAGCGATGTTATAATTGGGAAGGAAAAAAAAACTAATAGTCCTCCGTCCTAAACTATATTCTCCTTTTGCCAGAATTTCATCTTTTTTTTTTTTTTTTTTTTTAAAGAAAAAGAAAAGAAAATCAATAATAATCAGTATCGTTACAAGAGATGTCGAAAACGTTTTTTTTAATAATTTTGAATTAGGAAATAAATAGTGTGCGTGCAATAATATGAAATAAAAATAAATAAAAATATGAATTTAATGATTTGATTTTTATATAAAACACGATCGCGTGCTATCTTAAAAAGTAGATGTAAAATTTAAAGTTTAATTTTCTTGGCAACAATTATAAATTAAAATAAATAATTTAATGAAAGTTTAGAAGTTAGAATTTCTAATTTTTTTTTTTTTTTTTTTTTTTTTTTTTTTTTTTTAATGTTGGTTAATGAAATATGTGTTAAGTTTACAGCAAAATGCTGAAATATGGATAAATTTCACTCTTAATTACTATTAACTGCTTAAATATGTTATTTTCATATTTTTTACAAAACATATTTTCGCCACAATGAATATAAAATCTGGAGTGACTCCACTCGACTTTCCGAACATTAAGTAATGAACGGTTGTTTAAATAAATTAAAGTAAGAGAAGTCGTTGAATAAACATAAACAAAAGAGAAAAGTATAATAGGGCGTTTGAGTCTTCCTCCCCCCCCCCATACAGTATAATGTTTAATTCAACGCTATTGCACTTCAAATAATTTCAGCCCATAGGCCATAATAATTAAAAGTTTTTTTTTTTTTTTCTTTCCATGACCCTGCGTTTTTACAGACAAATAAAGGCAAATAAATAGATCCGCAAGTGTAAAATAAAGTCTAGATTCACCAAAATCTATACAGTTTTTGAAAAGGCGACTTATAACATGTGCATAAATTTTCAGCTCAATCGAATAAGGCGTTTAGACGCTATTGCACTTTAAAATTTTTGAGACCATAGGCCATAATAATAAAGAATTTGTCCCTGTAAAAAATTTATAAGTGTTATGTTCTCAAAATCAATATATTCCGTGCTATGGTGACCTATAACATACATGTCAACTATCAGCTCATTTGAAAAAAGCGTTTAGTTGGTTGGTTGGTTAACTGTCGTTTAATGGCGCAAGGTACACAATGGGAATAATGTTTCCACATGGGTCCACAAACTGCGATAAAAGAAAAATAAAGGCTAAAAAAGTAGCTTCTGGATGGGTTTACCCATCCAAATTATCATATGAGAAAAAAAGTGTAAAACAAGACAAGGTAAAAGGTTAAAATGACAAAAATACTAAAATAGCAAAAAACAGAGTAAAGAGTGTATAAAGTGAAAACGATGTAAAAAGTTATGAACAGTGTATATAGTAAAAACAGATGAACAGTGTAAATAATAAAAGCAGATGTCGTACTAAAACCCCGCCTCTTTTAAAAAGTTTGTCAAATGATAATGAGGATCAATGCCTAAAAGGACTGTCAGATTTGGTGAGGATGATCTAAAATAATGTCTATAGAGATGACGAAGGCAAGGACAGTCAGTGAGAATATGGTGAATGGTAAGTGAATTAGAGTGACCTTTCGGACACGAAGGTTCCTGTTCTCCGAGAAGCAGGTGCCTTTCTGTAAGCCTCGAATGTCCAATTCAAAGGCGGGTAACGATAACATCATGTTTTCTAGATTAAGAGCAGGCCAGATTGCAATGTGTGATTTTATCTCATGTAATTTGTTATTTGTCTGTTAATGCATTTTCTGACCAAACGTCCCCATTTTCTGGGGACAAATGGGGGCTTCCTTTTTTATTCAAGGCATTTTTCTAAGTTTTAAAAAATTGTAAAAAATAAATTATTAATCAGTAATACTTTATTATCTATTTTATTTACGTTTGATTATTTATTTTTTTTTCTTTTATTTATTTATTTATTTTCTTTTATTTTTTTAATGGCGCGGCATTTCAAGTTTACGGCATTGGACGGGGTGGAGGGTCACTGAATTGATGACCATTTGTGAAGGGGCACCCAATAGGCAGTCATCACTACCCCGAACAGGGACAACACATCCATGCCTTCTCCGGGATTCCAACCCAGGCCCAACCGTGTAGGAGTCAGGGACGCTAACCACTGCACCGCCTGGGCGCCAGACTTAAAATTTATAGCACACATTTACTGGATGGTTAATTCACTATATACATATTATAGGAGATGGAAAAAGTATTGCTTTAACAGATTTTCGTATTTGAGTTTTTCTCATCATGACACGTTTTTACGCTATTTTAATCCATAAACCAAATAATTAATGTTTTGTATCTTTTTTCGCTGTGTGCGTATATGCACGGAATGAGGCAATTATATGCGTAACTCAAAAGCAAATATTAGCTATAGTGTCCAATTGGATTTTATAAATTCGTTCGTTATGAAGATATTACATAAAACAACTTTTTATTCGGATCGAAAATAGTGTTCGTTTTAAAACAAAATAATTGAAATGCATTGTATGTACATGCATGAATAAACTGCTGTATTAAAAGTTTTATAAAAATAGACGCAATATTCAATGAAAAATATATATGTATAAAAACTGTTTTTAGAACACTTTTCAAATGATTTTTGAATGTCTTTTGAAATGGTCAAACACAATAACTCTTATCTAGCCCGTTAAACCATGTTTGGCCATTCAAAAATATCCACCGGAAAAAGCAAATCTACTACTTTGGAGACATCAATAACATGTGGTAATAACACACATGATTAAATAATATTTAGATATTGTTTTGATTATATTAAGTTATATGCTGCCGTATAAATAGGAACATGGTTCAACACTTTACTAAATTTTGCAAACAAATTGCTCATAAAATCAAAAAAGAATTAGTTTGGGAAAACAGTCAATGCAGGTTCAACAGTATTCAACTTATTTCGCTTAAATACACACTAAGCATGTCTTCAATTACATATCTTCCAGGTTAATGTACTTTTCTGATTTCAAAATATAAACTTTGTTACGTCCTCAAGTGTCGGATGCACTCCGTATGATCGAATGGAACAGTGGAACGAAATATATGTATATATTAAGAACAGTATTTAAACCTACCTTGGAAATCAAGATTTCATATGATTTTTTTCAGATAAATTGACTATTTGATTATTTTTAACTGTAATGATTTCGAAAATATTGCTAAAAAATATATCCTAAAGAATTAGTTCTAAACCGCACAGATACAGATAAAATTCCATTCCTGGATCTTAACATAAAGAGGAATAAAGATAAATAAATGGCATATTGGTTTATACGATAAAAGGAAAGATTTTGATTTTAAAGAAAACTGTCTCACGAATTGGTTTTCAAACATCTGTAGAAATGTTTTGAAAAATATCATGTTCACACAGTTAAAAAGAATTCGCGCTATTTGTAATAATTATGATGGTTTAAAATATGCTCTTGGAGATTTAAGAAAAACTTTGCTAGTTAACTGTTACCCGTCTCATTTTTCAACCGAGTGTTTCCAATTTTTTCCTCTTTCAGTTTGTTCTAGTTCCTAAATTAAGGGCGATATTTAAATACCGACGATTAGCCCCAACGGCCGAAGAGGGTTATTAGGTAGGGGGTTTCATTTTATTGTATTTCATTTTAATGTATTATGTAATTTTTTGTATATTTCATTTATATTAATTTGTTACAATTGTACTACTTTTGTAATTTTTGTAATTTTCATTTACCGCTAATTATAAAGTAAAAAAAAAAAAAAAAAAAAAAAAAAAAAGAAGAAGAAGAAGAAGAAGAAGCTGAAACAGAAAAAGAAAAAAATGTATAACGAATTTTCAAATGAACACAATTTTGCTTTATATAAAAATGTGTCTTAAACAAAATTAAGTATTTACTTTGTCTGCAGCTTATTCTATTAGATATTTTTATTGTAAAACAAACAAACAACATAAAAATCACTCCTTTTGTTAGAAACAATATCATTATTTAAATATGGGAGAGAAAAAAATAAAGCATTTCATGAAATACTTTTCTCCTCATTCATCCCTTTAATGAGATCTAACTTTCTACGTATATTCGTCTAAAATAAAATATCAAATAGCATATTTTCTTTTCTGTCTTGTTCTTTAAATATTCTATTCTCTGGAAAATTTTAAAACATATTTTATCGGAATGTCTAATATTTGTAATGTATTATTAAGGCAAAACTATTTACAAATTCGTAAATAATATTACTAAAAAGAAACTAACAATTTGTGATTCAGTTTGAATTTGTTTTATCTAAAGAAATTTTCCCATACTTTATTTCGGTTGTAGAAAGGAGATAGAAATTAGATTCATTCTGAATAATAAGAAACTTTTTTAATATTATAGAGAGAAGAAATGAATAAATAAATGTAACGGAAAAAAATAAAAATAAAAATATTGTGTGATTTAATTGTATTCACAATTAAAATTTTCTTCAAAATTAATTTTCCTGTTTTTTAATTTAAATAATACTTTGAATGGTTAACTGTGTGAAAAATATTTATTTAAACGAATGATATTGTTTATTTTAATAAAATCATTTTGTATTTGTGTATAAGAATAAAATTATTTTTATTAATCTTGCGCCAAACATTTAGATAAATAAAAATCTGAATTGAGTTCACATGTTTAGTATTCGTGGATGTAAACATTTTTTTTTTATCCGGATAAAACCATTACTTTAGATAAGTGAATATTATTCCTTTTGACCTAATCATTAAAAAAATAAAAAGAATAAATAAATAAATAAATAAAAGAAGTATAGATATTGAAGTTCATATATAGTTAAAGACTTTTATTAAAAAAAATTCTGATTATTTTCCTATACTTTAACTTATGTTACAAAATTTAAATTTGCTAATATACTGATGTATATACTGATGTATATATATATAATTCCTATCTTTATACAGTAGTTTACATTAAATGAAAAATAATAATAATAATAATAGAACAAAAATAAAACAGAATATAGAAGAAAATTAATTTTGTAACATAAAGAATGAACGGTATTATAATCCATTTATGTGTGAGATACGCCGACTCAAGACGGTGCAGTAGAATTAAAAGTGGGTTTTAAATAATTACATCACTCCCTTAGACACACACAAGCTCCGAAATGACCTAGAAATTGCTAATATAGAAAACAATAACTATAAATTATTATATTTAATTGTAATATTAACAATAAATTATATGCACGTCTCTTAAGTTATGTATCAACCCTTTGTGGAGGATCAACATTGTGATGACATGTCTTCGGACCATCTTCATTTGTGCAACCCAGACCGTTGTCAGTTACACATTTCGCAGCACTAGTGCAACGTTAAACCCAACCAACGAGCCGTAAAGCAAGTTGCAGTTCTTCAGAAATGTTGTTTCTTTAGATCAAGCAATCTGTGATTCATTAAATTTTCCAGTTATTTAAATTATAACATCGTATTTTTGGAACATTTGGTTGCTGTAACTTTACAAAATGAGATAGAAAAAGAAATCGCACTAAATTTGAAGCACAAGGGATAATAAGATTTCATTTTTCAAAAAATCTGTCAGCGGCGCTGTGTGTTATATACATTCAGAGCATTATGAGTGAAGCTATTGTGTGTTAGTAGGTCATATTTCTCAAAGAAAATCAAATATTCACGAAAATACAAAAATGAGAAGGCAGTACAGCGAAAAAAGATCCCTTCAATTAAATTAAAGACAGGTTAGATGGATGGTTGGCTTTTTATACGTCGCACTAGTGCTGCGGAATGGGCAATTGGCGACGATTTGGGACTCACCCCTAGAGATGGTCCGGAGACATGCCATCACAACTTTGATCTCCATAAATTAACGGCAGAGCTGATTACAAAAGCAGATTCACAATATCGGAATTATTTTTGTGAACATTTGTTTTATAGGGAGCAACACTTTGCTAGCAATGAGAAATATCAAAAAGTTATGACATGATAGCTTGAATTTGCAGGTGGATAAGTTTTATACAGAAGAAAAATGTAAGTTGGAAAAAACACTACGACAACCGCCTGAATAAATACGTTGACTGTGCTGAAAATTAGATATAGTTAAAATTTATGATGCAAATAAATAAACAAAAATGTGTCCATGCATGTTTCTATATTTGTAGCGAAATGGAGATTTTTTTATTTTTTATAGATGCGTACCAGAGATATAAGAATGATTCTTGTACATTAAATTTAATAGAGGACAGCATCATATGTGATCTTTCTCCAGTTTTATTCTTTATACTTGAAACCAAACGAATATTTAAATTCAATCCGTATGTTTTTAAGTCTTAATTTACTTTTTCAATGCAATAAAATTATTACCTTTCATATATTTTTCTTTTATTGTGTACAGTGTTCCAGTGTAAATTAATCAATCGTAATTAGTAATACCTCAAACTATTACATGTTGAGCTTCGTACTTTTCACAAAATGATTATTAATTTTCTCCTAATTCTCTATGTATTTATGTTTAACTACTGTATAAATCTTTCGAGAATTTCATTAGCATATTGTAAAAAATCTGCTAAAATCTGGAAAAAAATAACTGATTCTGTAATATTTTTTTTTTCCTCTGGAAAAACTGTCGTTCTCTAAAAATTATCTTTTCGCCTAATTACTTTTATACATTTTTACTTTTTGTTTTTCGGATATTTCTCGTTTCCATGAATAACTTTCTTTTACATAATTGAATTTTAATAAATAATGAAAAAAGATGTTGATAATAAAAATAATAATAATAAACTAGTTATTCATAAAGCACTTGAGAAATTAAAAATCCCACAAATCGTCCTTAGAAACTGTTACAAAAGAAAGCAAATTAATTTTCTTACATAATTAAGTTAAAAGATTTTTGCCTAAAGCGTCTCAGAAAAAAAAAAAAAAAATCTCCAAAAAATACTAGTTAAGAAAAAAAAAAAAAAAAACTGTTGAAACCAGAAATGTTTTTAACCTCAGGGACACATGTTAATTAAACTGAAGCTGAGAAGTCATTTTTCTGCTCTGACAATCTAAGAAGACATTATGAAATTATGTTGTCGCTTAACCTTAAATGGATTTGTATCCGTTTTAGATTACATATGTTACGGTTATTGCATTATTTTGCAGTTATTAAATTACAGTAATGTAATATTTTGCAGTTATAAGTTATTAAGAAAAATATGTTTTATAAAAAAAATAAATAAATAAAATACTGCACTGATTTATCTAAACAACATAAAAATAAATAAATAATTAATTAAAAAATGTAAGTTTTTGTTGCTATGGTAGCCAGCGGTGAGAAAAATAGTTACGATTAAAAGCAAATATTAGAAAAATCTCTGGATTTTTTAGTCAAATAAAATTATGCGGTATAATTATTTTTTATCTTATTACTTGTTTAATATTTAAGTGTTTTTTATGAAATAGAAGGAAGTTTTAGAGCATTACATTAGTGAAAATATATTTAATACATATATTTAAAATTATTTTTTATTTTTGAAAATATTCTATGTCGAAAAATTCAATAACTATTATTCCATCTGATATCTTCTATGACTGTACAGTGAGATAATTTATTTTACGATATTAGATATAATAACTGAGTCTATAAGCTGGTTGCTTGATTGGGGTTGGCGTTGGTTGGTTAATTTGCACAGTTTGTATTATTAAACTGTTAATATTATAATCCGGACCACGACAAATATATAAGAAAAGCTAATTCTAACCTGGCACCTAGAAAGTGAAGGGCAGTAAGCTAATTATTTGCTTACCAATTAGGAAATTTACATCGTAAATGTAGTAATATTATGAATTATTTTTTATTAAATTTATATTCCGACCTTTTAAACCCGGTCATTCCCAACGATGCCAGTTGGTACCGCAATATTTAAAGTTTCTTTCTTATCATCTAAAACACCCACTGGTTCAAAAGGAACAATATCATATTCTATATACATTTTCCTTCAGAAAGAATATGTATTTTAGATTGTTTTACTATCTACATTGTGGAATAAAAGGATGTTTTACTTTATTCTGAAGGTAACTGTTGTATAGTTTCTTGACGCAGCGGTGATCGTTGTTTAGCAGCCATATCTGCAATGAAAGGTAGATTAGCAATATATTAAGAAGAAGTCCATTTGCTGTCATAAAGATGCTTTTATTGAATAAATCTTAAAAAAACTTCAAGGATTAATATTTCAAACAAGTTGGTACAGAGCGTTGTAAAACGTTATATAATGAAGTACATAATTCCAGGGTTAAACGTTGAGATTGTCGCATAAGATGGGGGAGAGAGCGAAAGTAATTCAGTCTTTACTAAACGAGGATTTGTAGCAGTTCTGAGTTCCTTACACTAGAACAGTTCCGAGATGTCTGAAGAGAAAGAGCCAAATTTTAGAAAAAACAGCCAAAAGAATGCCAAGCTATTTCTTTGTCTTTACAATATATGAGTACTAAATTTTGAATATAAAAATGTCGTTACATCGATTTGGCATAAAAAGCATCGCCAGGTATGAGTCATCTTTAACGTACGAAAAACGACCGCTTTTCATAGACGCCACTTAGTCGGAGAAAATCCATTATAAATATATTTTTAGAATTATAATGACCTGCTTGAAATAATAATAGCTTTTAATGTAAACATGAGGGTAATAAATATGAATTGAAATGACTGTTTTTTATTTTATTAATAGCTACTTATGCCATAAATACGCTGAAAATGGCTTTTAAATTACCCTCTCAAACTAAATAATTATAGCTAAATTGATTTACTTCTTTCGGGGAATGAGTATAAACACAATTATTTTTCACAAACCCCGATATAAAAATTGCTTTATATTATTCCGAGAGCAATGTGTTTCTAACTATAAAAGGACAAAGAAAAGCTATTAAATGAAAGATTTTGATTTGTAAATAAAACGGGAAATTCTATATAATTAATTAATTGAATTACATAAATTTAAAAAGATTTTTTTTATATTGTCTATATTAATCCCTTTTTTTGTTATATATTAAATTTGAATAAATAAAAAAACTTTTAAAGAACATATGTGTGAACACTCACACAGTAACATTGGAATCAATTTCCAACTTTCGGGAAATTTAAGTGGAATTTTTATATACTTAATATTATTACATTACCGTTCACATGTATGTATGTAAAATATCATAACACTAAGTAATTATTACAAAATAAATTAAAAGACCTTACTCAGGCTTCATCATCTTCTGCAAGAAGCTTTTCGTGGGAGGATAAAGGTCTTTTAATTTCTTTTGTAATTATGTTGTGCTTCATTTTAAATTTAAATAAGTTAAACTAAGAGATTATTTAAATATATATATAAGTCAATCATTTCCTGATTTATTCTTCTCTAAAATAATAATAGAAAAAAAAAAATCACACATCCTCTTAATTTTTATTTTAAACTAATTGTACGTTCTGAAAGCAACTGACGTGATCAGCAAATTGTAAAATAAATAAATAAATAAATAAATAAAAATAAAAATAAACAGCATTTATTTCAATAATATTGAAATTGCAATTCTGTTTCAATTATATTGTTTCAAGTAATTGATTTTCAAATTCAATTATGCCGAAAAACATGATTTTTCGTTAAAACAAAAATAAGAATTAACATGTAAGCTCTGAAAGCAATTTCCGATAAAACGTATTCATCATTATGAAAAATATAAAGAAAAAAAACTATTTCCTCCTTCTGTTTTCCGGCGTCATTTTTATTATAGAATTAAAGAAGATGAATAATAGCGTTTACATGGATTTACGTTTACATTTCAGTTTAAGTATAAACTTTATCCAAATGAAGAACATTTTTCAGCAGGATAATATGGAAAAAATGTATTAAAAAATAAATTTGTTTTAATATATTAGAATGTTTTACATAAAGTAAATAAATTCGTAAATTTATTTTGTATACACCTTAAAACTATTTATTAAGGATAGAATGATTTAATACAACATAGAATAGCTCAATGTATTGTTTCTTAGTAGCTATAAATTTTGTGTATTACTTGTTAATGGAATACAATGATGAATATTTGAACAACATACAATTTGTTATATTTTGCAAATGAAGTACCGTAATTTCTGGTAGATAACCCGCAGGTAAGATGTGTTATTTCTCCACCAGAAATTTTATTTAATAGAAAAATCTATACTTTTTCGAAGGAAGAGCTCGTACAAATATAAATTTATTTATCGAATGAAATTTCTGGTGCAAAACTGTGGGGGTATCTACCAGAAATTACGGTAAATCACTTTTGATTATAAAAATATTCTAGTTTTCTGTGAATTTTCTGTATTTTTTCTTTCAGTTACTAGGACAGAGGACTATTAGTTTCAGTCTGTTTATTTTTTTGTTAACCAGTTTTGTGTAACAACAAGTACATTAAAAACACTAGTCTTATAGTTACAAATTCAGTATACCAAATGAAAGAGACGATTTTTTGACACGATAATTATTTTTTTTTAAATAAACTAAAGTATGCAATTTAGATAGCAACACTTCATTTTAATTTATTTCATTCATTTTAAAAAGTGCATGTTCCAGTTTTGCGGTCTAAAATTGAGAAAAAAAAAAAAATTACAGATTGAAATTAATAGTCCTCCGTACCAAACAAAATTCTGCCATTGACAGAATTTTTAATGGTTTATTTATTTATCTGCTTATTTACTATTTATTATTTTAATTTATTTTGTATGTGTGTGTGTTTTGTTATTAAATTCCCAACTTAGAAAAGAAAGAAAAATAAATGATAAAACAGATTAGTGGGTTTGTTGCAAGAAGGAAATACTTAACATATGGTGACAGAATCAGTAAATATTGTGATTTAAAAGAGAAATTAACTTAAAAAATATTAAAATTTATTTAAGCTTTTCCTACTTTAGATTAAACCGAAACACGTACACAGAAATCAAAAGATGAAAAGGAAAAGAGTTTCAGTAAATACAGGAAAAAATATAATTAATGCCAAATTTTAAAGCTATACTAACATATTCAGCGATACAGATACATAAAAGTCTATTACAGCTTATAAAAAACTATGTTATTCATAATTATTTGAAACTTGTAAACTATATAGAGATAATAAGTACTAAGGAATGCAATAAATTATGTTTTTTTTTAAATTTTAATGTAAATTTATTTGAAATTTTGTCAAAGAATAAAAGTACTTGATCAGTTGTATTAAGTGATACTAAAAATAATTTATGTGACTGACATCTAGCAACTAAATTGTGTCTCTAGTAAAAATAGCTTCATGTAATCTTTATAAATTCTAAGTTCCCTTTACTAACGAGTTCTAAAATTCCCTATTAGAATTCTTTTTCAAAATGAGCTAAATCTAAGCGTATTATGTAGTGTTTACATTATTTATAGGTGATATACAAAACCACATAAAATTGAGTGAATACACACTGTTAAAATTGGTTTCGTAAAACTGAACTAAATTGACCTGAAATAGCTCTGAAACAATGTATACTTAAATTTCAAAACCCATGTACTCATTTTTGAGTACACTGACATGTCAAACATGTAGATATTGGTATTCTTATTGGTCAACCCCATTTTTGAGCCTGTCAAAATACTCAAAAAGGAGTACATGTGTTTTCAAATTTAAGTGTACATTGTTTCGGAGCTATTTTGAGACAATTTAAATCATTTTTAAGATATCCTTTTAATAGTGCATTTTTTATTAATTTCTTTATGATTTTTTTTTAAATTTCAGTGAATACATTCTTTATCGAACTAATGAAATTCTTTATTAAATTTCATTAAATTCTAAAAACGTGCTGCGGAATAATAATTACTTTCTCATAATCTATAGTAAACAAACACTGTTAAAAATGGTTTCTCAAAAATGAGCAAAATTGTCTCAAAATAGCTCCGAAACAATATATACTTCAATTTGAAAATCCCATGTATTCATTTTTAAGTATGTGGAAATGTTCAAAAATGGGGCTGACCACTAAGAATTCCAAATACCCCATTTTTACTTTCTCTTACCCATAAGGTAGAGAATGTATTGTTTTTGGGTAAAATTTTCGAATGCGAGATTTTGTTATATTTACATGTTTTGAGGTCCCCTGAATACGAAAATCATGTTTTTAGCAAATGGTCTGTGTGTATGTCTGTGTGTGTGTCTCTGTGTGTGTGTGTGTCTGTGTGTGTGTGTGTCTGTTATCAGCATATCTCAAAAACAAATTATGGCAGAAATTTCAAACTTGGTATTCTAAATGTGTATCATATACGGATGCTACAGTAAGCTTTTCGTTAAGATCAAGCAAATGGTTCGTGTACAGGGTCAATCAAGAGAATTCTAATACATTACGTCTATGGGGGAAATTGCTGGTAAGTAGAGTTTAACGTCTATAGACTGCACTAAACCAAATGAAACGAATATATATTTTTTGTAATAGAGATAGTTAACTGGGAAAAAAAAATTATGCATGCAGGAGCCTCGCCTCATCCCCTGGGGGGGGGGGGGGTCCCCCCTCGAGGGGAGTAAATTTTCATGATGGGTTTCTTTCAAAAGAGCTCGCCAATACCTTTAAAACGAATGGTTGAACCATCGATCTGCGATAATTTAAAACAAAGTTATGGATTTTCTTTACTTTTAACGAAAAAAAAAAAACTTAGAAAAAAATCGTATTTTTTTTTTCTTTTTTTTTTTTTTAAATATTGAGAATAAAATGGACTTTTTTTTTATATTTGCTGTTATACTACTTCTCTAATATGGAAATCGTCTGCATTATCATAAAATATATTTTTTTTTTAAATAATAATTTAAATAAATTATTTTTTAAAAACAGAATTATTTTTTAACAACCGAATTAAATTCTATATAAATGTAGGTGCATTAATGAAACGGGGGGTTGAGGGGGGCTACCGCCCCCCTCACACAGAACTAATTATCATATAAAACTCTTCCGAAGCCTCATTTGAATTGTTTAATATAGGTTTGCATTGCAGTACTCGTTATCTTACCTCTTAAACTCCAACCTGCATTTATAGTATTAATTTTCAGGGTAAGAGAAAGTCGTGTGAGTGACACACCAGATTATTCAGTATGTCAATGTACTAAAAAGTGAGTACATGGGTTTTCAAATTTAAGTATATACGGTTTCGGAGCTATTTTGAGACAATTTTGCCCATTTTTGAGAAACCTTTTTTAACTGTGAAGTACTAGTGTGGATTTCATATTCTTATGCAGGTTGTTTCTATAATTACACATTTTAAGGTTCCCTGAATACAAAAATTAAGTTTTTAACGGTTTGTATTATTTTGTGTCTATTATCAGTTTGTATTATTTGTGTCTATTATCAATTATTGTGTCTATTATTATTTGTGTCTATCATGTAATTATTAGACATAAAATCTAATAATTACATGAAATCAAAATTGAGTATTATGAAGCTCACACGGTTTTACCATTTGATCAAGATGTAAAAGTGTTAAGAAATGATGTAGGTGAATGATTTTATGAAAAATTTAGAATAAATTTTAAATCTAATAGCAGCCATAAAGCTTTATGAATTGCTGTGCTCAATCAGGAGGTATCCTTCATCGAACAGGAGTAAATATCTAATAAAACTGTTACTAAATCTATTTTCAAATGTTTTTTTAAGTACCGATATTTACTGCACTTAATATCTTGCATTTTTATTTATAATCTGTCTTTAAATTATTCAAATGCATGGTAAAAGAACGTACTGTGATTGACATTCCAGATTTCTTTCTCGCTTTTTTTTTTTTTTTTTTTTTTTTTTTTTTTTTTATTTATTTATTTATTTATTTATTTATTTTTACATGCATTTTAACACCATTAATAAATATAAAACTATGCATTATTGGAAAACTTAAATAATAAATCCTTGCATCATTACACAATATATATATATATATATATATATATATATATATATATATAAAGAGATGTGCCATTTTATATATAGTTTTGTTTTGTAAAACTACCTAAAACTCCAATTATAAAACTTTCAATAATGAATTGCGTAATTTTTTGTTATTAATTATTATTTCGAAGGCTTTTATATGTAAAAAATTCCCCATAATTTCTAACTTTTTCAAGTATAATAGAACAGAAATTACCTCGATGTTATCGATTAACATTTTATTAAATTTGATGCTAAATAATTGAGTTTATGCCCATCATTTACGTCTACATTATTCTCCTTCCCTAAATATTTATTATATTTTTGTTAAACTATTAATAAAAATAGTTGTGTGTATTATTTTATCAATATATAAAGTAAATACCATTTAATAAGTATTAGTAAAGATAAAAATCTGTAATTATAGTTGTTTTGGTTAAAACTGACTTTTAAATAAATATTGCTGTAAAATGGTTCAAAAAATCTTATGTGTTCCCACTTGACATTCTGAATATTTAGTAATTAAGGTTATTTAAATAAATTTAAATTAAAAAAGTAGGTAAATAGATAAAAAGGAAAATAATAGTAGTGTGCTTAAATATTTCTCACAAACTTGTATGTCATTTTATGGATTGTAATACATCTAGATTTTTTTTTTTTTTGAAGTCCATGTAAAAGGACTATAATTGGTAAATTCGAAATATGAAATATGTATATATCCTTTATATTTAATACTAATTTAGTTATTATGTGTATTACATTACTAAGTTGCACTGAGAAAAAATTCTGTAACTGACATCTAGAATCTAAATTGTGGTTGTAGAAAAAATAGTTCCATGTCATCCTTATAAATTCTAGCCCCTATGAAAGCGAGTTCTAGAAACCCCAATAAGAATTCTAGAACGTATCTCTATATTATTGAGGTCAAACCTATTTGAAAATATCTCTAAATAAATGCGAACACAAGATGCGGGTTTCAGCAACTATAATCTTGGTTTATGACCCAATTCTATGTAATCAAGCGATAATTTCTAATCATACAAAATATTTATAATATTCAGAATACTTAGAATGTTATTTCACCATCTAGAAATGTGTAGACTAGAAATTCGCGATCATTTCGTCTATTCAGTGTATTGGCGTGCCTTATGCGCATAGCTCAGAAATCCATAGCTCTAGTTAAGGGAGCTAGAAAATGGCCACCTATTCATTCTACAGGAAAGCGGTATATATATTTTCTCAGTGTGAAATTAAAATAGTTTGAACCCAAAAACTTGTACAAAAATTCCACTATGTATACTGGTAAATATGCTACAAATTATATACAGTCATGTAAATATGTACTATTCTTGAGATAATATTCCGTAATATGCCTAACAGATTGTATCCTTATCGATTGTAGAGTTCAGACAATAACGCAATTCAAATAACTCGAATTTATAGCCCGCAGTGATAATTATATTCATTTTTGTGTCTGTATAAATGAACTCTAAGTACTAATCATATAAAAATCTATACAAATTGCGAGATATTGAACTTCAGTATACCAACCAATTTTTAGCTCAATCGAATAAAGTGTTTTGACGCAATCGCATTTGAAATAATTTGACTCCATGGACCATAAAATCCAGAATATTCATTTGTCTCCATGTAAATATATATACATATATAAGTAACATACTCATTAAAATCTGTACAAATCATACGATGGCGATCTGTAACGTACTCATTAACATGTAATTCATTTGCGTAGGACGTATAGACCTTGTCGCACTTTAATTTGAGTCCATTACTCATAAAAATGTAGATTTTTTCTTTGTATCCCTGTAAAAAGACTGAAAGATTTGCACTCATCAAAATTTATAAAATCGTCTGACAGTGAACTATAATATACCTATTGAATTTCATGTCTTACTGCTATGGCATTTAAGCACTATCGCTCTGAAAGTAACTTGAATCTTTTATTCTATAGTGATGAGGAATATTTCTTCCGTCCTTTTAATAGAACTGTAAGTCCCACAGTTATCAAAATCTGCACAAGTCGTGCAACGGAAACCTATAACACACATACAAACTTTAAGCAACTTAGGCATTTAGACTCTTTCGCAATTTAAATAATTCGAATTTATAAGCCATACTGATTTAAAAAATCACTGCGTACCTGTAAATATATATATAACTGGTACAATCATCCAAATTAGTAGAGTTTGTCCGACAGTGATCGATTACATACCTATCCACCTTCACCTCAAACGCTCAAATCTTGAAGACGATATTAAGTTCAATTGGATACACGTAAACACACGCATACAAACATACATCACCACAAAAAAAGGAAAATTGAACTTAGGTGACTCAAAACTTATAGATACACCAAAATTGTTTCATAATTACAATACTTTCCTAACATAAAGCATGTTTGAAAAGTAAATAAATAAATAAATAAATAACTTGGAGGTTAAAAAAATAAATAAATTAATTAAAATTAAAATTAAATTACAATATTATCATACACGATTTATTTATTTATTTTTATTTTTTACAGTTTTGTGGCATCTACACCAAAACTAAAATAAATTAAAAAGATTTTTTTTTAAATTTATTGTATTACTAATAATAATGACTATACATCAATAAAAATAAACAATATTTAAATAATAATTGATATAACGTCTCATAATGGTTTTATTTAAGTTTCTTTCGTGGAATAAACACTAAGAGTACATTATCCAAAGTTTTATGTAGTGGTTGATACTTCTTTCTTTGATTAGTAATGATACTTCTGAAAAGAAAGGAAAATAAATAAATAAATAAATAAACTAAAGCGGCCCAGTGATATGACATATATATCAAGAAATATTTACAACCGGTATATATAATTTTTATTTTTATCTTTTTCTTTTTCTTTTCTTTTTTTTTTTTTTAATAAGTCGTTATTAACGGTTTAGTTTGTCAAAAAGATAAATACTCTGAATGTAATATATATATATATACAAGGTGACCAGTTTAATAGAGAACCCGTGGGGTTTTCTTATATCCCTTAAATCTGACGGATGTGGCAACTATTCTAACATTGAAATATGATTGTTTGAACCTTGTTTAAGTTCGTGAGGCTATTTGTAACACTGTTCAACTGTTACAACTTTATCTGTGAGGCAAAACAGAAATGGAGACGCACATATTTTTTTTAATCCTGTAATAATTTTATTTTTGAAAAACATAATTTAGTTCAATTTTTTTACATTATCCTTCCTCATAGAAAATGTTGAAAATGTTCGACACCATTTTGAATGCGAACATGAACACGTCGAACCAGGTATTTGACACACTACGCAGCATTGTTGGTGTTATTGACTAGAATTCTGGAGTTATGATTTGTTTTCATTCATCGACGTTTGCAGGACTTCTCTGGAAAAGCCTATGAAATGATAATGTAAAAAATGATAATGATATTGTAAATGTAATGTAGGAATGATAATGTAAAAAAATCGAATTATATTATGTTTTCCATAAATAAAATTATTACAGGAGTAAAAAAAAAAAAAAAAAAAAAAAAAAAAAAAAAATGTACGTCTCCATTTCTGTTTTACCTCACAAATAAAGTTGTAAGAGTCCAACAGTCTTGGAAATTGTCTCCCACACTTAAACAAGGTTTAAACAATTATAGTTCAGTGTTTGAATACTTACCATATCCGTCATATTTAAGGGCAATAAAAAAAAAAAGAAAAAAAGTTTACTCTTTTAAATTGATCACCCTGTATATATATATATATATATATATATATATATATATATATATATATACATAGATATAGATATATAGTGCTTTCAGACTATATATTGCATCTTATATACGTACATCTCATTTGATCTAACATTTTTAGTGTAGCTATTATAGACTTTATTTCAGGTAATACTTATCACAGTGAAGCAAAACATATTTACATTATTCAACAGAATAAATTATTATTATAATTATAATTATTATTATTATTATTATTTTACTTTATCTTATCAATGTATGGTAAAGAAAGCATGGTTTTATAGTCAAATTTTCGAAACTGGGATTTTCATGTATTTGATGTTCTGGGTTCTTCGAATATAAAAATCTGAGTTTTATCGGTTTGCCTGTAAGTGTGTGAGATTATTATCAGTATAATCCAATAACAAATAACAGCATGAATTCTAAACTCAGTATTATAAAACTGGAATCATATGTAGGTCACTGGAAAAAAAAAATATTGAAATTAGACAATTGCTTATATGGCATAGAAAAATACTTAAATACAATATGTTTAAAGGTGAATTTTCTGATTAGTGTATTTTAATATGTTTTGAAAAATAAAACTGACATACATTCTTTATTCTGCTCAAAAGGTATTTCACATAAAATATTGTACAAAACATATTGATCCTTCGTTTACAAAACACGTAGAGGACACCGATATATTGGTGCTATATATTGATTACTACTATTATTATTATTATCATCATTAGTATTATTTTACTTTCTCTTATCAATGCATGGTAGAGAAAGCGTGGTTTTATCGTCAATTTTTCGAAACTGGGATTTTCATGTAGTAGATGTTCTGTTTCTTCGAATCTAAAAATCTGAGTTTTATCGGTTTGTCTGTAAGTCTGTGAGATCGTTATCGGTATAATCCAATAACAAATAACAGCATGAATTCTAAAATCAGTATTCTAAAATTACATCATATGTGGTTGCCACTGGAAAAAAATTCTGTTGAAATTAGTCAATTGTTTATATACAAAGACATAAAAAAATACTTAAATACAATATGTTTGTAGGTGAAATTACTGATTAGAGTTATTTTAATATATTCAGAAAAATAAAATTGACATACATTCTTTATTTATTTCACATAAAATATGGTACAAAAGCATCTCACATAACATATGGTACAAAAAATTTGTATCCTTCGTTTACAGAGCACACAAAGAACTCCCATATATTGGTGCTATATATTGAAATGACTCAAAGAGCTGTTTAAGCTGTGTCACGATTTATTATTATTATTATTATTATTATTTATTTTTTAATTTTTGTGAGGTCTTAAGTTTAAGTGTATTATTTGGCAAGTATAGCGCATAATATACACGGCTATCCAAAATTAGTACAAAACGATTCACATATTAATGTATATACCAGTACTCTGAATAATTTGAAATAACTTTAAAATTTAATAACGCAGCCTTGAATGTTTTATATAAATCTAAATACATTATTCAAACGTGGTTTGAGATGCAGATATACACTTCAATGCAAAATATATTTACAAAATAAGATATTTTTAAACTGTTATTTAATATATAGTAGAAATTTTCAGTTACATATATCTAATGTTGCATCATAAACTGTAATAATATATATATATATATATACACTAATTTAGGATAAGTTACAGTAGTGTGTGTACCATAGTAGATTATTAAAACTAGAAGTAACTTAGTTTCATAAGAAAGTGCATTTATGTATTTCTCTTTCAAATAACATTTATGACTATCGTCTCGAATTCAACGTTTTATTGGCTCTAATATTTGAAAAGTGTTATTAAATCTACAAATGCCTTCCTTACTTCCAACAAAAAAGACTTCCTTAGCTTTATAGTTTCCTTAAGTTACACAATTGTGGAAACGAATCCATTTTATTTTTCCTGACATTGGTGCAATAGCTTACATTGTAAGATAAGTTCTTTTATTTCACTGATAAGCAATACGGGAATACATTAGCTATATATCTACACGAAAAGAGGCACTTTATTTTTGTATTTCTACACATCGTTGGCATCACTGCCATTTACCAATATTTTTTATATTTAAACCTGAATTTGACTAAAACAAAAATGAAAGCATTTATTTTATTTTTATTTTTTTTTTTTTTTTTATGGAGGGAATACGTTTGAATTGATAAAGTGGTATATACTAAAAACAACACATACAGACATCTAAACAATTCTATATAATTTTCTTTCACTTTACATTTGAATATATTTTGTCTTATTGATATTATTCAAATGTGTTGTTAAAAAAAAAAATAATAGTAATAAAATAAATGAATAAATAAAAGTTATGTCCCAATTGTAGTTTTTCAATGAAACGTTTATATACAGTGTTACTCCGGTCCGTTTTTTTTTTTTTTTTTCAGACTCTTCAACTATTATATTAACATAACAATATTCTAAAATATGCCGCATGCATTAAAATATGAAAGGTAATAAATAATAGTCATAAATCTTATCATCCTATTCTTTTCTATTTTCTAAATATCAAGATGATAGAACCTGTACTTTTGGTATGTTATAAATCAGTAAAGAGGAAACAACATTACAATTTTACTCTTCTGCAAAACGTTCCGCTGACTATTTATGATATTTTTTTAATATATTGGGTGTTTGAATTAATCCGTAGCGTTTTCTAATAGATGGCGTGGCAAGTGGCATTTTCCAATAGATAGCGTGACTAGTATTCCTCGTAAACCTACTATCATTGAGCATCGTTATTAGTATATGTCATTTGGTTGAAGCGTAAATAACATAATTTTTTACTTCATCGAATATGTCTAACTTTGTGCCGGATAAAGTGTTTTTGCGGGGAGTTCTACTTCATTTCTTTAACATGAAAGAAAGCGCTATCGAAAGTCATCGAATTTTAGTGGAAGTTTCTGGAGAACATGCACTAGTTGAATAAACGTGTCGGAAATGGTTTGCTCGATTTGAAAGTGATGATTTTGAGCTCGAAGACAAGGAACGACCTGGGTAGCCGAAAAAATTCGAAGAGAAAGAATTGAAGTCATTGCTCGATGAAGATCCATGCCAAACGCTTCAAGATTTAGCTGAAGCATTAAGAGTTGACTTTTCAACAGTCATCAAACGCCTAAAAGCCATGTGAATGATCCAAAAGCAGAGAAATTGGGTCCCATTCGAACTGAAACCTAGAGACGTGCTCGTCCGCACGTCGCAAAACCGGTCAAAACCTGCATCGAAACGATCAAATGGGAGATCCTACCTCACCCGCCGTATTCTCCAGACATTGCTCCATCTCATTACCACTTGTTTCGATCAATGAGCCATGGCTTGTCTGAGGAACATTTCATTTCTTATGAAGATTGTAAAAATGGGTCGATTCTTGGATTGCCTCTAAAGATGATTCGTTCTTCCGACGCGGAATCCGTATGCTGCCAGAAAGATGGGAAAAAGTAGTGGCTAGTGATGGTCAATATTTTGAATAATATATTTGTAATTATTTTTGCACAATAAAGCCTCAATTAAATAAAAAAAAAAAGCTACGAATTAATTCAAACACCCAATTTATAGTTGCAGAAGCGGAACCGTAGCACACGTGTTTACATATTACGTTCAGTTATGAAATATTTTTTTTTTGTTGTTCTCGTAAAAAGAAAAAAAATACTGATCAACGTAATATTGAGTTTGTAAAAATATTATATTGTCCAGAAATCTTTTTATGTTATTATAAGTAAAATAGTTTCTTTAAGCTGTTGAAACTATTACTTTGCTGACGATGAATGACTCTAATTTATTAAAACTCTATAATTATTCCGAAAATTTTGAACATTTATATATAAAAAATATATATTGGACATGTATTCAGCTCATATTTACTGAATTCCACAGGATGTAGACAGTTTTGTATTCAGCTGTGATTCGAGTTGCTTATTGCTAGTAAATTTTCTTTAACTGTAGAATTGTATCAATTATATGCACCTTCGTGACTGTATATATATAATGACTCGAATTAAAGTTTACACTTAATTTACCAGTATTTGATATATTTATAATATTTGCTATGCGAATCTCGTTCGTTAAAACAACCATCAATTAATATAATATTTTACACACGAACCTCGTTAACGTAAACACTGTTAACGTGAATTACTTTTAACATGAACTGCTTTCACAATCTACGTCAAAATGAAGATTAGTTTAGTTATACGAAGATTATTTACTGATAACATGAACTATTGATAACATTTATCCCTCTTCAGATTCACGTTAACGAGGTTCGACTGTATAATATTAATAAACAATATGCTTAATAATAAAGAGTGAATTTAATAAGCAATAATGTATATTAACGACCAATCAATTATTAAATTTTAAATCTTCAGATGGACTGTATAAGTTAATATATTTAAATAGTTATTTGACTTAGAAGCTCAATTAAAATTTGTAATACTTTTCAAATTTGATTCCAAAGCGAAACCATTAGTAAGCCGACAAACACATTTTATTTTTATCAAGCTTACTTCTTAATATTGTAAAAGTGCTACTTTTAAATGAATAAAACAATTATATATACAATAAAAGGACACATCTTATTAAAAAATTACATAAGAATGCATAAATTTTCAAACTTAAAAGAATGATCAACTTTTCTGTTTAATTTTAACTCCTCATTAGTATCAACAACATTAAATAGAATATCGAACCGTGATAAAATGTGAATACGGAAATTTAGAATCGGGAATACGAAACATGTCCAGTTGGTATAATGCATTCTTGGTTGGGCCTGCAGAGAAGAAGCTTTTTTTAATCCATCCTCCCGTAAAACTGCGAGATATTTTTTTCGAAAGAGTAGTAGAAATAATTTTAACTTCACCAAAATTCGATTAATGGTCAGTTGCAATATCGTATTGAACAGGCTTGAAGTTTTGCTCCAAAATACGAAAAGGAATTAGACGACTATGCCTGATATAAATTGATTTACTGGATTTATTAGGAATAGTATGCGAGAAAAAAACATACAAACTGTATTTTCTCAAAAAAAAAAAAAAAAAAAAGTTAGTGATATTAGAATATTTTCAACTAAAACTTAATTTATCCCTTTATAAATCTACCTAGAAAATTGGAAGAAACGTGTTTTGAATGAAGACCGTGTCTCCAATTAAGCGATGAATCCTCCACCCAGCCATGAAATTCTGTTCTTACTGGTCATGTGACCTCCATACGTACCAGTTTCTTTTTTTTACATATTCTGTTTGCGCTGTATTTGTTTGTTTTAGAACAGTATGCCTGTTTATTTTTTTATTCATTTATATATATATATATATATATATATATATATATATATATTTTTTTGGGGGGGGGTGGGGGGGGGGGTGGGGGGGATAAAAGATGGTGTATTAGTGAGTACTACAGATTGTGTAACAAGGAAAGGGACAGAAGGAAAATGAAGCTATATTCCACCAGATCGTGTATCTGACAGTGTTAAGAAGATCCTCGAAAACAAATGTGACCATAACATCAAAAGAACAAAGGAAACAATAACATTAAATAAAAAAGTAACAATTTTATGAAGTTTACAATAAAGTTGATGATGTAAATTTGTTTGTGACTGATTGGAAAGGTTTTAATATTAAATCACTGAAAATTTATTTAAAAAAATTACCATTATTATTAGAATTCAAAACGATAGTTTTAGAGAAAAGTACAGAAAATATCATGGTCTAAGTCTTCAAAAATTCTAAATTCAAAGGTAAACAATCTGGTGAAAAACTTTTAAAAAGGGAATTAATGTTGCTATTGTAAAAAGTGTTGTCTTACAATCTCTTCCTTTTAGTTATGTCAATAATAATAATAAAAAAAAAAAAAAAAAAAAGATGTAATAAAGCATTTAAAATGAATGTATGACGAAGAGTGGCAAAGTCAACCTGATTTTATATGAAGAAACAGTCGAAGTATGCGAGTGGCTTGGATGAAGATATTGGTTTAAAAATTCGCAGCACAACTTTTAAAGTCTAAATTTTTAAATAGATTTATAAATAGATAGATAATTTGTTCTCTTACTAATTAAATTTATTGCATTAAAAATTGTTTTTAACAATATGTGAGTATCATTCTTTTTTACTAAAAATGTGTTTTATCCACATTCAAAACAACTTTTCTCCTCAGAGATTTCGGTCAAGACATTATTTTTCGAAATTTTAAATGATTTTTTTTTTTTTTTTAAATAAATTTTAAGTCGATTAGGTAATGTATGTCTACATATCCTCTTAATAACCAGTAATACAAGTAAACGAACAATAACACTACGCTTGAAAAAAAATCAAACCTTGATAACATTCCTGCTGATTCTTATGTAAATTTACCTCCTGGATCCGAATATAATCCCCCATTTTGCCCCATCACTCACCGTTTTCTCGGGACGTCACCCCCCTCCCACAATACTTATCTCTCTTCGGTAATTTTATGACCCTGAATTTGATTTGGAGAACGGAAACTAATTACTTTAACCATTAAAAATAAAAATAATATAATGTATAATGAATGATAATAACAACTGATTAACAAAATATAATAAATGTAACTTATAGTTTCAGTGACAACCCCCCCCCCCCCCTATATCTTCTCCTTGCTGCAAATGTTCATGTTATCCCTCAGAATATAGTTAACAGTTAAAATATTTCTTTTCTCCACTGTAAATAAAGGTTATTACCATAAAATTACCGACAAGTAGTAAAAATAGGGGGACGCTCCAGAAAAATGGTGGGTGATAGCGCAAAATGGACGTCACATTCAGATTCAAGAGGTCATTTCACATAAGAATTTGCAAAAATGGTAATGGTGGTAATTTTCATGCTGATCAGTGTAATTAGGGTTTAAATTTAGTTATTTTTTAAGTTATTAGTTTCTTGTGTTTTCTGAAAGATTCTATTCTAAGGAGGAAACATTGTACGAATGTTTTCTCCTCACATATGACACCAGCTTAAAATTATCCAGCGCATTATTCATATTGACCATAAACTAGGTTTTTCGATTTCTTACCCTTGTGACTTTCTGGAAGGACGGTTTACAAAGCTTTCTTTTCATCCGCTCACCGAGACATGTGCAATATCGCCTGAATATGCATTATTACTCTGAATTCCTCTTGTACAATTTCCGATATTGCATATGATATTGTTGATAATGATGAGGAGTTATAACTAATTTGAAGCGTCTAACATTGTTTTAATTTTAATAGTTTATAATGTATATGCAATCTTTTAATAAATTTTTTCCTTTTGGATTTTTCATTTCAATTAACTTATGGAATGTGATGTTTTATCAATTTTTAAATCTAGGCTTTATATTTTTAACACGAACATTTGATATTGCATTTTTACTGTAAATTTAAAATGGAAACCAATAACAAGTAATTGATGAAAGATTTAAATTTACCTAAGTGAATTTTATTGTTAGCGGTAAATTACCGTTTAGCAATATATTAGTATTAAAAAACAGTTCAGCAATAAATAATTGTAAAATATGCATATCAGCAATAAATAACTGTAAACTTTCCTGTGCAACGATTTGAAATAAATCACAAAAATCGAAATGTTCAATAAAACAAAACTTTATCAGATAGATACTCTAAATTTATCAGTTAACCAAATGGTAAGTTGTACATAATTAAAACAGACTTCAAACTGACATAATCTTAATACAAATAAAAGTCATTGTATATAGGTAGGTAATAGGATGGGCTGAAAAATGGATATTTTCGACAAGCGATTTCTAATAGCAAAGTAAAGTTGGCATTCTCAATTTGAGAAAAAGTAATAATATATATATATATATATATATATATTTATATCTTTAGTTCGCGCATGACCTTCAAAGTACGGAAAAACGATGAAAAAAACGTGAAATTGAAAAAAAAAAAAAAATATATATATATATATATATATATTAAAATACAAACGTTATTAATTTTTGTTCAAATACCTTTTGAATGACTTTTTTTAAAAACTTCTTTCATATATTTTACAAATTTTTACTTCCATTAAAAGGTTTTGATAGATAATGGAAGTATTGGGTCTAAAAATTCGATATCGAGATTTCGCCTGATTTACACGTTTTAAGGTCCCCTGAGTCCAAAAAAGTGATTTTGGTTAATTGGTCAGTGTGTATGTGTGTGGGGAATTTTCTGTCTATTATATCTCGGAAACTAATAAAGATAGAACTACGAAACTTTAGAATTGAAACAGGTTTGGTGTACAGATGAATTTTCCAAGTTTTGGTGAAAATTTTAAGTGGGACAGTAAGTCCGTATCTAAAAAACGGCTTTAACGATTTTCTACAAATTCGTTATATAAACACTCTATTAGATGTCCTTTCGAGTGATATAGTTGGTTAGTTCACGAAAATTGATAAGCGTCTTGTATAAATAGCTCAATTTCAGGTCTCGTAAGTGCGTTCCTTTAAAAACGGCTGTACGGATTTTATTCAAACTTTCGATATTAGCTCACTTTTAAATAGCTTTTTGTATGTAATTATTGTTTTCCGGTCAATAATTGAATTTTGGTAAAAGTTGGTATCTCAAAAACGGCTCTAACGATTTTCTTGAAAATTGTTACATAAATACATTCCTTTTTTATGTATCACGTGGTTATTAGAGGAAAATTAACAGTAATTCTGTTTAAGTAGATCAGAAGTGTAGGTAGATCTCGGAAATTGGTGTTTGAAAAAAACACCGCTATGTGTAAGCTTCGCTTTATATGTCTTACATGTGTATAAAGTTCGCTTTACATGTGTATAAAGTTTCTCTTACCAGAAAAAGTTTAGGTTTCTACTTCTTTAGGTCACTTTTATATCTTCTGATCACATTATCTCCAAAAAATGCATAACATACGTGTAAACGTGGATAATGGAAGTCGTGTGGTTGTTTCACACTAGATTTTTATATTATTTTACAGTTTTCAGATTGCGCATAAGCCGTGAAATTTCGTAAAATTAACCAAAATTCGACTTTTTTATTATTTTTAAAAAATCACATCCAGCCTGCTAGAAAACCTGATGAATCGAACACTTCGTTACATATGTAAGCATTTCTTTTTATTGCAGTTAATAAAGGCAAGTTTTAGTAACAAATAGTACTTAAATTTGGTTAGCAAATCATCAGACTTGATGACACCACATCTGGCTTCACCCACCTAGTCACCTGAATTCTATTTTCCTTCTTCATTCTTATTCTAATATGTCAGTTTGCTGTAAGCAAGGAGTGTGATCAGATCATTACGGTTTTGTTTTATCATATTTAAGTAGGGTTACGTTAAAATATTCAGTTAAATTTTAAATTTATATTAGTGCTTTAAAAACTATTTGGTGCAGATTTTGTGTTATGTTACGCTTACCGTCATTAGGGATCGCATCTACCAGACAATCCTTTGCGTATTCGTTTATATTTTATTTTTTACTTAATTTATTTTTGGTGGAAGACTTACCGATAAATGAACTCGATACGAACACTCTTCCAACATACGATGATGTACTTTTATGTTAATTCAATAAAAGAAGAGATTGCCTTTATATTCATAGAGAGTGTCTGCATTTTTTACTATTTCCGATTGAGTTAGTTCACAAATACAGGAGTTATAGAGAAAAGCTTCAATACCAACTGTGTTCCATAATAGAATAGTACAATTAATAAAAGACTATCATGATCCATGTTTCAATTTAAGAAAATCTTACAACAGAGACAAGCTCAAATCATCTTGGGAAAAAAAAAAAAAAAAGACGTTAAATCAAAGTTGATGTATGTTACCGCATGTAAACGAGCAATCACATTTTCTTGCTTTCGTGGGGTAAACCAGAGTTCCTGTGATCGTCCTGTAAACACTGATCGTAAATGTGAAAAAGAGAAAATACCGTTTCGAACTAACATTTTTGTATGACCGAAGAAATACTAGAATGAATTATATTAGTATATTCTAGACAGGAAAGAAACATAAATGGGGAGAAGACGGAACACAGAGAATTATCATATCAGTATTGAAAAAGTAGTTTAATTAGTTCTTCCGACGATTCAGTTGTAAATGTACCTCTTAAGAAGTCCTGTAAAGAAACAATAAAAGAAGATGACGCATCTGTTGCTTTGGCATCTAAAATTCTATCTACAAGCTCTAAAAGTTATCTGCTACAACTGTATTGAGTGGCAGGTTTGGAAATTTTGACAGAAAATAGTTTCTTTTGCATATGCCATTTAAAAAGATGTTGAACGTATTAGTGACGAAATTCCTTTTTTGGTAACCCTGAGAACTTTTTATTGATCATTGCACCGGACGACAGACAGTTATCCTGCTAAAAAATACTCAAGGCAAGAGATAAACCGTCAAGACACACTTCTGCATCTATAAAAGAATTTCTTCCACTAATATTAAATTTTGAAATTTTGAACGATGAAGCATTGATCGTTTGGTTAGCGTCTTCACTTCCTCTCTCTTTCTCTATGCCTCCAATGTAGAAAAATGTGATAAACAAGGATCTTTTGACAATTCTATAAAATAAACAATTGCCAAAGTTTAAAATCATAAAATTCACATATCACATTCAGGCTTTTGAATGGATTGGGAAGCTGGTCAATGAATCTGCAGAAAATGCATTTGGGGAAGACTCAAAAGATGGATTTATAACAATAACTCTATACTCCCGATCATCAATGCCAAAACTGAGTAGTATATCCAACTTCCAACCTTAATCCAAAAATAGAAACTTGTTTAAAATCATATAATAAACGTAAATATTAATGTACTAAAAATATGTAAATAATGTCAATAACTGTCCATGATGGTCGGCTGGGTGAAAAGGATAGGGTAGAATTCGAATTGTAACCTTCTCACCATGGTCAGTTCTCATTGTTAATGTAATAAATTATAATGGCATAACAAATGTAAAGCTTCACATTGCACATTTATTCTGAAAAGTGTAAAACTGTGCTACAAAAGACAAAATACTGATCTTTTTTTTTTTTTTTTTTTTTAAAGCTAAAAAAATCAAATTATTAGGAGGGGAGGGAAGGGACACAAAAGGGGCAAAAAATAGAAATTGAGTCAGACCGTTCACAATTGGTATATATAGGTTTCTGGGCCTGCAAGTCGAATGAGGATATTTTTGAAAGTGTAAAATTATTAGGAAGGGCATGAAAGGGGCCGCAAGGGGCAAAAAACAGAATTTGAATCAGACCGTTCACATTTGGCATATATAGGTTTTTGGACCTACAGGTCGAATAAGGATATTTTCGAAAGTGTAAAATTATTAGGAGGGGTGGGAAGGGTGGCAAAAAAGTAAAAATTGAGTTAGACCATTCAGAATTGGACTATATAGGTTTTTTTGGCCTACAACTCGAATGAAGATGTTTTTGAACGTGTAAAATTATTAAAAGGGGTGGGCAAGGTTCGAAGGGTAAATAGAAATTGAGTTAGACCGTTCAAAATTGCTATATATAGGATTTTGGTGTCTACAAGTCGAATGGGGATATTTTCAAAAGTGTAAAGTTATTGGATGGGCAAGAAGGGGGGGGCGAAGGGGCGAAATTTTAGAAATACAGCTAGAGCGTTGAAAAACGGTATTATTAGGTATCAATGACCGATATACTGATTGCTTATATTTTTGAAAATGTATAATTGTTAGCACGGGTGGAAAGGTAGGGACACAGACTCATGGTTCCACCGATGAGAGAAGATATCTTTTTGCATTCTCTCTGTGTTTTTAGACTTATATTAATGTAGTGATCCGTAAAGAGGGATGAAAAAATTGCGTGAGTGCAGAGCGCACAGACCGTTGACAGTGGATACCAGGAACGGATTTATCCCCGATAGTAAATATTTTTTTCTTTTCTAATTTTCTTTTTTTTTACTTATAAAAATGAATGAGTTACAAATATTAAAAAGAGATTCATTAGTTTTAGTGATTAATTTCGCAGTAGTTAAGGTGCTAATTTTCACCCGAGCATATATATATGTATGTATATATATATATATATATATATATATAACTTCTTTTCTTAAGAATAAAAGATTTATAGTGATAATATGCAATTTTGAGAATTCATTAATTATAGTGATTCACTCAAAAATTGTGATTCGTTAGCGGGCGAAGCTCGCTAGTTGTTTATAATAAAATATGAATACCTGACAAATTATACAAATCTTTTTTTCACAATAAATAAATAAATAAAATTAATTTTAGATTTCTTAAATTAAACAAATGAAAAAAGAAAGAAAGAAAGAAAGGAATAAAGCATTTTTTTTTTTTTTTTTTTTTTTTTTTTTTTTACATATAAATTTTTATAGAAAATTATGTTTTCAGTTTTTTC
The DNA here is from genome assembly GCA_963930645.1 of Salticus scenicus. Classification (NCBI taxonomy): domain Eukaryota; kingdom Metazoa; phylum Arthropoda; class Arachnida; order Araneae; family Salticidae; genus Salticus; species Salticus scenicus. The sequence continues at coordinate 82,921,309 of OZ005654.1, read as the reverse complement.
ATAGGTGAATATAACTTAAACTTACTTTAAATTGTTAAAAAAACTTTACTCTTAATCATTGATATTCATTAAATAATAGCTGAAATATATACATCATTCTACCTTCAATTTTGTTGTATCTACATATTATGAATTTTTTTCCTACATGGTACAACTTTATTCTAATGTAACTTTTAATTTCGAATAACAGATTAGAGTTAATGGAATCTTAATAGCATAAATTATTTTCTAAAATGAAGATACGGAGTATCGTGACTTTTTGAAAAATCTATTGCGGGAAAATTTTCTAGAGCATAAGTTAGAAAAATTTTAGAAATGAATTGGTTGCTTCTCCCACATTAATCAGCCTCGTGAAAACTCTGGCAACGACAAAATTAGTTCCTAATTTCCAAATTATTCATGCTTCATAGCGTTCAAAATTGCCCCGAGTTAAATACGGATACTTCCAGAGCAAAGATTTTATTTAACTATGCTGCATGTTCTTTATTTAACATTCTCTTGCATAGATTTATTATTTATTATTTCTATTAAATTTTAAACGGAAATGTTTATATTACTAACATTATTTCACGAAAAATGTCTATAAAACTAAAACTTTCAAAATGTACTTAAAAAAAAAAAAAAAAAAAAAAAAAAAAAAGTACACTTGTTTTGGTTGGAAATTTACATTGCGTCTTTTTTTTTTTTTTTTGCTGAAGTTATGTGCATTTTATCGTCGAATAGCGGAACACAATTTCAGTGTGCATGTCTTTAATTTAAAGTTTGAAAATTCTTTAAATTAAATATGTCACACATTATTTTAATATTATTTCGTAAAAAAAAAAAAAAAAAAAAAAATCCTTTATAAGTTAATAAAAATGAAAGATATATAAAATACGCAATCAGAAAATAAAACAAAAGATTCAATTGTGCAAGAAAATTAATAATGACATAAGTTCATAATAATATTTAAAATGGAATTATTTTTTATTTGTATTTATTTATATTTAGAAAGAAACAAAAATACACATTCACCTGGCCCGGTGGCAGGGTCAGTAGGAAGCTGCCTTCTGAAACATCAAGACTCGGTTTCGATTTTCTGTAGGCATGGAAGTTTGTAATTATGTGCAGTAATGTGTGTAAAAGTAAAGAAATTGTTATTGTATAATTATGCAAAACATGGACCATTTAAGAATAAGTCATTGTAAATATAGGTCTCAAAACTGTCAAAAAAAAAAAAAAAATGGCGTGATAAATTAAATACACATTTATAAGTCTTATAACATGCTTACTCAAAGATAAAATGTTATTGGTTAGTAGGAATAGTTAAAATAATTATGCCTAAAAATAGATTCTGTCCACTCATCCACAAGGATGCAGAGAAAATTAAGCATATTTTAGTGATTTATTTACTTATTTATTTTTCAATAATAAAGCTATTATATCGATATTTAAAATTGAATTATTTTGAGTATATCGCAATGGCATCCTCCAATTTTCTGAAATAATCCAAAATTCAGTCATCTTAGGTTCTGAATAGTTACGAAATGCACATGAATTCCCTTGAAACCTTTGAAAAAACTCCAAAATCAAGCAAAATATAGGTTAAAATTTGGATAATTACAATCTGAAGACGAGAATACTCTCAGCCCATTAGAAATTTTTATGCCTTTGGGAGCTGCATTCAAGCAACCAGTTGGTGCACTGACTAGGATTATGTTAACCCTCATACAAAAATTGAATTGCTCCCTTTATAGACGATGACATCATCATAAATAATGTCAGATTTAAATCATTTATACATAAATCATTCAGCATTCGCTTAAAGGTATACCCAAAAGTACTAGAATTTAGTGGAACTATACTTGGAAATTTCTGCTAGTACATACCATGTTGTGCTGTGTGTTATTAGTATAGCACTATATGTAGTACACGATGTGTTGTGTAGGCAATATATAGAGGGCGTACATTACTATCTTAATTAAGCGAACTGTCATTTTTCTGGTATACGTTCATTGTTATAATTCGCAAAAGTACTTTACTATATTTTTCCATGTCCGACAGAACTGCTTAAAAATGAAAATGAATTCGTCGTACAGTAAATGTTGTTTTAAATTAAATTCATTATTATCTATTTATTTTATTTTATTTTATTTTTGTATAATTTTTTGTTTTGTGGTCTATAGAATACAAAATCAAAATTGCTGTGCTTATTCTTTGTGTATTTTTGTAACTTAAAAGCATATAATTTCGGGCAGGTTGATCTTTGTGTGCGTCTTAAAACTTAAAAACATATAATTGCCGGTAATTCAAATGTTGTATTTTGAAGTTCATATGATAATGCTCTCTGAAAACTTTGATCAAGATTGGTAAGTTTCAAGGAGGGGTGCGCGTGAAAGTTGCCTGAATCATTAATAATAAAATTATAACTTTCACAATAGCTTTGAATTATATCAAAAATTTAAATAAATATAGATGCTGTATTCCAGTGGAAAGTTGAGGGGAGTAGGCATATTCCTCTCAGAATTATTTATGAACTCTTTCTAAACCTAGTTACAATTTTATTAAACGTAGGCTTATATCCATTACTTTTTACATTACCATGAAATACAACCTGTGTATAGTATCGAAATACAGGGTAAACGAAATTTGTGAGAATGTTGAACCAGATTATTTTATTATGATAAAAAGTTAAAAATATTTTGTTCCATTTTTTAGAATAGAATACAAAAAATAATGGAGTAATAAATATTGTATGCAATATTTAGTATTTTTTTCTTATTTAAAAAGATTTTAGAAGACACACTGCTGTCATACATTATAATAACTGCAAATGACCGTTTTTTTGTATGTACTAAAATAAGTATGGAGAATTCGATGACTTTACAAAAACCGTGGTTTTCTCTGCTATATGTCAACAATGTTTAGAATTTGAGCTAGGAAGTATTTTCCAGAAGGTCTCGATTGAAAAGAAGTAGCGCCACTAAATTCAGCATTTTCTAGGAGACTAGTTCCAATAGCTTCAAACGAACTATGATGGGTTGATGTAGACATTTTAGCTCTTACATAATAAATAATTTAATAGAAAATTTTGATGGGTAACTTTGAAATCTTCTGTCAATAAATGAACAACGTTCAAATGTAACGGCAAAAGCACCCTGAAAAAAGACACTAAAATATGTGCCAGTTTGGAATGCATGTAGGTGTGTATATCTGGTTAGATTAGCTTTCGCTAACCAACGCAACATAGCAATAGTATGAATCTAAATGTTGCTAAATGTTGCATGTATCTAAATGTGCGATAACTTTGCTTGAGCATTAGGTGTCAAATGAATGATCAGTTGAGAATGTAGTTGTGTTAATGATAATAATTTTCATGAGTTGTCTTTAATTTTTTCATTTTTTAGCTTTGTTAATTAAATTTGTCAATTACCGTCGATAATTGTGTTCTTCGCATAACTTAATTAAAAATCAATTTTATTTTGTACCTTAGCATCCTCGTCTCCCAAAGTTAAGGAACAATTAATTTTCTGATTTTCTTCTTCGGCAGATATTTTCTTTAGTTTTAGTAAAAACTAAATTAGCATTGGTTCTAAGGATGGATTAGAGATAGAAGAAGATTCGGATGCGTCCAAATGTTTGATTTAAACCAGATTTTTCTTTCTCTATTCACTTTTCAGATTTTATTTTTATTTTTTTTCACCTGTGAATAAGTTTTAAAAGAATACACATACGAACAGGAAAATTGGATAAGATGATCATATAAAAATATTTATTAACATTTTTATCATTTTGACAGTGCTCATACAAATTAATAATTATACTTTTTCAAAAATTACTTATACAAGAAAAAGAAAATTGAATGCAGGAAGAAAAAAACGACTTTAATTTAACATATGGTGCATGTGTACTTTTTATATTACTAATGAAACTTTGATGTCCTTTGTCATTTAATTTTTTTTTGCTTTTTTCTTTTTTTTTTTTTTTTTTTTTCATTTCTTGCAATGCTTAATTTTTAGAAAAAATGAATTTGTATGAATTTAAAAATCATTTCATATATCAAAGTTACATTAATTTCGGCTAATGATTTGATAAAGAATATGCCATCAAATTTTTTTATTCATATGTTAATAAGTTTCAACATGTAATAGCAGGAGACTTGGCGTTGGAATATTAAAACAGGAATAAACTACTACGTCAGAAACGCCAAAGAAACTAGTTGGCATAGGTGGACTCTGCTCAGTTCCCCATCATATGTATGTTCTCATAAATTTCTTGTACAGGACATATTATATTCATGTTAAGAGAAATGAATTTGACCAAACGCTTGGCACAATGACAGAACGAAATCCTCACCTAATAGGCTACCCACCATTCAGTTCAACATATTTATCTTATTCTAATCTATTAATTTATTTTATTGGGATCAATTTCGTAGTTTATTTTTCATGCTAATATTTCCAATGCAACAATCCCAAAAATGCATATTTATATGAAATATCGCAACATTTTGCTATGTTCATAAAATCTTGAATTTCGAATAACTTACGAAATTTTCCCATTAGAATATTTGTAGTCAATTGTGTTCATTCAAGTATCATAAATGTTATTTTGAAATTGTCTGATATATTTATGATCCTCAAAATGGACGTTTGTGCTCGATTTTGCCTTATTCTGCCATTTTTAATAAATCGTAAATTCCAAATAACTTACGATTTTTTTAAATTGGAAAATTCATACTCTATGGTATTTATGTAAGTATCCTACATAATATTTCAAAAGTGGTTTGACATCTTTACGATGAAAATATCCCTCAAGATTTGACGTTTGTGTAAAATTTTGCCCTATTCTATTGTGATAAGAAATTCGTAAATTTCCAATAACTTACGAAATTTTTATATTGGAAAATTCATAGTCATCAATATTCATGCCAGTGTTCTAAATAATATTTCAAAAGTAGTCTGACATCTTTACGATGAAAATATCTCTCAAAATTGACGTTTATGTGAAATTTCGCCCTATACCACCATGTTTAGAAATTCGTAAATTTCCAATAACTTGCGAAATTTTCAAAGAAGCATATTTATAGTTACTGATGTTCATTCCGGCATCAAAACTGATATTTTAAAACTGGTCTGACAATTTTACAGTAAAAAGGTTCCATTTAATGCACGTTTAAGTGAATTTTTGTCCTATTCTCCCATGTTAAGAAAATCGTTAATTTCTAATAACTTGCGAAGTTTTTAAAATCGAATGTTGCAAATGAATAGGGTTCTTGCCAGTGTCGAAAGTAACATTTTAAAACTGATCTGACCTCTCTGCGACAATTTGTTCTTGAGATATCGTGTACACAGACTAACGGACTAACGGACTAACATACACCCTACAGACAGGCACCATAGAAATTTTGTCATTTTCGGATTCCTCACACCTGAAAACGTGTAGAAAAGTCAAAAACCGAGGTCGAAAATTTTCACGATTACCTAAGTTCCCCATACCTATAGTATAATGGGGAACTAAAATTATTGAGGTGTATACAGCTGTTTCGGTAGCCTAAAGCGTACCGTCTTCAGTGCAAAAAGAATTCTAAATCTGGAGAAGTGCTCGTATATAAAGGAGAGGGACGGGATTTAGTTCAACCAATAGGATTACGGAAGAGGTGGGGAGTGTGGCCAATAGGAATTAAGGAATGTGTAGCTGTGTAAACAGTAGAAAAATTAAGAAAATGTGGACTGAATGTAAAATTTCCAACAATCAGACAAATAGGGAACAGCGAAATCACAATTTACAAGGTTTTTAAAATTTTTATAAATATGAAAAGCTTCAAAGAAATCGAGTTCATGAATGGATTTAGGTCTGCAAATTATTTTTTTTTAATTCAGATAAAATAATTTGCAGACCTAAATCCATTCATGAACTCGATTTCTTTGAAGCTTTTCATATTTATAAAAATTTTAAAAACCTTGTAAATTGTGATTTCGCTGTTACCTATTTGTCTGATTGTTGGAAATTTTACATTCAGTCCACATTTTCTTATTTTTTTACTGTTTATACAGCTACACATTCCTTAATTCCTATTGGCCACACTCCCCACCTCTTCCGTAATCCTATTGGTTGAACTAAATCCGGTCCCTCTCCTATATATACGAGCACTTCTCCAGATTCAGAATTCTTTTTGCACTGAAGACGGTACGCTTTAGGCTACCGAAACAGCTGTATGCACCTCAATAATTTTTCTTTGGCGTTTCTAACGTAATAGTTTATTCCTGTTTTAAGTTTCATCTTTATGCGCAAAAGAAGAAACGAGAAAAAAAATCTGTAATTCAATTTTTGGAGGCCAGTGTACAGTCGGCAGCAAAAATATTGAAGCTCTAGGAATAATTTGTATTTAAAAAATGTGCACCTAATATAGTTTTTTTAAAGTAAATATTTGTCGAGTCATGAATTTTGTCTTCATGTTGTTTATAATAAAGTAGGTTGGTGATAAAAATTAGCAATCAAACTAAAAAAAAAAAAAAAAAAAGTATGTGAAAAATGTGGATGTGTGCCTCAATAATTTTGCTGCCGACTGTATTACGCGGCTACGATGGTGCTTGGCCCATGACTTCAAAATGCACTTGTGAAAAAAAAGAACAAAAAAAAAAAAAAAAAGAATCGAGTAGGATATAAGCTACTTAATCGACAAACAACAATTAACTACTTGTTTTTCATTCAGTGTTCCTTCTATAATTTATTCAAACTGCATTCTAATATTCACATTTTAAGAATAGATCCGTATAAATATAGTGGGGTTTTGTTCCAACACTTCCATTATGTGTGAAACTAATAATATCTATATGAATTCGAAGTATAGTTGTTACTTAATCTTTTCAAAGTGCAAGTATTTAAAACACTGTATATACGGAGTAAATTTTAAGATTTTACTTTCTTCTATACTACAAAAAAAAAAAAAAAAAAAAAAAAAAAGGAAGAAAAAGAAAAAGAAAAATGAACGTATTGGATTCGTAAAGATTTTTGACCTTAGATATTCGATGGATTTACACGTTTTGAGAAAACTAGAACACGATTTGACTATTTTTAGAAAATGTCTGTCTCTGTGTGTGTGACAACATTTTTTGGCAACTGTATCTCATGAACTACTGCACAGAATTTCATAAAATTCCATATGTAGTTGCACCTTGATCTAAATTAGCTGGAAGTTTGGTGCGAATCGTCCAGCAGGTGACGTTGCCATTTCCTTTTAATTAAATTTTGAACATGGAGGTATAATGCAAAATTTCGTATAACTGTACATAGTTCTTAATAATCATTTTGAAAAAAAAAAAAAAAAAGATTTATAATAGTGATAGTCAACTGGAAATTTCTTTTTTGTATATTAAGTAGCATAGCTTCCTTACAAATTTTAATTAAGTGTATCTTTCAAAAGAACTTGTCTATACTTTTAAAACCAATGGTTGAACAATCGATCTGCGATAATTTAAAATAAAGTTACGATTTTCTTGTCACTTCTAAATGAAACAGGGAAGAAGTTCTTATTTTCTGATCTAAAGGATCGAATTTATACGTGTATTCTGAGCAACCTGTATCACTATACGTTAAGTATTTCCAGATGAAAAGAAAATCCATAAAAATTTCCCTAGTCCGTTGAAGGAATTGTGTAAATGCATCAAGAAGCTGTTACTAAATTCAGTGTATAAACGTATCTAAAAATATTTACAGATAACATAGATCTAGTTTTAAATTTTTATATGTGCTCTCAGTTAATTATCCAGGGTATACATGTACAGTATCATATTTTTTAATACATTTAAAAATACTTACAATAATTAAGAAATGACTTTAAAATTTATATTTCGCAAAAGGAAAATGTACTAATAGCTTTGAAAATTTGCCTTATAAAAAATTTGACAAATGAATTTTAAATTATTTCCGGCAATGAAATTGAATAATATATATATATATTTGAATCTTTCCTGAAAAATATCCTTTTTAGGGCATAGTGTCCTTTACCTCCGGAGTACATATGAAGAAGGTTTAGATATACATGCGTCTATATCTTATAAATACCATTTTATTACGAATTGTAAATAACTTTTGTACCACTATTTACAAGTAAAACATTTCCTATTATTAATTACAGATAAATCATAAAAAGAACACAATTAAAATTTTTGGTATCAAGATTATGGAAAATCAGTAACAAATTGTTATTTAGACTGTAAACTAAAAAGCATCTAAAAACCGGCGTATGAGCCGCACTCAGTGCTTTATTCAATAGCAACCACTAAAATTTAATTATAACGTTTGTCTAATCACTTCGAAGAGTAGTCGTATATTACGTGTATGAAATGCCACTTTTAAAAATTAATGGTGACTATTGAATCAGAAATTCCTTCAGTCTGGAAGTACTGGCCGTGGCTCATATGCTGGTTTTTACAGAAATATAACGTTTACCTTACGGTTTTTGTATCTTTTCTTAATAGTTTTTGAAAAATTCGAAATGAATTTCCATTAATTTTGGTAGACGTTCTGACAAAAAAAAAAAAAAAAATAATAATAATAATAATAATAAAGTTAAAAATAAAATAAATAAATAAATAAAAATAAAAGGTAAACATAAATTTCTGTATAAATTCTATTATGTATAGCTAAATGATGATTTTAGATTCTAAGATTCTAAGACAGAAGGAGACCGCGCACCACTATGCAGCGGTTTTGAACGTTTTTAACCTTTAGAGAGGGGCTCCAAAGCCACTGTGCAGATTCAAAAGGTCTCCAAAGGTTAAGCCCCCCCCCCCCCGTTTTTTATGGCATAAGCAAAAAAAAAAAAAAAAAAAAAAAGAAAAAGAAAAGAAAAAAGAAAAAGAAAAAGAAAAAAAATTACAATGGTCGCCAGAGCAGAGCTCTCACGCGACAAAGGGCGACAAAGTTGCGTGAAAGTGAAAAGAACCGGAGCCGACTGGTAGACTATTTACAAAGTTCACACAGGTAATGTACAAAGTTCACACAGTCTTTACACCAAGCCCAAACAACCTATGAACAATGTTGGTTATTAGCAACATCATGCATTGGGTGCTGCTTCCCGAAAACACTTCCGTGGAATTCTGTAGCATCAGACATGACCAGTATTCGCCGTGTAGGAGAAGAGGAAAAATTAAAGAAAGATAGGGAAAGAATTTAGTTTGTTGAGTTTGATAAATTTTGAAGGAAGGCATAGATACGCTTTATATTGAGCCGTAGGGGCTTTCTAGTTATTATATTGTTCAGCCAGGTTGCTGGTCCAGGGTTAGAGTTCCTTAAATGGTAAGGTATTGTAAGTTGACAGTGAAAGTAGTAATGCTGTGCAGTCCCGTCCTCGCCGGATGAGCATAAGGGTGATTGTCGGCAATGAAATTTGTGAAGGTATTTGGGGAAGGGGCCATGACCTGACAGAAAGGCAGAGATTTCCGGCGAGAGGACATTTGATATTATCTCGGGAGTGTCTCTCCCTTTGGGAGAGACACTCCAGAGAACCTGCCAGTCGTTAATTAGTTTTTGATTTAGGTGGAGACTTTTAGTATACTTTAGCTATACTTTTTTAGACTTTTAGCTATACTTTTTTTTTTATTAGTTTTTGATTTAGGAGAAGATTTAGGTTTTTTGACTTATGTAGAAAGGGGGAACTGGGAGTGAATAGGCTATGTCACTAGATTCTGTTGTTGATTTTGCAAGAGTACCTGCTTGTTCATTTCCGATGACCCCCTTATGGGCAGAAACGTGTGCCAGGGAGATTTTAGTTTTTAATTTTGAGAGGTTCATTTTAATTTCAAGTACTTGTGGGTATCTGCTCTTGTGGCGAGCTATGGCCTGCAGGCTCAAGAGGCTGTCACTGAAGATTGAAATTTGATTGTAGTCTGGAGAGTTTTTTTCTGACCACTCAACTGCCTTCAGGATGGTAAAGAGCTTAGCCTGAAAGACCGAATTGTGGTCTGCGAGCCTGCAAGCCCACTGATGGATAACTTTGTTATTGTTTAAAACGCAGAGCGCAGCTGCCACTCTATGGTTGGTTTTGGAACCATCATTGTAGATCGCCAGTTGAGCAGACGGGGAGAAGTTGTTTTTGAACAATTTATAAAAAGGGAAGCAGCGTCCTGTGCTGGGAGTATTTGCCAGCTGTTAGAAAGCTGTTGGATATGAATATTAGGGAAGAGAGTGTCTGCGAGAATGGAATTATTTAATTGCAGGACGTTAGTTTTGTTAAAGTTGCATTTTAATTGGAGGTGACCATGTGGAATACCAGTGATGACTGTGAGGGCATCAGTAGAGATTGTTTTGTAACCTTTAGAAATTTGGACCAAATACATTCTCTGTATTGAGTTAAGTTTATTCGACGCTGCTTTGGCAGGTCTCCCCCCCCCCCCCCCTCAAAATGCCTACGCCGTAGGTTAGGATTTTTTCTATATTATTATTATTATTATTATTATTATTATTTTTTTTTTTACCAGGTTTTTAGGAAGGAGGTGAATATACCCCACTTCTTCCCTGCCATTTTTGCTGAATTGAGGGAGATTTTAGAGGTTTTTATCTTTAGGTCTGGTATATGTGCCAGCCAGTTTAGGTTTATCTATTGGGATTCCTAATATTTTTAGTTGTGAAACATGACGGACTGTTCAAAACATATACAGGAAGCGACATTAT